>CM077093.1:23851925-24366925 GCA_039513925.1 Platanthera zijinensis | reverse complement strand
AATGCATTTCCGTTCGTTTTCTGGTGTTTCCCATATCTGATACGCGTTCGAGCCGATACACAGAACATTTTTAAGTATCTGTGCTTCGTAGGGTACGACTAGGCGTGAACAATGAAGAATAGAGTCGGGTGAAGGGAGGCGCCTGGGCGTGGGTAGCTATGTTAGAAGGGGATTAATTGGGAGTCTTGGTTTGCATATAGGAAGTTTGTGAAGCAAAAAAGCAAAATAAAATTGGCCTGCATATAGCCAATATTGATCTGCATATAACAATAATCTTAATTAATAGTAAACACTATCCCATGACAACTAATACTCCTCAGGCAGACAGCCATCTTTCTTTCTCTTCTCCTTCCTACAGGTCTATGTAAGGTTTAGCTAAACCTTCACTGGCAAATTTGGATTCAACTAGCATTCCGAGTTCTATATTCCATGGACCTTCTCTGGCCACATGATGGTAGATTCTGGTTCGCATAATTTAGTACACAAGCCATCATGTTAAGGACACATTTTCCTATTATTTTCCTTTTTTTTTTGAAATATAACTATTATTGTTTATTTAATATAAAGCATATCTAAATTAAAATTGAAACTAGAAACACATATCATAACTATCTAACTTTCGAAACCACCAAAGCCAGCTTATACCTGAAGACTTGAACAGAATTTGATAGTCTTTGATGGAATACTATGCTTTTCTAGTGCAAGATATTCTACACATTTTGGTTATAAGATTTATTTATTTTCCAACACCATTTTTCTCTGTTTTAGGTCTGATGTCCTTGGCCAGGTCATGCCTTTGGTCGGCAAAGATTGGACACAGTCTGGAGTTGCACGACTTTTTTGTGCCATAAAGGTACATTAAAAATTGATTATCCGGGAAGCAAAGCTACTTGTTAATCCTTGCATAGTTTAGCCCTGTTAATCCTTGTATGTTCAATCAATCTATGCTTGTAATTGTGACTGTTTTTTTAAATTAAAAAAGACTAGTTAACAACAAAATAAAAAAATCCAGCTCAGTGCACAAAGGCATCCCCACACGGCGAGGGTCCGGGGAAGGGTCCCACCACAAGGGTGAAATATAGGCAAACCTTACCATGCATTTTTGCAAGAGGTTGCTGTTATGTGCTATGGTCCACCGTCAGTTATCATATGTTATTAATATTGTATGTTGAGTCGTCTTGTATTGAGTCGCTATTATCGAGTCGAGTAGTACTCTTAGCGTCGTAGGATTTTAATATTCGTGCGTCTATTGTGGTATTTACAAGTATGCCATTGTGAGTTCTATTTAAGGAAACTCTTGGGGGTCATTGTAAGCATGCAAGAAGAAATATTAAGTTGCTTTCTCATCCCAAGCTCTTCTCCTTCCTCATCTCCCTTCTAGGGTTTCGGCCCACTCTCTCATCCCCTCCACCACTTCTAAGGGTTAACCCCTTTGTATCCTTCACCCGTTACCCCTCCGGCAACCACCGAAAGAGGCACGTAACAAACTTGGTATCAGAGGGACTTTCCTCCCCTCCGATCGCCGCTCCGCCGTTTCCCGCGGGCTGCCGCTGCACTTCTTTCCCCGACGTCATCAACTCCCTTGCCGCTGCACCCCCAGCGCCTCCAACAAACTCGCTGAAGCCCACCGCCGACGTCGCCTCTAGCCGACTCAGCCTCCGTCGTTCTTCCGCCTGAAACAGTCAACAAGATCGTCTCCATCCAGCAAACCAGGCCGCCGACGTCGACCTCCAGCGCCCTCCGCCTTGTCTTTCTCCAATAACGACGTCGAAGCCCCGCCAGTCCCATCGAGCTCTGCGCCTCCTGGAGCCTCACGCCTTCAGCCCGCATTCAACGTTACCGTTTCCATCCTCTTTAATTCCTCTCTTCTTTATTTTCTTTTTTTTCTTTTTTTTTTTGCTGGGTCCCCCCCACCTCTGCCAACAGCCCACCTCTTTTTTTTTCTTTATTTACTTCCCCATCTCTTCCTGCCCACATCATCTCTTCCTGCACACATCATCTCTTCCTGCACACAGTCCTTCCTCCTATCACATCAGTCCTTCCTGCACACATCTCTTGTTACTCTAATTTTATTTTATTTTCCCCCCTTCCATTCCCACGGTTACTTTCCCCCACCATTTTACTGTCCCTAACTCATTAATTTCTTAATTAATTCCTCCTGAATTAATTAATTTCCTCAACTCTCCCCACTTCTCTTTTTTTCTTCTTTTTTTATTTCCTTTTAATGGACACCCAAATTAGTGCCGCGGAAGCGGCCACTCTTCACTCGATGTTGTTAAAGTGGTCGACGTCATTCCAAGTCTCTATGTCTCGCTTCGACGTCAAGCTTGATCAATTGGTGAGATCGGGCTACTTTGAAGCTCTACTCCCTTCGCCGCCACCGCCGCCACCGCCGCCACCGCCGCCACCGCCGCCACCGCCGCCACCGCCGCCACCGCCGCCACCAGTCTTTGCTCTGCAGACACCTACTCTGCCGGTTTCCACTCGGCCACCTCCAACAACATTGATACCTCTACTGCCGGTCACTTCGACCGCATTGCCGTTGCTGCCTCTCACCGCACCGCTGTCCACACCAGACCCGTTTCCGCCGCCGACTAACTTTTTGTCGTTGTTCGCCGCCGCATCGCCGGTCCCGCTGGACCCCTTCCTTCAGTCGGTCGATGTTCCCTCGGCCATCTTGCCATTATTGCCTCCAGCCGCTCCGCCGGACCAGCCGGCCCTCTTGCTTCAACCGATGGTTTTCTCGACGGCGCCACCGCTACACCTTACTGCTCATTCCACCGCGACACGCTACAAGTCTCTATTTTGGCGCGAGATCAAGGAGCCAGAAAAGCCGCACACCCTACTGGAGTTTGAGCGTGAGGACAAGCTCAAAAATTGAAGGACGGGTGGAGTGTTATGTGCTATGGTCCACCGTCAGTATCATATGTTATTATTATTATATGTTGAGTCGTCTTGTATCGAGTCGTTATTATCGAGTCGAGTAGTACTCTTAGCGTCGTAGGATTTTAATATTCGTGCGTCTATTGTGGTATTTACAAGTATGCCATTGTGAGTTCTATTTAAGGAAACTCTTGGGGGTCATTGTAAGCATGCAAGAAGAAATATTAAGTTGCTTTCTCATCCCAAGCTCTTCTCCTTCCTCATCTCCCTTCTAGGGTTTCGGCCCACTCTCTCATCCCCTCCACCACTTCTAAGGGTTAACCCCGGGAATCAAACCCATGATCTCAAGGTCACACGACAACACCTTAACCGGTGCGCTAAGACTCCCCTTATAGTTAACAACAAAATACGACAACAACACTCAAGCCTTTATCCCACTATAATGGGGTCGGCTATATGGATCCTTTGTCGCTATTGTGCCCTTTCATTTGTCATAATCTCACTAATGCCTAAGTACGTCATGTCTTTCCTTATAGTTTCATTCCAAGTCTTTATTGGTCTACCCCTCCCTCGTTTAACGTGCATAGTGACTGGACTCTCACAACGCCTAACAGGTGACTCTAATGGTCTCCTTTGTACGTGTCCAAACTATCTTAGTCAATCTTCTCTCATCTTTGCAATTGGTGCTACTCCTGTCTTAAACCTGATACACTCATTTCTAATTTTATCCAGTCTCGTGTGTCCACACATCCTCCTAAGCATTCTCATCTCCGCAACTCCCATTTTTTGCTCATGTACACAATTCATTGCCCAACACTCTGAACCATAGAGCATCGTTGCTCTAATTGCAGTACGGTAAAACTTACCCTTAAGATTTAATGGTACTTTACGATCACATAAGATCCCTGACGTGCCTCTAAACTTCAACCAACTCGCTTGGATTCTATGTGTCACATCTTTATCAATACCTCCGTCTTTTTGAACTATCGATCCAAGATATTTAAAACATTTATTACAGGAAATATCTTGATCACCCAACTTAATAACCACGTCATCCGTCCTTCTTGTACTGCTAAATTTAAGCTCCATATACTCTGATTTGCCCTGCTCAACTTAAAACCCTTCTTTTCTAAAGTGTCTCGCCGAGATTCAAGTTTTGCGTTTACACCCTTGCGCGTCTCATCAACCAAAACGATATCATTCGCAAACAATAAACACCAATGTATTACTTGTTGGATATGTCCGGTAAGCTCATTTAAGATAAGGGTAAAGAGATAAGGGCTTAAAGCTGAACGTTGATGTACGCCAACAATGATAGGGAATTCCTGTGTTAATCCTCCAGATGTCCTCACCCTTGTCACTGAATTTGTATACGTATATTTGATTATGTCAATATATGATAAATTTACACCGTTCTTTTCTAAGACTCTCTATAAGATCTCTCTTGGAACTCGATCACAAACTTTCTCAAGATCAATAAATAACATATGCAAATCTTGTTTTCTTTCTCGGTAGTTGTCAATGAGTCTCCTCAAGAGATGTATAGCTTCAATGGTCGACAGCCCTGGCATGAATCCAAATTGATTCTCCGAGATGTTAGTCTCCCGTCTTACTCTTCTTTTTATTACTCGTTCCCATAATTTCATGGTATGACTCATCAATTTAATTTCTCTGTAATTAACACAATTTTGTATATCTTCTTTATTCTTATACAAAAGTATCAAGATACTTTCTCTTCATTGGCCTGACTTCCTCTTTGACTTCAGTATCTTATTGAAAAAACATGCAAACTATAAAATTCCTTCAATCCTTAGACATTTCCATACTTTGATGGGTATATCGTCTGGCTCAACCTCCTTTCCATTTTTCGTCTTCTTTAAAGTATTATTTATCTCTGATACTTGAATTTTACGATAAAACGTTTTATTCCTATACTCCTCCGATTTACTTAACTCTTTCAAGTTCAATTCATTATATTTTGTTTCATTATAGAGTTGATGAAATTATCTTTTTCATCACTTTTTAATATCGACATCATCCGTCAAAACTGTATCTGTCTCATCCTTTATGCATTTTACTTGACTTAAATCTCGTCTTCATTTCTCTAGCTCGAACAATTTTATATATGTCACGCTTTCCATGTTTGGTATCTAGTCGCTTATAAAATTCTTCATAAGCTTGACTTCTTGCTTTATTTACTGTCTGTTTAGCTTCTTTTTTGACGACTTTATATCTGACTAAATTTTTGTCATTCCTACAAGCGTAGAATGATTTATAGCTGACTCTCTTTGCCCTCACTTTGTCTTACACTTTCTCTTTCCACCACCAAGATTTTTTATTTAGGGGTGTATGACCTTTTGATACTACAAGTACATTCTTTTCACTTATCCTTAAATGTGAAGACATAATTTCATGAGACACTAAGATCAACATAAGAGTCATCAATTAGGTGTTCTATAACTGTTGTCTTGAAAGCAAACCTGCTTTTCCATCTTCAAGTTCCACCACCGAATTTTTTGCAACATTTTTGTCCTTGTCTTATATTTATTATATTTAATTTGTACATCTAACGCCATAATCTATGATGTGTTGTCAAACTTTCTCCTGGTATGACTTTGCAATCCTGACAAATCATTTTATCCATTCCGCGAGTCATAAAATAATCAAATTTTGACTTATTTGGTCCGCTTTTAAACGTAATTAAATGTTCTTCTCTCTTTATGAAAAACGTATTTGACACAATTAGCTCATGTGCTACGACAAAGTCTAAAATGATTCGTGCTTCATTTCTTTCTCCATATCCAAATTCTTCATAAACGATTGTATAATCTACATTTTTCTTCGTCCATTTAAGTTTTCTCCTATGAAACTCTTCTCTTTGTGGGATTTCTTTTACTAGATCATCTAAGTCTTCCCAAAATTGCGCTTTACTAGCTTTACTTAATTCTACTTGTACCGCGTAAGCACTTATCACATTAATAGATTCATTTTCTATGACCAATTTAAGAGCTAAGATTCTATCACATTTTCTACTTACCTCAACAACTTCATCCTTTCAAGTAGTATCCACAATAATACATACTCCACTGCTTGCTTTATTTTTTTCTGTGTAGCATAATTTAAAACTTGAATTATCTAAAATTTTGACTTTCTCACCCACCCATCTAGTATCTTGCAGGCATAAAATATTTATCTTTCTCCTAATCATCGTATCCACTACTTGCATCATTTTTCCCGTTAGCGTACCTATGTTCCAACTTCCAAACCTAAGTCGATCACAAATCGTACGACATACTTCCCGAGGACGTCTAATATGTGAAGACTTTTGCCTATTTAACACTACACCCAAATCCTCTTGGAGGTGCAACAGTCCTTGCCAAGACGCCGCATTCTGATCATACGACGAGGAATCTTGCATATTTAACACTACTCCCAAGTCCTGGAGATGTAACGTTCCTTGCCAAGACACCGCAGTCGGACCATGCGATGCGTTCCTTAAGGGGAACAACCTAGCTTTTGCACAATTTCTCAAATGATCTATATTCATAAGAATGACTAAATTTTACGCTGACCGTCTACCTAACACAATCCTCATCATTTTTCATCCGGGCTTGGGACCGGCATAGGCTGGTTTTAACAACAAAATAAAAATAATAATTCATCCAGAGCATTGCCCTTATAACATACTTAAATTTATGTATTTAGTAAGTTCAAATAACTTCTCAGATATGATAGTGATGGTGATGTTGATACAATCTATGGAATGTGTAAATGAAAGTGATGCTTCCCGCAATTTCTTTATCTTTTCTCCAATTTTAACCCTTTGTTAATAATTTTGAAATTTGGGGTTAAATTCTTATTTACATCTTTTTTTGAGCATTTCTTAATTTTGTATTTTAAAGTGAGTAAAACTATTGTTTTCAACTGTTACTGTCTAAAAAGCAAATCTTTTGTGTTTTTACTGAGATCATATTTCTTGTACAAGCCCTTGTATAAGCTTAAGGCCTTTATATATTCTTTTTTTTTTCTTTTTTCAATTCATGAAATTGTCAGTTTACAATTTTTTTAAGTACTGAGTAGCTAATTTCTTCTTATGACTTAGGAAAATGGCTATCAGCTACTCTTTCTAAGTGCTCGAGCCATTGTGCAGGCATATCTTACCAGAAGCTTTCTCCTGAACCTTAAACAGGTAGATGCATTTATAGTTTTCTCCCTCATATTTTTTTTGCAATAATAAAAGCTTCTTTAGCACCGGGCTGCTCTTTTTTTAATAAGAGCGTCTCTTTAGCACCGGGCTGCTTCTTCTTATGACTGAAACTGGATATTATCTCTGTTTGGTAAATATATTCTAAAAAGTACACTTCGAAAAGTTTTTTGGTTTAGTCTTTCTGCATCCTTGAACAAATTTTGCTTTTTTTCTCAACAAAATACATTGATGGTTATCATTTGAAATCTCCTATTTATATCATCCATAATTTGGGGTTTTATTGAACTTGTGATGGATTGATGTACAGAGACAGTTTCACTGGGTACTCTGTACTTTTGCAGGATGGAAAAGCACTGCCTAGTGGCCCTGTTGTTATTTCACCTGATGGATTGTTCCCTTCTCTTTTTCGGGAAGGTAATAGTATGAATCAAACTTCTCTATGGCAATGTTTGGTTTTGAGAATTTAAGCATAAAGGAAATTTATTTAACCTTATTGTTTGATTTTGTGTGTAGTTCATAGGAAACTGGTTTACCAAGAAAATTGGAACATATCATACTTCTTTGTATAACTATTTTCTTAAACCTTGTGATACGCTAAAGGCTTGAGTGTTGTTATTGTGATACGCTAAAGTAAACGATGAGATGCGAAGAAGATTTTTTGGTTACAATCACGAGGAATACTTGTGCCTAATCCCAGGAGGCAGGTTTCTTCTTGAAGTCCCTCTCACAAAGAGAGATGTCAAACCCTAAGCTAGAAAAAGCTAACTAAAACTCCCAAGCTAGGGAGAGGGGCTCACTGCTCACATACATATTACCATAATGCCCTTACAAATCAAAGATACAAAATACAAATAAGATATTGCGCGCGCATGCGTAACACTGGAACTAATGAAATGTCTCTTTGTATGACCATAATCATAAGTGTTCCTCATTGAACTCGTAAATCTTGTTTCTTTTATTTTCTGTGTTTTGCTTATGGTTTCTTTCTTTTCATTATGCATTTGTGTAGTTCATTGCTCAGGCAACACACTTTTTCAGTATCAGAGGTCGAACTTTGAAGTTACTAAATGTGGAAGTGTTAACAATGAAGATTAATAATGGGAAGGCAAAGATTGATAAGTTTGATGGCAAGAAGGTTGGTCTTGAAAGATGTAGATCGAGGATTACATGTACCTAAAATAGCTATATTTACATCTTTTGATCAACTCTAGAACCATGAATCAAGATGATTGTGATTTGATAGAAAAACATGCATTGGGATTTATGCACTTATCTATGGATAAGACTGCTTCCTTCAATATTTCACACAAAATTCCGATAGTCGGAGTTTTGAGGTTGAGGTCTTTGTCGGACATGTACAAGAAGCCATCAATGGCTAATAAGATATTTCTATTGAAGAATTTGTTTATTCCCCGAATGGTTGAAGGTACTTTTGTACGGAAATTTATCAAGAGTTCAATTTGATGACAAGTTCAGTTGATATTCACCTCAAGGATAAGGTTTGTGCATTGAACTTGTCGCCATAACCTGAAAATTATTTTCCGACTCTGATAAATTGTCTTCAATGTTGAAGCACAAGCAAGGTTGCAAATGTCGGATGTAGGGTTCATGTCGGTTTGAGTTTGAAATGTGAAATTGTGGGTGATATATTAGGGATATTTTACAATCTCGGGTTTAATAAATTTATTCATATATACACATTATGTATGATTATAAATTACATAAGAATTAGGCAATGACGAGAATAAATGTTATAAAGGACACCAAATGTGAGTGAGATGAGAAAGACGTCCAATATAAGATCAGAGAAATGCACAAAATGAATCACAAAACAAAATATTATTGCTGGGAAGCTTAAAAGAATATATATATATATAATTACGAGAATCTTCGCATGAGCTACGTCCGTGCTCGATGCTCTCGGGCGGCCTTCGGCCGCATCCAGGCAGGTTCGTCCGCCTCCACATGGGCTTCGCCCGTGCTTGATGCTCTGGGAGGCCTTCGGCCGCATAAAAAGCCTGCTTCCATGTAATCCACCAGCTCGACGCCGCACCCGCCACTCTCAACCCCCCGGAGCGCGTATGCAAAATCAAACAACCATAGGTTTCCAGGGGACCAAGAGTGGCAGGTGCGACGTTGAGCTGGTGGATTGCGTGGAAGAAGGCGAAACCCGCTTTTATGCGGGCGAAGGCTGCCTGGAGCATCAAACACGGGTGAAGCATGTGCGGAGGCGGGCGAAGCCCTCCTGGATGCGGCCAAAGGCCGCTCGAGAGTATTGAACACGGGCGAAGAGCATCAAACACGGGTGAAGCATGTGCGGAGGAGGGTGAAGCCCGCCTGGATGCGGTTGAAGGCCGCCCGAGAGCATCGAGCACGGGCGAAGCCTTCAGCCGAGCATCTATGCACAGTCTTCGCTCGTGCTCGATGCTTTCGGGCGGCCTTCGGTCGCATCCAGGCGGGCTCCGCCCGCCTCCGCACGGGCTTTGTCGATGCTCGATGTGTCTGCGGGCTGCGCCCACAATATATACATATGAGTACTTAAAATAACCGTGAAAAATATACATCATTATTACAAATTTTATTTTGTAAAACAATATACGGTTTGACGTAAAACAATTATTTTCTCTCTCTTTCTCCCTATTCCTCCCTCTCTCCCTCTCCGCCGCACTCTCTCCCCCTCTCTTCTTGGTTTCTCTCTCTCCTCTCTCCCCCTCTCTTCTCTGTTTCTTTCTTTCTCTCTCTCTCTCTCTGATATCTATATAATATATATATTATACCTCATCGAGCACGTCCGCCCTCTATCCTCCTCTCTCCGCCATCTTTCTCTCTCTCTCTCTTATATAAAATAATGCTCTCGTATATAAAATAATGATCCGCCGGCCGCCGCCCTCTTTCCGCCATCTTTCGCCTTCTCTCTCTTATATAAAATAATTATCTGCCGGTCTCTCTCCCCTCTTTCTCTCTCTCTCATCCCTCAGCCACCTATTGCTTTAGGAGATCTAGTCATTTTCAATTGTTTCAGTTTTTTAATTAGTAAACAACAGACGATGTAGATTAAGAGTTTAGGCTATTGAGCTCTATTGAACGGCCTAGGTGCAATCCAAACTACTTCTTTATAATATAGTATAGATACCTGGGCCCGTGCAACTTGAGCAATAGTGCCTTCTGTTGAATAATGTCAGAATAATGCGAAGACGGGCATTGCTCCCCCCCCCCCCCCCCCGTGCATTGCAAATCTTATGTCTTTTCCTCGACATTAGTCCAGGTCATCTTTTTGTCATTTGTAGCCCTTGTACCAGCTCTTTACTGGCGCCGAGTTGGCTCAAATTGATACATACTAAATTTGAATATCTTCCAAAATGGTTCTTGTGGGCATATCCATCGATCAAATCTCATGTCTTTTGCTCGACATTGGTCCAGGTCATCTTTTTGTCATTTGTAGCCCGTGTACCAGCTCTTTACTGGCGCCGAGTTGGTGGCTCAAATTTGATACATACTAAATTTGAATATCTTACAAAATGGTTCTTGTGGGCATATTCATCGATCAAATCTCATGTCTTTTGCTCGACATTGGTCCTGGTCATCTTTTTGTCGTTTGTATCCCGTGTACCAACTCTTTACTGGCGCCGAGTTGGTGGCTCAAATTTGATACATACTAAATTTGAATATCTTCCAAAATGGTTCTTGTGGTCATATCCATCGACCGTTTATGTATTGAAATACTTAATATATTCTTCTATGATACATTTTATCATACACCTTGAATGCATATATCATACACCTTAATGCATTTATCATAGCTGGCAAAAGGATCTTTGATTGGTAACATTCGACATCGGAGATGGATCTTTGAAGGAGCAGTGAAGAACCTCGAATGTAATTTTATATTATAATAAAATTGACATTGGTAGATCTGAATGTAATCCGAAATATACACACACACACACACGAGCATCTTCGCATGGGCTACGCCCGTGCTCGATGCTCTCGGGAGGCCTTCGGCCGCATCAGGCGGGCTTTGCCCGCCTGCGCATGGGCTTCGCCCGTGCTTGATGCTTCAGGTGGTCTTCGACCGCATAAAAGCGGGCTCCGCCCACTTCCACGCAATCCAACGTCTCGGCGCCGCATTCGTCACTCGCGGCCCCCCGGAACCCTATGATTGTTTGATTTTACTCTGAGGGGCCGCGAGTGACGGGTGCGGCGCCGAGCTGTTGGATTGTGTGGAAGTGGGCGGAGCCCGCTTCTATGCGATCGAAGACCACCTGAAGCATCAAGCACGGGCGAAGCCCGCCTGATGCGGCCGAAGGCCGCCCGAGAGCATCGAGCACGGGTGTAACCCGTTCGAGCATCTTCGCACGGGCTACGCACAGGCTCGATGCTCTCGGGCGGCCTTCCGCCGCATCTAGGCGAGCTTCGCCCGTGCTCGATGCGTCGTTGCGGGCTGCGCCCGCATCAAGGAGGGAAGCACCCGCAATATATACATATGAGTACTCAAAATGATCGTAAAAAAATATAAATCGATATTATAATTTTTATTTTATAAAAAAAATTACGTTTTGACGTAAAAACATTAATTCTCCGCCCTCTTTCTCTCCCTTTCTCTCGCCCTCTCTCTCTCCCTCTCTCTCCTCCCCTCTCTCTCCGCCACCTTTCTCCTCTCCCTTCCGCCATCTCTCTCCTATTCTCTCTCCTCCCCCTCTCTCTCTCATGTAGGGATACGATTTATTTGATGAGATCCAATGGTCAAAACTTAAAGTATGGTGTCTCAAGATATGTATATTGCTTGACGTAAAAACATTAATTCTCCGCCCTCTTTCTCTCCCTTTCTCTCTCCCTCTCTCTCTCCCTCTCTCTCCTCCCCTCTCTCTCCGCCACCTTTCTCCTCTCCCTTCCGCCATCTCTCTCCTATTCTCTCTCCTCCCCCTCTCTCTCTCATGTAGGGATACGATTTATTTGATGAGATCCAATGGTCAAAACTTAAAGTATGGTGTCTCAAGATATGTATATTGCTTTATATATATAAGATATATATATATATCTTCAACAAAAGGCACCCGAGCTCCTTCCTCCAACTACAGTCTTCAATAGCCATGGTCGAAACCCTCCAAGTTCTCGAGCTCCTCCCTCCTCCAAGCAGCCTTGGTCGGCCACCTCAAGATCGCCTCCTCCGAGCAGCTTTCCCCTCAACGACGACTCCCACAACAAACCAAGGCCGAAAGCGAGCACTTCCCACCTCTCAGATCCCCGGCCGCCACTTCCACTCAAGTACGGACGAAGGGTTTTCCATTGCTGTCTTTCTCTCCCCTTCTCCCCATTCCCGTCTCTCTCCCCCTTCTCTCTCTCTCTCTCGGGCTATTCCAGTCTTTATTTGCCAAGTTATAGGTATAAATATTTTTATATATAATGCAATGTTGCAGATGTAGGATGTCAGGGACACGTTGGTTTGAGTTTTCATGTCAGTTTTTTATATATCGGGGATGTACAACAACATTCAAGCCATTATTCCACTATAGTGGAGTATATCAGGGATATTTCATATATCGGATTTTAATATTTAATTAATTATATATATAATTAATTGTTGTTTTTAATTTTTATACATGTCATTGTACTACATCTTTACAACCTATTAAACTTTTAAATATTAAAAGCTATATGTAACATTTAATACACACTTAAAAGATAAAAAATTTGTAAAACTAATGATTTTAAGAAACTTGCAACTATATTTTATTTTTATGAGATCAAAATTCCAAAAATTAAATTTCAAACATACATCATTCTTCATCACTTTAAGACTCGTCTATAGTCGGCAGAGTAAATAGAATATGATCTTCATCTGATGAATCCTCTAGATCTCTCTCATCCACCACAGATATTTTTTTTTCCACTTCTTTGATAACTAATTGTCAGTTCTTTGTTTGTAGCTAGTCTTGGAGGTCTCCTTTCATCATGATCAGCGTCGACTATATTGTTAATTTGCGCTCATGTCAGCCCCTCTCCAGGAAAGGCTTCATCATCACCATCTTCATTTTCATCCTTCTCAGGATTAACATTCACCATCCACTCTTGTGTCATTCCAGAATCAACATTCTTAGCTGCCAATGGATTTCGAGATGTCTCTAAATATTTTTGCTTCAATAAAGCATTGAACTTTACAAATACTAAATCGTTCAAACTTTTGCTATCGAGTTTATTTCTCTTTTTAGAATGTATCTACATTTTTTTAAAAAAAAGTTAAATAGTGCATACAATCTTATAATAAGATGTTTATATTTAACTAAATAACTAAATTAATGCATACCATCTCAAAGGTGCTCCAGTTCCTCTCACAGCTAGAGGATGAAGTAGTTAGACTTAAAATCTTCATAGTCATAGTTTTAAAGTATGGCGTATCAGCACCGTTAAGCCTCCACCAATGTACTGTGAAAATTAAAATGCCAACACAATGTATTATACATAAATACATAATACATCATTAAAGTCAATAAAAATATAAATTAAAATGTACCTGGATTTAAGTTGGAATTTTGTAGCTGTTTCTTTGCCACCACATCTTTACCAAATAACCTTTGTTGTTATTGGTAAACATCAAGCTCAACACCGATGTGATTCTGTGTAGAAAGATCTTTCCTATATATTCTCGAGAGACACTCAACAAAACCACTCATAAACCTTCCATCAGCCTCAATCTCCACTCTGCCGGAATAATAAAAATATGAGTTTAAGTAATAACCTGCAAGGTGCAGAGTGCTGTTCAATCTCCACTCGACGAGAATAATAAAAATTTGGGTTTAAGTAATAACCTGCAAGGTGCAAAGGGTTGTTCTTCTGCCATTTACTATCAATCAACTTTCATATATGATGATATTTGTTCTCTTTGTGATCGAGAACAACATCAACCTCTTTCCTAACTTTTTTGATATCCCCATATAACCACCCCATGGATGGTGTATCCCCGTCAACTCTTCTCAAAATCTTCACAAATGGTGTGAATATACCAACAGCCAGCTCAACATTCACCCAAAATCTAGCGCTCATCACTATCCTTGCATCCTATTATATGCAAAATAAATTATTAAGAAAATACTATAAAACGTCAGTTGCAAACATATATTTTAAATTAAATGAATAATGATGCAATAGTTTTACCTGCTTTCCCCCGACACTAATGAACAACTTTGTTGCAGCCCACTTTGCAGATATGAATAGACCCCTCAATTGATTTTTCTTCTCTAAGATACTCTCTAATGATAGAAACGTTGTAGAAAATCTAGTCACACCTGGTCGAATAAGCTCATGAGAGTCTAAGTCCTTTGTTGACTCTCTGAACATGTCAAGAGAGATGGTGTGACCATAGATGAAGATAGAGAATTGCCGGCCCGAGGAGATAACACTCTTTATTTACTTCAATTTTCCTATATCGTGTAACAGTAAATTTATAGTGTGAGCTGCACAACTAGTCCAAAAAAGCTTAGGCTTTTTCAAAGTCATAAGCTTTGTAGCAACCCTATTATTGGACGCGCTATCCGTCACAGTCTGCAAGATACTATCCTCTCCTGGGCTCTCAGGGCTATCAATCGCCTCATCCAAGAAGTCAAAGATGAACTTTTCATCATGTGTGGAGGAGACATTCTTCGAAAGCCAAAATGTGACTCTTGAACTACAATGTATCATGCTGTTCATCACGCTCCTACCCTTCTGATCTGTCCACGTATCAATCATGATAGTGCACTCATTCAATTTGCAGGTCTGCGTGAATGTGCCAAACATCTCCTTCGTCCTCTCCACCTCTGCTCGCAAAATTGTCTCTCAACTCATAAAATGTTGGGATCTTCATCCCAGGTCCGCATAACCCAATGCCATGACCCATCTGCTGGAAGGATGAATTACATATGACATTAAACGAGATCTCGTTTTCATATGCCCATCTACCTATGTACACGACAACATCATCTCTGGCTTTCTTTTTGTACTTACTCTCTATCGTGCTTTGTTGGAAATCTTTTCTCTTGCTAGACTCAACAGCTGAATGAATAAATTGGTCCATTGGACCCTTGGAACCTGTGCTCCTACGTATGACAGTCTCCTCTAATTTATCATCATGGATTCCTCCAACAACCACCTCATTTAAGGCTGCTTGAAACTTTGCACTCTTAGCTCTCTTGCTCTTTAAATTTGAGTTTAGAGCCGACTCCGCCTTCGCCTTAACGTCGGCGGGAACCTGAGGGCATGACTTAACATTACCCTTCCACTCGACCAAGTGATGCTTGAAACGTGTAATTCCATCATTCACTGTCTGCTTGCAGTAGTTGCATTTGATTCGGTTGTTGTCGTTTTCAACCAACTTCTCACCAAATGTCCAGAACGGATCTCTACCGGTTGGTACCAGGATACAGACACCTCACTTGATCCAGCAGAAGAGGCCATTCTATGGAATATGAAATGAAAGTAATATTAGTTAGATGAAATAAAATAACATAACTACATCACGAGAGAAGATATTAGTTGAAAAAAATCAACATCAGAAAAACCTCATAACTTCATTAGATCATTAGATCTTCAGTCACATTTCATATTATCCATGTAATATTTTATTTATCAAACAACATTTTGCATCATCAGTAGTATACTAGTATAGAAAGTTATAACTATCATTCAAACTTTCAAAGTATCCAATAAAATGAACAAAACATTCAAGTATCATTCAAACTTTTAAAGCATCCCACATTTTATTTGTCAAAAGGCACAAAGCAGCAAGACAACTAAAAATGTGACTGGATATACATGCATCATTGATTGCAAAATGAAGTTGGATAAATAACTATTAATAGGGGTATTTCAAATCATTTGTTGACTATTAAACAGGTCAAATAAAAATAAGGCAGCAACTAATAATTCAAATAAGACAGCAGAGCAGCCACCATGCTACAACCAGCAAGTCAGGCACAAGACAACAACTAATAAAGCAAATAAGGCAACAAAGCAGCCATCATGCTACAACCAGCAAGTCAGCCACTATGCATTGCTGAATTAATAAGGCAACATGACAGCCACCAACAACTAAACGGGTCATTAATTGCAACAACCCACAAGACAGCCACCATGCTACAGTCAGCAAATAAGGCAACAGGGAGTAAGGCAGTAGGGCAACTGGACAATAAGGTAGCAGGCGCAAGACAACAAGATAGCATGACAGCAGCTATCACAATAACCAACACAAAAAAAACAAAATGCAGAGCAAGAGAATGAGAGGGGGAGGTAGGGAGAAGAATGCATCAGCCGAGAGAGTGTCGAGATCGAAAGCACCAGCGAGCTAGAGAGGGAGAGAACTAGAGAACCAGAGAGCTTGAGAGCACCAACGAGCAGGGAGAAGAAATAACCAGAGAGATAACGTGCTGACAGTGCGCGAGAGAGGGAGAGAACCGGCGAGGTAGAGAACACTAGAGAACCAGAAAACCAGAGAACCAAATAGCTAGAGAGCACCGACGAGCATGGAGAAGAAAGAACCAGAGAGATAGTGCCGACAATGCACGATGGAGAGCTAGGGCAGGAGCGACGGGGAGAGCTAGTTCAGGAGCGACAAAGTGAAATGAAATGAGCGGGGTCAGGGGGAGTTAAAACAACAGAGTGAAATGAAACGAGCGGGGCCGGGTTTAATAAAATAATAATAATAATAATTAATTTAAAAAAACAGGCGATATGCTCGTTTTTTTGGGGCCGATATGTCGGTTAAAACCGACATATCAGCACGTTATTTTCAAAACGCCACGACCAAATTTTAAAACGGTTTCGTGGCGTTTTACCTCCCAAACCTTCATGTCGGCCGACATGTCAGACATGTCGTCCGATATCCACAACACTGATATAGTGTGTGTGTGCACAATACTCTCGTCGATATATCGGTCGCGAGATATCGCCCGATATATCAAGGGATATTTTCAAAAATGACATTTTCGCTTAAAATGTCGATTTCAGGGCGTTTTTGCCCAAAACCGTTATTTCATCCGACATGTCGAACATTTCGTCCGACATCTATAACACTGAACACAAATGATCTTTATTATATTAGAAGACAAGAATCAGTTATGGGTTCCCATCATTCATCGCCAGTTACGCATATTTTATTTACGTATCTTTATGTGTGTTATTTCATGTATTCTAGTCGATTTGTAGTTACAACTAATTAGAGTCGTCGGGTTTTAGTATTCACGCATCTCTTTTGGATATTTACATCCGCTTCACATGTAAGTCTTTAAACTAACCTCTTGGGTAATTGTATGGATATGAATAAAATTAAACTTGTTCTCTTCCTCTCTCTAGTTCTCCTTTCTTTCTAAAGTTCTAGGGTTATGTTTGAGCACGGCTCCCCTTCCTCTTTCCCTCGCATTCTCCGCAGGTAAAGCTCGACTTCTTTTGTATCTCCGTCTCCACCGTCATCTCCGACGAACCTCCATTGTAGCCTCGTAACAGAATCATGAGGCGATTTTTCTTTTGTTGCTGTGCATATTGAGAGAAGATGAGGAATTGCATAGGATAACTATCAGGGTAGATCTAAACCTCAGAGAAGTCATACATACCAAAATTTGCAGGTGGGTCACATGAAAATTAACTTGCCATTGGCAGCGGGGTAGTATGGACACATGGATGAACCTGAAATGGTGCAACTTGTGAGTTTCATAATGCAAATAGTTTGAGGGAGGCTTGGATCCTTGACTCAGATGCATATTTTTACTCTTCTCCATGAGATTATGGTGTTGTATATCTTGCTATGATGATCCTTTAAGATTGTGGGAGCTATTGATGTGCATAAAAAATTTGAAGAGGCCCTGGATACTTCACAAATAAGGCAATTTTATGCTTGAATTCAAATTTTATCTGTTGGATTGTTGTATATAGATGGTTACATATTTACCTTCCCCAGTGATATACTTCGGTGCTATGGTGATAACAGAAGGAGGAAAGATTGACATGGCATTATTTTACTTTAATATACATTTGATATGCCTTTATTCCCTAAGGTGCACCAGATTAATTGTCACGGACATGGAACTTTGATGCTGCGACCCACTCAGTGCGATACACGAGCAAGAGAGAATGTGCAACTCAAAACTACCAACATGGCATTACATTCATATAAGGATAATGTTATGGGCCTACTCGGAGGAGTGGCCGTAGGTGGAGATGTTGATGGTGGAGATACTATGGACCCTTGACTGTGGATGCCTAAGTTGGGCTTGCTCAAGAGAGAGAGAGCTTCCAAAATCTTTTAGGGTTTAGGGAAAAGACTTTCTTCCTTGATTAACTTCCATTCAAGACTCTAAGGCTCAATATATAGAACCCCCAATGGCATGACCGTACTTATAACGAAATGCATAAAATAATAAGACCAATAATACCTTAACTACGACTCGACTTCGACGACTCAATATGACTCGACGCTAACTCAACTCATTACATTAATAACTCATTACAATAATAATAATAGGTCCATAATAGATACATACGTTATAGGTAGAAAGGAGAGTTCCAAGAGGAGAGAGTGTGTGAGTGAGAAGGTAGAGATAGAGAGAACCCAAACAACAATGAACACAAAAATTGAGAGCCCAAACAACAATGTTTCTCCAAGATGCCCAAACACTTATGCCTCTGATGTGGGGTTGAATCTACGCACCAGCTAACAGAAATGCCACAGGCCGCAACCTTCTTCGATCTGGGTGGCACGTCGCAACAATGCTAGGAGCAGAGTGCCCCTCCGTCTGTTGTATGTGCGCGTCACAGGGAAAAGGGGAAGAGGAGAAGTATTCTCTCTAGGGTTTAATTTGATTAACTCAACAAAAAGCCCCCAAAACATAGAGTTCCCACAAGATAAACCCCATCACAGGGGTAAAATAGGAAATAAAAGAACAAAATAAAATTAAAAGACATTAAAGCCTAAGCCGCCCAGGCGCCTGAGCACCCAGTTGATTGCGTCCTCCTCCGATTGCCGCGTTTCTCCAGCGCGATTAATAATTCCTCCTCAAGGCGCCCTACGTCATCCTCAGGTGGGAGAGAATTTAGCCTCGAATTCGGAGCGTCGTCATCCGAGTTGTCTCCACAATAAGGAATGAAACACTTGACATTGAAGACATCGGTGGTACGAAGATGGATCCACAATTTCAGGCGATATGCGTTCAGATTGATCTTTTCGACCACTTCAACTGGACCAAATTTTTGGGCTGCTAGCTTGTTATACTCCCCGGCGGGGAACCTGTCCTTTGTCAGGATTGCCCAAACGTAGTCCCCCACATCGAACTCAACTTGACGGTGCTTAATGTCGACGAGCTGCTTATACTTGGCAGTAGCCCCCTCCAAACTACGTTGAGTAGCCTAATGAACCTGCTGTATCCTTGCGATTAAGTCTTTAGCTTTGACATGAGGGCGTTTCAAATCCCGAACGAGAATCAAATCGAGCGGAGACCGTGGAATGAGACCATATACGATGTAGAATGGGCAGAGGCCAGTGCTCCGATTGGGAGACCGGTTGAATGCAAATTCTGCTTGGTATAATTTTTGATCCTCGGTTTTGATGTTATCCCCCACTTAACGATGCAAAGATTTCCCAAGGATCTGTTCACCACTTCCGTCTGACCATCTGTCTGAGGATGATAGGCGCTACTAAAGCCTAACTTAGTGTTGACGAGCCTCCACAACGTCCGCCAAAAATGACTCAAGAATCGAGTGCCCCTATCCGACACAATAGACATCGACATGCCATGTAGACGATACACCTCCTTATACAATATTCCCGCGACATGGGTAACATCCGTCGTCTTCTTGCACGCAACAAAATGGGTCATCTTTGAGAACCGATCCACTACCACGAAGATGGGGTCCATGCCCCACTGAGTTCGTGGGAGCCCCAAAACAAAGTCCATGCTGATATTTGTCCATGACTAGTGGGGGTAGGCAACAACATGTATACGCCGGCGTTAGTAGCAACCCCTTTGATACCTAACAAACTTTGCACCCCTCGACAAACTGTGTCACCTCCCACCGAATTGATGGTTAAAAATAAGAGCCCATCACCAATTGGGTGGTCTTCTCACACCCCATGTGACCTTCGTTATGCAATTTCTGAATGATTCTTCGCCGCAAACTACAATCTGGAATACAAGGTTTGTTTCCCTTGAACAAGAATTCGTCATGTATGATGAAGTCACCCGGTTTCCATACCTCAAGATCAGCCACCACATCGCCAAAGTATGGGTCAGTAGCATATAAATCTCGAAATGTGTCATACCCCAATACCTTTGTTCGCACGGTAGTAAGCAGTGAGGACCTCCGGCTCAAGGCGTCCTCTACTCGATTTGAAGCTCCAGATTGATGCTTTAAGACAAAAGAGAACTCCTGTATGTAGGTCACCCACTTAGCATGGCGTGCCGACGACTTCTCTTGACTGTTTATGTGTCTCAACACTTCATGATCGGAATACAACACGAACTTGATATGTACCAAGTAGTGCCTCCAATGCTTTAAGAACTGAATCACAACATATAACTCAACACCGTACGTGTTGTAATTCAGTTTGGCGCTGTTGAGTTTCTCACTGTAAAACACTACAGGCTTCCCCCTGGTTCAGAATGGTCCTAATGCCTTGCTTAATGGCATCACAGTGTTGCTCGAATGGTTGGGAGAAGTCAGGTAGGGTAAGGACTGGTGTCGAGGTAGCTTTTGCTTGATCTGGCCAAAAACTGAGGTTGCTTCCTCGGTCCATGCAAACTTTTCGGCCTTCATACAGTCAGTGAACAACGCCACGATTGAGCTGAACTGTGGAATAAAATGCCGGTAGAAAGAGGCCAATCTATGGAAGCTTCGAACTTCAAAGAGGTTGGTCGGTAAGAACACTTCTCAATAGCCCTAATCTTCAAATCATCTACAGAAATTCCTTGGCTCGAGACCACGTACCCTAAGAATAGGACATGGTCGGCCAGGAATGTGCACATATGTGGGGTTGCGCATAATTTTTCCTCATGTAGAACCAAGAACACTTCTCGAAGGTGTGTAGGTGCATCTCATGGTTAGTGCTGTAAATCAATATATCATTGAAGTGAACTACGATGAAATGACCAATGAACGAGCGCATGACCTGGTTCATGACCCATACGAACGTACTAGGAGCGCATTAGAGAGTCTGAATGACATCACCAACCATTCAAAGAGACTCTCCTGTGTTTTGAATGTGGTCTTCCATTGTCACATGGACAGATGCGGATTTGGTGATACCCGCCCTTCAGGTTCAGTTTACTAAACACGGTGGCACCACCAAGTTGATCCAGCAAATCATCCAACCTAGGTATCGGGAACCAGTATTTCACCGTGATCTTGTTGATCGTGTGGCTGTCCATGCACATCCTCCAACTGCCATCCTTCTTTGGTATCAATAATGCAGGCACTGCACAAGGGCTAAGGCTCTCCCGGATATAACCCATGTTCAATACCTCCTCAACCTATCGGCGGAGCTTCTCGTGCTCCCTCGGGCTCATACAGTAATGTGATTTGTTGGGCAGGCTGTAACTCAGCGCTAAATCAATCCGACGTTGGATATCCCACAACTGAGGTAAACACTCTGTCAGGTCATCAAGGAATAAATCCGCAAACTCTTCTAACAGGGTTCCATCTTGGCTGGCACGGTAAGGGGTCCCGTCTCTTCTTTGCTTACGAGCATGTAGACATCTCCAGATTCCTCCATCTCCTCCACGAAGCCTTTGTAAGACAGAAAATTACCGCCCTCTTCTCCTGTCGTTTTGGGTGTAAACCTCCGACTCGGGACGAGCACAGTCCAAATATCTCCCCAAGCAAAACTATACGTATTCCTCCGACCATCATGCACTACACTCCTGTCAAATTGTCATGGCCTCCCAAAAGGTGGCAGGCATCCATCACCACCACATCACACCACACCTTGTCTTTGTATTTGACACCAATTTAAAAACTAACAAGGCATTGTCGAGAGACTTTTACCTCACTGCCTTTCTTGCGCCATGATGGCTTGTTTGGTGCAGGGTGTGGCCGAGTGTCTAGCTTCAATTTGTGGACTGCCTCCTCGTTGACAACATTTTCATACCTTCCCAAATCAATCACGAGTCGGCACACCTTTTCTCCGATCGTACATGTCCAATGGAATATGTTGTGATGAAGCCACTTGTCCCCATCTTACTCCTTGGGTGAGAGGCACGCTCTCCTTACCACCCTTACTTCCCCTTGGTCGCCCTTGACATACTCCTCATGGGGGGTTTCATCCTCGCTTTCGTTATATACGGGCTCCGATTTGCAGCCACCTGTCACATCAACAGTGGTTTCATCAACTAGTAATGCTTTCCCGGGGCGATCTCCCTTCCTGCAATCCGCCCACCGGTGACTGGATTCACCACAATTAAAGCACTTCAACCCGGCGATAGGTGCTCTGTTAGGTTGACCCCTAGCTGGTGGCTTGACAACACCTCCTTGTGGTTCCGGAGCAGTCGACGCCCTCCACTCAATGTTTTGCCACGGGTTAGTGGCCCTCTTTCCAAGTTGCTTCTCAATCTGGATCGCCCGTTGGCGTGCCTCCGATACTGAGTAGGGGTCAAACAGGTTGAGGGTGTTCTGGATCTGCACACGCAGACCTCCAACATAACGAGACACCATCTGCTCCACGGTCTCCACCAAATTTTTGCGCGCCACGAGTTGGTAGAACTTCATCATGTACTCATCAACAGACCAAGTATGTTGCCGAACATTTTGTAGGCGTTGGTACAACATCCTTGTGTAATTGTGCAGCAAGAAGGCAACCCGCATGTGCTTCTTCATCTTCTCCCAGGACTCTAGTTTACCCTTGCCTCGCCGGAGTCTGGTCTGCTTAAATTGCTGCCACCAGGCGGCTACCCACCCTCTGAATCGGGTTGCCACCAGTTGCACCCATTTGTTGTCCCACCTCTCGAAACTCCAAAATATCCTCCACATTATCAATCCAATCCACAAATTCCTCTAGTTGCAAGCTACCATGGAACTCCGGGATCTCAATCTTCAACCCCGATTCCCACCGTCTGAACTCCGTTGTGTTGGCTACCAGCCTCCGAGCTCTAGGCCAAGGGGCGGCGAAGGGGTTTTCCATATCATGCTTGTCACCTACTTCTACAGGTGGCAGATTCAAGTGTCGCCGAATCTGCTGGTCGGTTTCAACCCTAACCTCAGCCCTCAACTCAGTAAACTGCCGGACTAACTGTAGGGTTAGCGCCTTAATCTGCTGCGATATGCGCGACATCGTCGCGTTCATACAATTCCTCCATCGGCACCACGTCTTCTCCGAGCCATGATGCGGAAATGCAAAACCTAGCTCTGATATCATCTGATGTGGGGTTGAATTTACGCACACGCTAATGGAAACGCCACAGGCTACAACCTTCTTTGATTCGGGTGGCATGCCGCGACAATGCTGGGAGCATAGCGCCCCTCCGCCTGTTGTATGAGCACGCCACTGGGAGAAGAGGAAGATGAGAGGTACTCCGTCTAGGGTTTAATTAGATTAACTCAACAAAAAGCCCCCCTAAACATAGAGTTCCCACAAGATAAACCCCAACACAGGGGCAAAACAGGAAATAAAAGAACAAAATAAAAATAAATTAAAAGACATTAAAGCCTAAGCCGCCCAGACGCCCGAGCACCCAGTTGATGGTATCCTCCACCGATTGTCGTGTTTCTCCAGCGTCACTCTCCCCCTTATTAGATAGACGAGGGGAGCATATCCCACATACATACTACACCAACTAAATTAATATTAATTAATACTCATTAATTAATATTAACTCATTAATTAATAATATTATTCCACTATGAATGTACCATGGCGGCTTCCAAATGTGCACACCGGTATTTCCGATGAGGGGCTCTGCTTGGGCGAATGTGTTAGTGTAACATCAATCTTGTGTGATCGAGTGGTATGTATTTTTAGCAAATAAAAATTAAATGAAGATATTTTTTACTCTATATTTATCATCAATTATCTTGCATGTTTCCTGATTAAACTTTGAAAATGAGGTACTTAATCAAATATTTGCTCTATTTCTCTTTTCCATAGATTCTATAATTAACATAATTTGAGCATATATTTTGTTTTTAAATATCTATATCTAAATAATTCTTATCTAGTCATGCAACATCCTCCTAGTCTTTAAATTTCAATTAAAAAAACTCTTAAGCGGAATCACTGCAAAATCTTTTATAATTCCCCAAATCTCAATAGATATCTATCTGATCTGGACCTATGCCTTACCTTTATTGACCTTCTTCGAAATCAATATACTTCAATTTTATGAATCACCCGATAATTTATCTCATTATTTTCACTTTTACCGCATCTAACATGGTCAAAGTTCTTAGAGCTTATATGTGATGAAGATTATAAATGCAGTGGTACCGTATCTAACTTGTCTTAGTAATGCAGTGGTAGATCGACTCTGGGAGTACTTACTATATGCAAACCTATATGTGATGAAGATTATAAAATATGCCAAAGTAGGTCCGAATTATTAATCACAACTATAATTTATTACAACAACAACACTCAAGCCTTTATCCCACTATAGTGGGGTCGGCTATATGGATCATTTGTCGCCATTGCGCCCTATCTTTTGTCATAATCTCACTAATGCCTAAGTACATCATATCTTTCCGTATAGTTTTATTCCAAGTCTTTATTGGTCTACCCCTCTCTCGTTTAACATGTCTAGTGACTAGACTCTCACAATGCCTAACAGGTGTCTCTAATGTTCTTCTTTGTACATGTCCAACCATCTTAGTCGAGCTTCTCTCATCTTCTCTGCAATTGGTGCTACTCCTGTCTTAAACTTGATAAATTCATTCCTAATTTTATCCGGTCTCGTGTGTCCTCACATCCACCTAAGCATTCTCATCTCTGAAACTCCCATTTTTGCTCATGTACACAATTCACTTCCCAACACTCAGAACCATAGAGCATCGCTGGTCTAATTGCAGTACAGTAAAACTTTCCCTTGAGTTTTAATGGTACTTTACGATTACATAAGATCCCTGATGCGCCTCTCCACTTCAACCAACCCGCTTGGATTTTATGTGTCATATCTTTATCAATACCTTCGTCCTTTTGAATTATCGATCCAAGATACTTAAAACATTCACTACGGGAAATATTTTGATCACCCAACTTAATAACGACTTCATCCGTCCTTGTACTGCTAAATTTAAGCTCCATATACTCCGTCTTTCCCCTGCTCAACCTAAAATCCTTCTTTTTTAAAGTGTCTCGCCAAGATTCAAGTTTTGCGTTTACACCCTCACGCGTCTCATCAACCAAAACGATATCATCCGCAAACAATAAACACCAAGGTATTGCTTGTTGGATATGTCCGATAAGCTCGTCTAAGATAAAGGTAAAGAGATAAGGTTTTAAAGCTGAACCTTGATGTAAGCCAACAGTGATAGGGAATTCCTGCGTTATTCCTTCAGATGTCCTTACCCTTGTCACTGAATTTGTATACATATCTTTGATTATATCAATATATGATACACTTACACCTTTCTTTTCCAAGACTCTCCATAAGATCTCTCTTGGAACTCTATCATAAGCCTTCTCAAGGTCAATTAACAACATATGCAAATCTTGTTTTCTTTCTCGGTAGTTGTCAACAAGTCTCCTCAAGAGATGTATAGCTTCCATGGTCGACCGCCCTAACATGAATCCAAATTGATTCTCCGAGATGTTTGTCTCCCGTCTTACTCTTCTTTCTATTACTCGTTTTCATAATTTCATGATATGACTCATCAATTTAATTCTTCTGTAATTAACACAATTTTGTATATCTTCTTTATTCTTATACAAAGGTACCAAAATACTTTTTCTCCATTGGCCTGACATTTGCTTTGACTTCAGTATCTTACATGTGAGGTATAAAATTTCTTCATTCCCTAGACATTTCCATACTTCGATGGGTATATCGGCTGGCTCAACCGCATTTCCATTTTTCATCTTTTTAGAGCATCATTTACTCCTGATACTTGAATTTTACGATAAAATGTTCTATTCCTATACTCCTCCGATTTACTTAACAGCTATAATTTATTATTATAAAAAATTTAGCAGGTGCACAAACTTTGCCAAAACTTTGATGTAATACAACAAATATTGATCACGAACCAAACGAGCCGCAATTAATTAAGCTCACATAGAATAAACTCCGCAAGTGGTACACCAAATGAACTAATAGCACAGTATGATGGCTATCCACCACAATATGGGTTACCGAAATAAACAACAATAAATGATAAGAACTTATACCACGATTTGCTAGTGGAGGCGGCGACGATGAAGGGTGTGGAAGGCATACTACACGGGCGCGACAACGTCAGGGGGTGGCTGATTTGAAGTGAGGTCCACGACAATGGAATGGAGGGGTGCGGAAATGAATCCCGGGCTGATGGAAGGGCTCATGTAATGACATGGCGGCTGATTATGTGGCTGGGTTTAGGGGAGAGGCTCATAGTGGGGTAAGGCTTGAGTGTGGAAATTATGAAAGGGGAAACAGAGTTTTGCGGGTTGTAAAGAGGCGGAGGGGGAAGAGGATTTGTGAGTCTTCAGACTGAATAAGGGCTGACGGGAGTGGGAAGGAATCATGGAGAAGGATGCGGGAGGGGAGAAGACTGCGGGTGAGACTACAGCAAGAGCGGAGGAGAAGGGGAGGGGCGGCTTTCCCTGAGATCGCACCAGGCTGGACGTTCGACAGTAGAGGGAGGGAGAACCTCAAAGGGAGGAGTGAGGGGCTTAAGGTTTCAGGCGGAGTAGGGCTGATCGAAGAGGAAGAGGGAGGCGGAGGAGGGCGTCTCGACGTCGCACCAGAAGGACGAGAGGCGGAGGGGTCGGCGTCGCACCGATCCTTGACCGAGCGGTTCCAGGAGTTTCCAAAACCTTTGTTGTCGTTTTAAAGTCCTAAAATAACGGTTTCACCAAAACTAAAATCAAACCACCTGAATCGGACGACTCAAACTGTCTGGGCCGATCGGGGGCTAAATACATCTCAAAATAAAAAGAGTAAAATATAAAAATGACTCGGATCGAACATCCGGACGCAACCACGGACTCTAATCGTCCGTCCGGGGCAGCGGATCACCGCCTCCTCCGGGAACATACGCGTGTCGGTCGTGTCGCGCCGTCACTTAGCTATTTTGTCTCCTCTTTCTCTTCCTTAGTTCTAAGGCTATATAAATTATTAAAAATCCCAATTTATACTTTACATTGCGTAATGAAAGTCTCTCATGGATGCCTCTGTTAGCATTCTAGTATTGGATCAACGAGTTTTTTCTATGTTGTCAAAGAGATCTTGCCTGAAACGCGGTGGTCATTAACCATGTTGGTGAACGTCCGACCTTACCTAAGTAACTTCATCCACTTTTATATTCAAAATTAGTTTTTTTCTTTGGTGACGGTAATTACCGTTGTCATGTCATAATGTCAAACACAATTTTTTATGGCGGTATTTGTCCAAACTCACCGGAGCAAAAACGCTACGCCAAATGCACCCTAAATAATAAACTTACAATCTTATGATTCTGATGGTTTATTTTTCTCCTTTTTATGCCTTATTTTCACATTTTCAGTTATACGCCGAGCACCCCATGAGTTCAAGATTGCATGTTTGGAGGTAAGTTTCTAAATTGCTTAATCATATTCAATTCTTGTTTTTGTTCCCTTTCATTTCCTTTTATTATTGCATGTTGGATTATAATTTATTTTGGCCATGTTATCTATAAACTATATATATTTAAGGGAAAATTTATTGTGGCGCTATATTTTTTCCTCATTTTGCCTCTATATGCTTCAAAATACACCACTCAAAAGTGGGCATTTTTGTCATGTTGCATGGGAGGACATTGCGGTACTTCAAGAATTTGATGACAGCCTCATTTAACTACAATGTGCATGATCATGTAGAGCCTTTTATTATCATAGTTTATGCATTAATTCTTTTCAAAAACATAATATTGAGCCTATGCATTCAAACCAAAATCAATTAGTTATAGGTGGAGGATCCCAAGATTTGTATGAGTTTCTCAGTATGGGTTATGTATTCTCAGCATTCTCCTTTCACGTTTAAGGTCTTTGGCCTCTAACGCATCATTTTTTTAAAAAAAATTTGGCGTCACGAGAGTGAACTGCTTAGGCTAGCTTGCTCTAGTACTATGTTGGAATCTATGCATCCAACCTAAAACTATTTGTTTACGAGTGAAAGGGCTCATGTTCTTATATTAAGTGCACACAACTATATGAGATTTTTGATGTGAGACTATATATCTTCAGAACATAAATAGGGCATAGCTGTTAGAATGATGCCCCTCTAAACCAAGCTCTCCTTCTAATGTTGTCCATCATTTTTTTCAGATTTGAGGCCTTTTTGTTTGTTATTAATTTTGCAATCTTCTTCAAATTTGATAGGACATTCGAGCGCTTTTTCCGTCTGATTACAACCCATTCTATGCTGGCTTTGGAAATAGAGATACCGATGAGCTCAGTTACAGAAAAATCGGAATCCCAAAGGGAAAGATATTCATTATCAATCCGAAGGTATCTGTTCTAACCCTGTTCGATTATTTGTTGAAGCGAGGTCTATATAATGACGCGAATTTGTATCTCGAAATTTGGCAGGGCGAAGTTGCCATAAATCATTGCATTGATGTGAAATCCTATACTTCCTTGCATACCTTGGTCAATGACATGTTCCCTCCAACCTCTCTGGATGAGCAGGTTGGTCCTTCTGAGACTTATTATTTATTTTTGTTGAGATGATTACAGCACTAATTTGTATGAGTTTTTTTTGAGTTGAAATGCTGCAAGTTTTTAAAATTATGTTAACATGATGAGTTTATTTAGTATATAATACTTTTGAAAATCTTATGAATAAGAAAAAAAAAATCTTTGGCACACATATTGAGGTTTGAGATGCAAAATCTTTTATGCATATATCTTAGCAAATGTTTGTAATAAACTGTAGTGTATGTGTTGTACTTTATTTAGAAAGCTTTTAGTATAATATTGTGATTCCATCCATAATTTGGTATGTTGTCCCCTTTTTCCGTCTAGGCTCCGGAAGGAACGGAACCCACCTAGATCCGGCCACTTGGCCAACCCAGCTGCCACGCGCAAAAGTGTATTGCTTCTGTCCGGGTCTGCGTTGTTCCGTTCGCTCCGGATGGAAAAAATCTTCAAGGCCCCAATTCTGTCCAAATGAACGGCTAGTCGGCTATTGCCCTTGTTTGCTAGATTTTTAATAGTTCAGGGACTTCGCCTCTTAAGTGCAGCCAGCCTGTTCCGATGCTTTATATTAACAAATTTGCCTTCGGAGTTCCATGTGGAACCCGATGTGCGCCCTTATAGGGAAGTTTAGAAATACCTCCGCACTTTTCCACTGCTTTGGTGATGTTGTGTTTCTTTTTTCTATGTTTTATGCAGGAAGACTTCAACTCATGGAATTATTGGAAGATGCCATTGCCCAGCCTCGATCCCTAGAACAGTATTCCCACTTCACGATCATACGAGTTAACCCTTCATCTGTATTGGAAAAGTTGGGTGATCGACGACCATAAGCTCCTTCCGCTGGTACAAATCTAACCCTAAAACATAAACCTCTCTTAAGCTTTTCATGTTCCTTAATTCTTTCATTAAACTAAAGGGACTCAGTTTTAAAATGAATGATTTAGGGATTTTTGAGGTCAAACCGCAAATCGTTTTGAATTCCAGTGGCAGAACGAAGGCAGAATAGTCGAGAATAAAGCTTCTTTTTTCCTGATATGATCTTCTTGCTTAACATTCTTTGTATTATTTGTTTCTAATAACTTCCGGCGAGCTTCTATAGATCTGCAGGGGCAAGAGGGACAAAAAGAACCACAAACAAGATGATGTATCAAGTGTTGCGCTGTTTTATGTTAATATAACGCATGCCCGTCCATCGTTTAAAATTGTATATGCTACAATCGCGAGATGTAAAGTAGAGCTGCACAGTTTTCTCATTATGTTGATATGAGGTCGAACCAAACTACGTTCTAGAGATTGGACTTCACATATATATTGTATAATTTCTCGAAGATTTTGTCAATTGAGTATTGCATGCACATTTCTTCGATACCGGGTTCAACTCTCATTTGGCCCCTGTTTGGGAGAGCTGTGGTTGTGAGCATAATAGTGGTAAGCGCAGGTCTCATTTGGATGGTTGTGGCCGCAAATGCTATTCTCTAAAGCGGAAATGTCAGCACAATTATTCAGGTGCCACCGGAATTCTGCGGGCACGGCCGCCCTGACCTCCAAAATGGATATTTTTTGTGCTGTAGAAATCTGCGCTAACTTCATGAGGCAGTTTTTAATGGTTTTGCGCTGCATAAACTGTTAACCGTCAAAGAAAGGAAAGTTTGGTCTCCTGAGAAGCTTGGAGGGGACACTTGGCTCAGCCAAGGTTTTATTTAGATATTCTATGGATGTTGATACTTTAGATAAGATGTAGATGATGTAAACACCCTAAATGAATAATAAAAATATACCTCTAGCTCCCTTGAGAAGGAAAATGTTCGAGATTTTTTTTGTGCGCGCATGTTATGAAATATAAATTTATAGGAAGAGCCGAGCTCTTTACGATTCACTAAAATTAGGCATGTTTGCAGAGCAGAGACAATTCTTCCTTAAGGAAGAGTCATTAGATTGTAAAGGAACATAGGGTGTCTTTTTCTTGCGACCCCTCCATCTATGGTTTGACGAAGGTTAAGAGTACTATAAGAACTTACTTTTTGTCGCATTCTTTAAGATCATTCTAGAACGGCTCGAGTATATGCTCGAAGTCTAAAGATTGGATTCTCGGTGATCTTAAGAATTTTACAACCTTTGTTGAATAAGAGACTGGATTTTATAAAAATGATGTGTTCATTTTGACAATAGAGGCAACTTTATTTCCTCTTTGATGCATGATGTTGAGAGAAATTGTCAAAAATAAGGTCCCACCAATGGTGCATGAGCTAAGGGACATAATAAAGTAGATGGACATATTGCTATTAAAAAGAGTTCCTTTTATAGTCAAAGCACCCTTTATATCTATCTATATGATCAACAATTTTTCGTAGTGCGAGTTTTTCGATAAAAATTCATGCGCGTTCTGAATGATGAAAAGTCCAAATTGGAATGGAAGAACATACGATGCTTTTTTTGTTTGTGGGGGCGGGGGGCGATGAGTTTGGATGCAAATTTTATTAAAGACGAAGTAGTTGCAAGGTGATGCTAATACATAGCTACTTCATATTGAGTTTATTCATTGTTGTTGCTCAAGATTCATGGGCATTTTGCATCAAGCCTTCGTTATAGGGGAGCACCGTAGAGCGAACGAAATCTTCTAGATGTCCAAGTTAGGCGCACATGTTTCTACCTAGATAGTGCAAAACTCGACAGATTTGAAAAGACTATGAAAATGAGAACATGTAGAAATATCTTTAGTGGTCGATTTTTTCATGTATTTTTCGTCGCTGAAGACTACTTTTCCTAGAGTTGAAACCTTGAAAGCATATGCCCTAGCATTCGAAGTAATTAGCAAGGTGATGCTAATACATTTAACAAAGATACAAGGGTAGACTTGTAACCCCGGGATTCGACCAATAAAATAGCTATAAAGATCTAGTGTGATTTCAAGAGGCTTGAAAATGCGCTTTCACAATAAAATTAGATGTTGCTAATACTTGGCGAGGATACAATGTTAAAGTCTATATTAAATGCACAAACTTACACGAGTTTTTTAATTTGATGGTGTATTCTCACCGCATTTCCTCGCGCGAAAGAGCGAACTTGTATTGTTAATCAATTGAATTGCATTAAAATAAGACGCGGCATGTTTTGAGTCTATATATAACGCGAATGAACAAAATCAAGTAGTGCCTTTTGCTAAACAAATTTGCCGGACCAAACAACTCATAATAGATATTTTTTGTGATAAAAACTTACATGGGCGATGGGTTGCGCATGCCCATCCCTATTTGTACCATTTTGAATACATTGCGCTAAAATTAACGTTTATTCTATTAAAGTGTTTTCGAGCAGAACTCGTTTGCCTCCACATCTTTGTAGGAATAGTCGTAGTTTATTTTTTGTTCAACTTCAGAAGATCCATCGTATCTTGTGATTACCCGATCATCCAGCCATAAAATTATATCTGAGAACACTAGATCGATGCTCTCAAGCGGCTCTCCCGACGTCAAGGCATGCCACATCCCAGGGTACAGTTTGAAGGTCTTATCTTTACTCGACGCCGACTCGAACAACAATTTGCTCGTAGTAGGATCGGTAACGATATCATCACCTCCGTGAACAATCAAGAAAGGCAACGAAACCTACAATGCAAACAATGGAGAATATCTTCACAATCTTATAAGGAGTAAATAATACTAAGAGAATAACATGTAGAAAGGGTTCATAGCCATAATAAAAATGATTTATGAATTTAACCTAATTTTAAAAATGATAAATGAAATTTTAACGGTTGAACTTTGTGTTGCATGGGAGGGAATCCGCTAGGCTATTCAAGTCCTGATGATCAGCACTAGCCGTTATCATTTGGAGGTGGGCGATTTTACGACGGTTATTTAGTTGTTTTCAGGGTCCGCTCCTTTGCCTGGATGATCGAGTCGCGCGTGTCTCTGACATGCTTTCTTGGACTTCGAGTCTTGACGTATTCGTTATCCGTCAAGAGTACCGAAAGGTAAGCCATGCGGTGATGGGCATGCCAACCGATTTCTCTTGCTTGAAGAAGAATCTCCCGAATGAGATAAGGAATTTTGTTAGAGATGATAGCGAAATGCGCTTGCATGAGAGAGCTAAGAAGTTAAAGCGTCCCTCTCTCTCTCTACCGAAAAAAATTTAAACATAAATGATTAAATAAAATAAACCATTTTGATATCAACTTTGTCCAATTTTTGAAATATTTTAATAAATTTCAAATCATAGATATATATGATAATTAGTTCATTAGGACTTCGGAGTGTATTGTACAGCAAACAATTACTTAAAATAGTACCGTCTCAGCTGTCATCAGAGGACGTTAGACCCACCGACAATTATTATGAAATTAATTTCTTAGAGTTGAATAAGTTATTTATTAAATAAGTTATGACAAACTCCTCCATAGCTAAATTACGAGTTTACCCACGCGCTTACATGGTATATAATCATAAACAAAAATATCGGGTCGTATCAAAGCAATTTTAAATTTATGATAATCATATAAATTTTAATAAGAGAATAATTTCTTATTGTTTTAATAAGACAATAATTTCTTATTATTTTAATAAGAGAATAATTTCTAAACCATATACTTGATGAGTAAACAACCAAGAAGGACATTGAAACCTAGCACAAAATGACAAAACAATTTTAATTATTTCCATCATAAAATAATAATAATAGGAGAATATTTTCTAGAGATAGAGGGGTGTTAAACGGGCGGAAAAGGACAAATTAATATACTACGAAGAACACATTTAAATCCAAAATAATCTAGACTATGAGTTTGGATAAAAACTCCATCGTCGTAAAATTTATATTTGGCATGATAATGATTACGGCCGTCACAAATAAAACTGAATTAATTGAGTTCATTAGTTGTGATTTGGTGTTCTAGAACACAATTTATAACCACCGTATTCATAATCAGGACCACCACCACCATGCCAAACGAGCCCTAAGTGCCACCAAGAGAGGAAAATGTTTTTGGTGCGCCTAGAGTATATAAAGTTATGCGCGTTAGACGCATTTTTATGCACTAAAATAATTATTTCGTTATCAAAAAAAAATTGTTTAAAAAAAGTAAAATATTAACTTTCTATTTTTTATGCTTATTTTAAGTACCCCATTATTCATATTTTGGCCGTAAAATAATACGTTACGGCCATAAAATAACACTATAGTTATATTTTCAATTTAAAGTTGTAATGTCATTTTACAGTCGTAATGCATGAAATTACGGCCGCAATTTTTTCAGTTATAATAGTAATATGGGTGATATGATAATTAAAATGAGCTTAAAAATATGAACATTAATATTCTATAATTTTTTTTAATTTAAAATTTTAATTTGAAGCATAAAAAATGTGTCTCTCTTTGCAACTAGGGGCATCCAAATTATTTAGCAGGAATTAATTTCTAGCTATTGGACCATTGGTAGGTATTTTTTCAGAGTACTATTTCTTAAATAAATATATTAAATATATATATATATATATGGTTATATACACATCTTTATATGGTATAATATTATCATAAATGGCCGCCGGTTTAAATGTTTAATCAAGGATATATTATTAAATATGACATAAACGTACCCGGTATTGTTGATTAATCTTAAATCACTCTTAATCTATTTTATATTCAAACTGATTTTTTTAATAAATTAGGATTATTAATTGTATACTTTTCGATCACATTTGCACTTAAATGTTCCACCCCTTTTTGACCTTTTAAAGATTAGAGAACATTTTAATTCATATTTAGCCAAAAAATTTAAATCAAAAGTAAATAAAATTCCAACTTTGATTCTATAAATATTTAATTTATTATAGAAAATAATTGGAAATTTGTGGTAATTGAGGTAGGTACCTTGTGAAGGTTCTTCTCAATTTCTAAGCTAACAGCGAGAAGCTCATTAGCAGTCTTTAGTCTTGGCTTTCCCTTATAGCAGAGGGGATTAGAGCGAATCTGCCGTGATTAATACTTATATTAAGCACCTAAAACATAATTAAAGCTATAGTAATATTTAACCATATAATTAAAAATTTTAATTAAAAATAATAACCTCTTCTCTTTTCTCTACACTTTTGAAGGCGATATCGATGATATCTTGAGTAGGTATGATCCGCCATGTCGGTATAATGCTGCATAATTTATTCAAAACTCCGATGACGATCGGATGAGGCTTCATCTCATCAGCAATCTGAAAAATTAAAATTAAAGAAAATTAAGTAATGTCTTGCATAATTAATTTGATAAATATTTGGATAGTAAAAAAATGAAATAATTGATAAAGGAAGGAACTATACACACTTAAAATATACCTAAAAACTGATAAAAGTGGGCCCCACATAGAATAAAATAAATTGTTTAGTCTTTTCCACACTTTTTTGGCTTTTTTGTGTGTATAAAATAAATTATTATATTACGTATGAGCCTCACTTTTTATAATTTTTAGGTATACTTTAGATATGTATAGAATTATCCATTAATAAATTACCTTGCACATTGGCGCCACCAAAATTGCGCCATTCCAATAGATGGGCGCTTTCTTGTGAAGGATAAGGGCCGTCGCTCCTCCCATGGATTCTCCCAATAAAAATCTCTGCTTTTTCCGGTTCTCCGATTTTTCTGATGAATTAATATCATCCTCGAATTAATATTAAGAGAGTGTAATTAGGGCTAATTAATTAATTAAATTTTAACTGAATCATGAGATTGTTAAATGTAATTAATTAAGAGGGATTAATTAATGGATAATTTACCAGATATGGTGATGAAATGATGCAAACAATCGTCGACAAGGGCGTCAAAACTGGGGACATAGCCTTGCAATCCCGAAGATTTTCCATGCCCTTCATAGTCTATCCCGTAAACTGCAAACCCCGCCTTCGCTAATCTCGTCGCAGTATCTGAAATAATTTCGTGACAATTATTAGTATTACTATAATCTTGATTAACTTTAATACATCAATATTAATTAGTTTTAAATCAAGAAATTCCATATAAAACTAGCCTTAATTACCTCTCATAGATATGCTGCATTCCATGGCATATCCTGCACATAGTTTTTATCACCGTGAGAAATAAGGCGGCACGGGCAGGGAATATATTATATATATTTATATGTGAACATTTAAATAAAGAGGAAAAGAATAATTAAATTTAATAATTTATACCGTGGCATAAGAAGATCAAAGCCTTGGGCTCTGTATTTGCTGGTAGCCATCTGCACGTGAACAGCTCCAACCCTCTTTTACTTGTTATGAATTCCTGAACGTTATTATTCCAAATAAAACACTATCAGTGTGCACGAGAGAGAGAGAGAGCAACAATAGTTTGTTACCTCCGACGCATCATATTTTTCATGTGCGTTATAAATCCCAAAATTCTAAACCTTAAACCCTAAATCTCCGTCAAATTGTGCACCAAAAAAGATCGTACGTGCATCAAAGCGCACAAACACTTTTTTCTAGTGAAAGAGAGAGAGGGAGAGAGAGAGAGAACCTCTTCATATCTGATGTCTTCATATCTGATGCCTTCATATCTGATGGTTCCGTTTCCTTGATCCTAAAAAAACACTGTACATGTTTAATTAAATTATGAAATTTCAAGAGAGAAAGCTAGAGTTAGAGAGGAATTTATTATTTGATAGGTGCGGGTGAAATTTCGGCCGTTTGTTCAGCCGATCAGACGACCAGCCGTAAAGTAAAGCCATTTGATTTTCAGTAGCGCCCCGATTTCCGGCCGGATCACGCGCCTATTTAATATACGCTCAGCCTACACAAAAATTGCTATGAAATGAGAGACAGAGAGAGAGAGATTACCATGAGAGAAGGAGGTAGCTAGGTGTTAAGGTTTTAAGGGGGGAAAGAAGTTGTGGGAAATGAATAAATGGCAGAGGTGAAGTATTTATAGAATGAGAGGGTGATGATGCGCGCATGATCCCCGAATTGCAGAAAATCCTCCGATAATTGAGGTCACGACTTCGTCATGAACCCGGCCATCCTATCATATTGCTGATGTGTCTCGCAGGATGTATGCCACGTGTAAGTGGTCTCAATGTATGGTCCTATTGGCTGGCGTCGTACTAAAATTTTTCGAAAGGTGACTTCTTGGAACAATAAAGGGCGTGCACTGCGTTAAAAATATATATATATATTTTTTAATATAATATATATTGATAAAAATAAATAAATCGGGTCAAATATATGAACCTGTGGGAACGCAAAGCCTTCACAATGCGGTGGCTAAAATGTCAGCGCATCAAAAGAAAAGTTAACGCTGGTGTGCGCCCAGCTCATAATTGTGTACGGCCCACTAATTATGCCGTGCATTAATTTGAAAAAAAAAAATAATAGGGAGTTGTTAATAGCAAACAAAACTATGCAATTAGAACCATAGTTATTAGTATACAATCTATTTTAAAAATGATTATCAGTAAATTTTTTATTATTATTTATTAGCGAACTATAAGAAATGAAATGTTTCTTCACTTTCTTGCATTATTGAAGTGCTAGTGTATCGCTCAAGACTCTTGGTGGATCAGGTTTTCTGAACCGTCTTAGGGTGGTGAGCGGTCGAGCGTGCAAACAGTCAAAGATTCATAGGGCAGTGAGATTGAGACTTGATTACGTGGAGAACTCAAAATCGGGATGAAAACCACGTGATCGGTACGGTGCCGAACTAACTTTCACTATTTCAGAGTTTATTACAAGACTTCTTGGGCGAAGGCGAGGGCGATATGTCGTTCCTCATTACACATGGAGAGATGCGAATGAGACAGCTTTGGGCGTTGCGGGCCTCCGTCCTCCTCTGGCAATCTTCTTCCTCCGCTCCTTGGGAAGCAGGCGAAACTTGGTCTTTTGGGCTGATATGGCGTGGCGGCGGCGTGGACTTGTCGCTTGCTTCCTATACTTGTGAACGGTGAGGAGTTCCAAGCGTCGAGAGCTAGTCTGCGTACTTCCCAACCTCAACTCGGCTCTGTGTATAACCCGTAATTCGTCGAGATCAGATGCAACTGATGATGGCCTAGAGGTTCTCGCCCACTTAGGAGGAGTGCGGTAGAAGTTACCTCCTATGGGCGAGATCCAAACTCAGCTCCCTGGGGCGAGTGCAGCCCCTCAAGGGCGAGTTCGGGCTCCCTAGGGCGAGTGCAGCCCCCAGGGGAGAGTCCAGGCTCCCAAGGGCGAGCGTAGCCCCCCAAGGTCGAGATTAGGCTCCCTGGGGTGACTGTAGCCTCCCAGGGGCAAGATCCAGCTTCCCAGGGGCGAGTGCAGCCCCCCAGGGGCAAGGTCTAGATTCAGGGCGAGTGGCGAGTCCCAGCTTCATCGGGCACTCGCCCACCCCAGGATACCTCTTTAGTTCTGCTAGTATCCCCTCCAAACTGTGGAGTTACGATGTTGGCAGACCATTTTGGATTGCGTTTAGTAAAAACCAAAATACGGGATTCCGCTATTTGCAGGCCAAACTTGAAAAACTATAAATAGACCATCACGGGCACCTTGGGGAGGGTACAACTTCTTCTTGCTTCCCCCTCCCCCTAAAGTTGACTCTGGTTGGTGAGTGCTCTTAATGCCCACTAGGGTGCCCAACTCAGCATTGGTTAGCGAGGGGAAGCTCTCTTTGATCTTCCGGGTGTGTGACGGGACCTCCTCGATGAAGATCGGGGTCTGTATCTTAGTTCCAAGCATCTGGTCAGGTGCTCCTGCTTAAGAGAAGTAAGTGCAAGCTACCCTCCTTGGGTCCGAACTCCACAAGAAGCCAAGTTTAGGGTTTCAACATTTTTGGTGCGATGAGCGTGGACTGTAGACTGCACAAGAAAATCCTGAGCGAGTCTCGTGGCTGGAAGCAAGGGGCAGAGAGGCGAATACAGGAAGAGGCGGCCTCCAGCCGGGCCAGTTCTGACTTAGGAAAGTCTCGACTCAATCAACCCGAAGTTACCCACCTGCTTCCATTCTACTCTTATGGGCTATACTCTGCATGTGCCAGACGAGTGCCCCTCGGCCTGTATCATGCGAGTGACATGCAAGTGCCCCTCAGCCAATGTCAGGTGAGTGTCAAGCGAGTGCCCCTCGGCCTGTGTCAGGCAAGTGTCAGGCGAGTTCCTTTCGACCTGTGTCAGACGAGTGTCAGGTGAGTGCCCCTCATCTCTTGTCAGGCGAGTGCCCCTCGGCCTGTGTCAGGCGAGTGTCAGGCGAGTGTCAGGAGAGCGTCAGGCGAGTGCTCCTCGTCCTGTGTCAGGCGAGTGTCAGGAGAGTGTCAGGCGAGTGCCCCTCGGCTTATATAAGGCGAGTGTCAGACGAGTACTCCTCGACCTGTGTCAGGCAAGTGTCAGGCGAGTGCTCCTCCTAAGTGGGCGAGTGTTTGGCGGGTGCTCGAGATGTCGGGCGAGAGCTCCTGAGGTGAGAGCCAGAGATGTCGAGCAAGCTGAAATCCAGGCGAGCAGGAGTGTAAGAAAAAAAAATTCCAGGGCGCTGCCCCCTTGACCCCCCCCCCCCCCCCCCCCCGTCTGCTGACCCTCCCGGACCTCGCGAGTTATCTTCTCGTGAGAGTAAGGTAGTCAATAATTTCATCTGGGGTGAGGTGATATGCAAGCATGGGTCGCAATTGGCGATAGTCACGGACAATAGGCTGCAATTCGCAAGCGACGAGTTGGTAAGCTTCTGCAATTAATGAGGCATCGACATCCACCTCATGTCGGTCCATCACCCAAGAAGCAACGGGCAAGTGGAAGCGACGAATTGTGTGATTTAGAACATGTTAAGTGAAAATATGGAGAACCTGAGGGGTAAATGGGTGGGACGGCTCCCCCCCGGTCCTCTGGGCCTTGAGGACTTCCCTAACACGGCTACGGGGGAGTTCCCTTTCAAGATTTCTCACGGCTGCGAGGTTGTTCTACCAATGAAGTTTGAGGTCAGGTCGCCACGGGTAGTAGTCATCGAGGAAGGAGATGAGGACTGGAGGATAGAGAACGAAGGGGGGCTACGGATCTCACTGGACCTAATAGAGGAACTCCACGACATAGTCGTTGTCAGGCAGGAGCAGATCAAACGATAAATGGTGAGGGAAATCAGCAGCAGTGGGAAAGCTCCATCCGAATTGGGAAGGTCCATACATTGTCGAGGATGTTGAAACCGAGAAATCGGTCTCTGTGGAGTTCAGCCCTTGGGGAAAGGGGTGGTCGCGCACCTACTCCGCTCCTGCAAGGAAACAACAAGAAAGTGAAGAACAAAGGACTAGACCAAGAGCCCAACGCGGAGGTCCCACCACAATCCTGGAAGATCTCAGGAAGCTTCCCCTCCTTAGCAAAAAAGTCGGGCTAAGGTACCTCAGAAAGCACGAGAAGACTGGGAGACAAGTAAGTGTCTTTCTGAGGTACCCCTTGGGTCCTATTTATAGGAAACTGAAAATGGCCTGCGAATAGCCTACCTCTGCTGGTCTAAAATTACTGAAGACCCCTTGGGATGGCCTGCCAACAGCCAAGCTCTGCTGTTCTGAGAGGCTAGGGGCAGACCACTGGGGGCGGGATGGCCATTGGATCCTCTACTCAGCAAGGGCGGCGAATGCGAGTTCGCCGGTCGAGTACCCCGCTTTGGCGAGTGCAGGCTCGACTCTTGCCCCTGGCGAGTCAACGACCGGTCTTAGCTCCAAAAACCTTGAGCTCAGCCCGACGATCACCGAGCTCGGCACGACGATTGCTGAGCTCGGGCTCGGCAAAGGACCCTGTACGGACCATGAGGCGGTCTGGACCGACTGGTCTGTCTTTCGCGAACCCACTCGCCGGATACGGGGTTGTACAGAGGAAGTACTGAAGTCAGGAGGATACCGCCTCCAGAATGTGGAGGGGGAGTCCTTGAGTCACACCTGGAGCCATGATGATTTTAAATGCTTCTATCCCTAAACCTTGTACATAAAAGATTCTTGTTTATTAATTCTCTTATTTCTCAAGATCTCTGATGGGTGAACTGTGTGTGTGGTCGATGGTAGATTGAGATGTTGACCCGAGCAGATCCCGCTGACCAGGCTCCCACTAGCTGACAGGGTTGGAAGTCACTTAGTGGTTGAATGAGATATTGGCCCAAGAAGATCCCGCTGACTAGGCTCCACTAGCTGGCAAGGCTGGAAGTCACTATGAAATAGATTGAGATGTTGACCCCGAGCAGATCCCGCTGACCAGGCTCCAACTAGCTTGTAGGACTGGAAGTCACTCGGTGGTAGAATGATATTTTGGTCCGAGAAGATCCCGCTGACCAGGCTCCCACTACCTAGCAGGGCTGGAAGTCACTTGGATATATATTGAGATGTTGACCCCGAGCAGATCCCGCTGACCACACTCTCATTAATTGGCAGGGCTGGAAGTCATTCGGAGATGGATTGAGATGCTGACCCCGAGTAGATACTGCTGACCAGACTCCCACTAGGTGGCAGGGTTGATAGTCACTCGGTGGTAAAATGAGTATTGGCTCGAGAAGATCCCGCTGACCAGGCTTCCACTAACCGGCAAGGCTAGAAGTCACTCGGAGATAGATTAAGATGTTGACCCCGAGCAAATCCCGTTGACTAGACTCTCATTAGCTGGCAGGGCTGGAAGTCACTCGATGGTAAAATGAGATTTTGGCCCAAGAAGATCCCGCTGACCAGGCTCTCACTAACTGGTAGGACTGGAAGTCACTCGGAGATAGATTGAGATGTTGACCACGAGCAGATCGCGCTGACCAGGCTTACACTAGCTAGCAGGGTTGGATGTCACTCCGAGATGGATTGAGATATTGACCTCGAGCAGATCTCGCTGACCAGACTTCCACTAGATGGCAGGGCTAGAATTCACTCCATAGTAGAATGAGAAATTGGCCCGAGAAGATCTCGCTGACCAGGCTCCCACTAGCTGGCAGGGCTAGAAGTCACTCGGTGGTTGAATGAGATATTGGCCCTAGAAGATCCCGTTGATCAGGCTTCCACTAGCTGGCAGAGCTGGAAATCACTCGAAGATAGATTGAGATATTGACCCCGAGCAGATTCCGCTGACCAGGGTCCCACTAGCTGGCAGGGTTGGAAGTCACTCGGTGGTAGAATAAGATTTTGGCCCGAGAAGATCCTGCAGACCAGGCTCTCCTAGCTGGCGGGGTTGGAAGTCACTCGGAGATAGATTGAGATATTGACCCCCGAACAGATCTGCTGACCAGGCTCCTACTAGCTGGCAGAGCTGGAAGTCACTCAGAGATGGATTGAGATGTTGACTCCGAGCAGATCCCACCAACCAGGCTCCCACTAGCTAGCATGGATGGAAGTCACTTGGTGGTAGAATGAGATATTAGCCCGATAAGATCCCGCTGACCAGTCTCCCATTAGATAGCATGTCTAGAAGTCACTCGAAGATAGATTGAGATGTTGACCCTGAGCAGATCCCGCTGACCAGGCTCCCACTAGCTGGTAGGGATGGAAGTCACTCGGAGATGGATTAAGATGTTGACCCTGAGCAGATCCCGCTGACCAGGCTCCCACTAGCCGACAGGGCTGGAAGTCACTTGGTGGTAGAATGAAATATTGGCCCGAGAAGATCCCTCTGACTAGGCTCCCACTAACTGATAGGGTTGGAAGTCATTCAAAGATAGATTGAGGTATTAACCCCGAGCAGATCTCGCTGACCAGGCTCCCACTAGTTGATAGAGCTGTAAGTCAGTCGGTGGTAGAGTGAGATATTAGCCCTAGAAGATTCCGCTGACAAAACTGTAACGCCCCCGAATTTTCGATGATTTATTTTAAATCCTTTTTCGGCGTTACGTTGACGTTTTCCGTCTCGAGCCGTTGTTAGAGTACCTCGCTAGGTGTTCTTAGAGGTTTAGCCTGTTTGCGGGTTTCCCCAGCTAGCCGGTGTCTGTTTTGGAGACCCGGTTGAGCCTTTCAGGGAATTCTCGTGTTTGGCTTCGGGCGAGGTTAGCTCGAGTTTTGTTCGTCGGAAGTCGTTTTTGACTTCGCCGTTGTTCTCGTAGCCCGGGTTTTTAGCTACGGTGCGATTTTGGTCGAAATCCGAGGACGTCGCGTTTTCGCGTCGTTTTGGCGGTAGTTGGTTTGTGCGAGTCGTCATTTTTCTATGACGGCATGTCTCTTGGCGCATGTGTCGCGTGGCGCGCGACTCGTGCGAGCCGGTGTGGTTATTGTTTGGTGTGCGTGTTGTACGTGTGAGGTTATTAATATTTGCTCGTGCGTGTGCGTGCATGCGGGGTGGAAATTTAATGCGCGTATGCGTACATGTTAAAGTTATGTTGGGGTTAGTGTTTGGTTAATTAGGCTATTATTATGTTTCTTATTTCTTTAGTCTATAGTTAGTATGAATGTTTATTAGGTTGTATTAGTTACTTAGGTTATTAAATTTAATTTTTATAAAACCTATTAATTATAATTAATACTAAACCCTCCCCTCCCCCTAATAAAACCCAAGTAACCGGCCCCTCCCCCTAATAAAAACCTAAGCAGCCGTTCCCCCCCCCCCCCCTTTATAAAAAAAAACTGCAGCCGGCCCTTGATAAAAAAAAACCGCAGCTTTCTTCCCCCCTCCTGTGCGAAATCCCGAGCCCGAGCGGAAACCGCCCTAGCCGGCCCCCTTCCGCCGCCCGCCGCCGGCCGCCCCGGTCCCCTCCTTCCGATCCGAGCCCGGATCCGCACTCCCCTCGCCGAGAGCTTCGAGCCGAGGTAGTCTATTCGTCATTCCTCCATGAATTTCCAATTTGATTTCGTTTTGGATTTCTCTTTGTTTTGGGATATTCTTGCTTTTTGTTTGATTAGAATGCAATCTTAGGTTATATTGGAGGTTTTGGTGGTTTGTTGGAGCCTTTCGTGCTCTTGGAAATCCGCCATAGCGCCGTTGTGCCGGCGAATTTTTCGGTGACACGTGCGAGGCAAGTGCTTCTCCTCTTTTCGCCGGTTGGCCTCCCTTTTTGGTTCAATTCCTTGTTAATTGATTTTATTCGTGCAAATAGAATTTGTTAATTTAACTCCCCCTTAACCTAATCCCTATTGGAAACGCGTTAGAAAATTAGGATTTTTTTTATCCTCCCGCTAGTAGCTTCCGATTTAGGACGGCGTCGCGGTAGGTGTGTAGTGTAGATATGGGTTAGCGTCGGGTTGAGTTCATGTTAGGCCTAGGTGTAGGTCTAGGTTTTGGGATTTTTCCTAGTTTGCCTATTTGAGGTGTTTAGGTGTAATTGTGCACGCACGGCCTATGGTCGTGCGTCTTTTAAATCGTGCGACCCAATGTCGGTGCTCGTACGCTAGGCTTAGGATCGAGTGAGTGTACTCACTCGCAGCGGCGTTGCGTAATCGCAACGACTAATCCCTTAGCGTTGATTTCTCCCCGAGTGTTTTGCTCGTGTATCGAGAGTCCCTTGTCGGCTGTTACTTTTCGAAGGCCGAATCGTGGGTTGTGGTCAGTAGTGGTGGTGGATGGCTCTTTTAGGGGTTGTGTGGCGTGATGTAGCCTTGACCACACTCTTTACCTTGACCCGAGTAGTTTTCTGGGCAAGTGAGTGATGAGTCTTTTGTGCCTTCACGTGTCAACCCTTGAGCAATTTGTTGACTTGGAATTAGTGGTTGGGCGATTTGGAACGTTTTCAACCTGATTCCAAGTTTCTTGTTTTTGCTACTGCCGCCTCTCACAATTTAGGATGTTAGGCGTTTCTTCCGTAGGTGTTGCAGCATTTTTCTTTTTTGGCATCATGGCCATGTTGACTCTGCAGGTTTTTAGGCAGAGTAGTTGCTGTTTACCCGCACTTGGTGCAGGTTTGCTTTTCGCCCTTCCTTGGGCATTGTTGTTTTTACTCTAGTTTGTACTCTCTTTACTTTACCTTACCTGCTTTTACCTTACTTTCCTTTTTAGCACTTGCTTTCCTTTTTCCTTGCTCTGAGGTGTTCTATTTTTCTTCTGAACGCCTCAGGTCCTGGGCGGTAGCCAGTAGGTGGCTGTTGCTGTGGTGCTGTTGGAGGTCCTTCTGTTGACTGTTGAGACTCTCTTGAGTCATTGTGAGGTAGTTTTACTGCACTTTCTACAGACATACATACTTGCCAGTGGGTTCGTGTCAGCTGTTGGCGCCCCTGGTAGTTTTACCTTTTGCACTAGATATGTTTACTTTTACTACTACCCTGTTTTTGGGGACTTAGTTTACTTGCTCTGGAAAGTTTTGTGCTAGGTTGCTAGCTATTTTTAAAACTATAAAACCTCAACTATATTATATATATACAGCATGATCAGCATGATTTTCTAAAAAGAACTCATTTAGCGTACTTTCTTAATTACGTATAACAAATGAATTTTCCTATATATGTATAAATTAAAACTAGAGTTTTGGTTCAGCGTAAGGGTCCTTCGGGATCACTTATGCGCTCATTTAGGATGTTGACATAAATGAAGTATTTTCCGCTACGTATAAAAATCAGTTTTGAAACCGTGGACTCTTTGGTCCACTGAGCCGAGGGATACGGCCAATAAATAAATCAAGTTTTTATAATCAAATAAGTCATGATTTGAAAGGATTTGGAGTGTCGCCTGAACGTCGGCAGTTATCCCCTGCTCGACGTGGCATCACAGCGCGTAGATTTTCTCTTACTCTGATTCAATAAATAGTGAGAAAAATGCGGGTTGTGACAGTTGGTATCAGAGGGAGGTTGCTTGACAATTGGTCGGGCAACCTTCCTTTGTTTGTGTTAGATGTTTAGAGTCATATCATACACACACCGACATGTCATCGGCACGTTTTGGCTGAAGCACGAACACTGCACTACACTCATAAGCATAACATGAAGTATACGGGGCATATTATGTATTTTACGATACATAATATGTGGTTGTATATGGATCCACCATAGGGGCAACATGCGAGGGTTATGTATTATGGGGTGCATAACCTCACCGCATGGATGCGACTAGCACGTTTTCTTTTTAGTTGCATGAGAATGTTATGTATTATGGGATGCATAACATTTTCATGTGCACTCCGCCATGGCATGCACTAGGGCCTTTTTAGAATGCATAGCATAATCATGCATAGCATAACATCGCATAAGCACAACGCGCCAAGCTAAAGACGTGCAGGATGACATGTGTACACACATAATTTTTGAGTCAAAATTAATATAAATTCATGCATTCCCGATCTAGGCACAAGAGTTAGTGTGATGGTGGTGAACCATCTTAGGCTAAGCATATCATTCCTTTTTATATTAAATAAAATAAAATCTCAGAGCAAGTATAGCAGCAGAAGATCATATTTATGTATGTATTGTCTGTACCTTTTGTCTAATCCTAGGAGTTTAGCTAAGTTCTAATTGTTTGATCTGTTTTAATTTTCTTTTTATATAGCATGCCGCCGAAGCGTAGAGTGACGAGGTCGACTCCCCAGTCTGAGGGTGAGTCCTCCGGTGCTCAAAGTGATGCGTTGGTGGAAAGCCTGAGGCAGAGTAACGAGGCCTTATCAAGGCAGGTGGTGGAGTTGCAGGCCCAGATGCAGTCCTTTTTATCCGGAGCGGCGGGTCAGACTCCGGGAGTTCAGGACCCCGCCGTGGGTACAGCTGTTCTAGCCCCTCCTGCCCCTCCTGCTCCTCTCGTGCCTCCAGTGGTGGTGCCCCCCGGGATGGCTTTCATCTCCCAGTTTCAGCGGCTGCGACCTCCTACCTACGATGGTAAGGCGGACTTTATGGTACTGGATGACTGGGTGATCTCCATAGAGGAGATGTTTCACTACTCTGGGGTGACTGAGGACCAGAAGGTGATGTTGGCCGCCTATCAGCTGAAGGGACTAGCGAAGGGCTGGTGGATGCGAGAGAAGGAAGGCATGGTGGGAGGATGTACTTGGGCATCCTTCAAAGAGATCCTGATGAGGAAGTTTCTACCGTCAGTAGAGCGAGACAGGCTGATGAATGACTTTCTTCATCTGAAACAGCGTCAGCTCACCATCAACGAGTACGAGATTGAGTTTAGCAAACTCAGTCGATTTGCTCCGAGTTTGGTGGCTACTGAGGAGGACAGAGCAAAGCGTTTTCTGGGTGGCCTCAGGAGCGATGTCCAGCAGCTTGCGGTTGCTCACGGCGCAGTTACTTATGCGGGAGCAGTTGAGGCCGCTTTGAAGGTAGAGGCTATCGAGAACGCGAAGCAGCGCGGACAGCAGGCGAGAAGCGAGAAGAGGAGGTCAGTTGAGGAAAAGGGTCCCCAGGTTCTTGGTGCTGCTTCTGAGAAGAAGAGCAAGGTAGTGTGCAGTTTCTGTGGCCATCCGGGCCACCCAGCTGAGAGGTGCTTCAAGAGGGCAAGGGTCCAGAAGAAGGAGCATGTGCATGCTATCCAGGGTGCTCCTAGGAGGGATGTTCCTTGTCCTGTCTGCAAGCGACCCGGTCACGATGCTGCTCAGTGCTGGTCCAAGGATCGTGCTTGCTACCAGTGTGGCCAGAAGGGCCATATTAAGTCGAGGTGCCCTCAGGTTCAGTCCGCTCTTCATGCTGTTCCGCTTCAGGCTTTACCTCCGCCTCAGCCGGTGGACAAGGGTAAAGGGAAGCTGAATGTGGTATCTTCAGCGGAGGCTGAGACTTCGGCGCAGGTCATTTCAGGTAACCCCCCCCCCCCTCGCTTGACTTTCTCTTTTGTAGCAGTTTTAGTGTTGCTATTGTTGTGTTAATTGCTTGTGCGTTTAATATTTTGTTTGTGTATAGGGAAATTTAAGGTAAGGAACCGCTGGGCCCGCGTTCTGTTTGACTCAGGTGCTACCCACTCCTTTGTGGCTAGGGCCTTTGTCGAGCGGTGCCAGTGGGTTCTTGATCGTGTTGGTGGTGCCTTTAGCGTCAAGTTCCCCTCGGGTGAATCCGTGATATCAGATCAGGGCATTCTGGACTGCCCTATTTGGTTGGGGGATTTTCTGGCCAAGGCTGATCTGAAAGTGTTGGACTTAGAGGATTTCGACGTCATCCTGGGTATGGACTGGTTGTCCCGATATGATGCAGTGATTCAGTGCAGGGGAAAGCGCTTGGATTTCAGAAAGGACAGCGGTCAGCCCGGGAGTGTTTTCGGTGATTCGCGTCGGGACTCTCCGGCGATTGCTGCGGTATGTGCTCAGAGGGTTTTTCCTGCTGGTTGTTTTGCTTGTTTAGTCTCAGTGTTGGGGACTGTTAGCAGTGTGCCGCTGTTGGATGAGTTTCCGGTTGCGCGAGAGTTTCCTGACGTGTTCCCTAGCGATCTTCCCGGTCTTCCTCCAGACAGGGATGTGGAGTTCGTGATTGATTTGGAGCCTGGTACGCGTCCGATTGCCAAGGCGCCGTATCGGATGGCCCCGCGAGAGCTGGAGGAGCTTCGTACTCAGCTTGATGAGTTATTGGAGAAGGGCTTCATAAGGCAAAGCTCGTCGCCCTGGGGTGCTCCGGTTCTCTTTGTGAAGAAGAAGGATGGTTCGATGCGCCTTTGTATCGACTATAGAGAGTTGAACAAAGTCACCATCAAGAACAGGTATCCACTGCCCAGAATCGACGACTTATTTGATCAGTTGCGTGGCAGTTCGGTTTTTTCGAAGATAGACCTCCGTTCGGGTTACCATCAGCTTAGGATCCGAGAGTCGGATGTTCCACGGACGGCTTTTCGATCGAGGCATGGTCATTTCGAGTTCCTGGTCATGTCTTTTGGGCTGACCAATGCGCCTTCAGCATTTTTTGGACATGATGAACCGGGTGTTCAAGGACTTTCTGGACAAGTTTGTCGTTGTGTTCATTGACGACGTTCTGATTTATTCTCGGAATGCGGCGGAGCATGATCAGCATTTGCGGTTGGTGTTATCCGCCTTGAGGGATCATCAGTTGTATGCCAAGCTGAGCAAATGCGAGTTCTGGTTGCCTCAGGTTTCCTTCCTGGGTCATGTGGTGAACAAAGATGGTATTTCAGTGGACCCGGAGAAGATCTCAGCAGTGATGGATTGGCATAGGCCGAGCACACCCAAGGAGATCAGGAGTTTCTTGGGGTTGGCCGGCTATTATAGAAGATTCGTCGAGGGCTTTTCTACCTTGGCAGCGCCCTTGACAAAGCTGACGCAGAAGCATGCGGCGTTCGTTTGGAGTGATAAGTGCGAGGAGGCCTTTCTGGAGCTGAAGAGCCGGTTATGTTCTGCCCCTGTGTTGACCTTACCGGCGGAGGGACAGGACTATGACGTTTATGTGGATGCCTCGCATGTTGGGCTCGGTGGCGTGTTGATGCAGGAGGGGAAGGTGATCGCATATGGGTCTCGTCAGTTGAAGATTCATGAGCGGAACTATCCTACGCACGACCTCGAGTTCGCAGCGGTGATTTTTGCCTTGAAGCTGTGGAGACACTTACTTTATGGGGCCCAGTGCAGGATCTTTACCGATCATAAGAGCCTGAAGTACGTGTTCACTCAGAAGGAGCTGAATTTGCGCCAGCGGCGGTGGCTTGAGTATGTTGCTGATTATGAGGTGGAGATTCAGTACCATCCGGGCAAGGCCAATGTGGTGGCCGACGCCTTGAGCCGGAAGACGGGGAAAGTCTTCAATCTCACCGCGGATCGTTTAGTGGAGGAGTTTCTATTGATGGATATCACCGCAGGACGCTGTGAGTTACAGAGCAGTTTGGTAGTGGCAGAGCCGTCATGGATTTCTCTCACCCGATTGCACCAGAAAGAGGACCCGGATTTGTTGCACTTGTACCTCAGAGCTGAGAGGGGAGAGTTGCCAGATTTCTCCATCGACGAGGCGGGTACTTTGAAGTACCGCGGCAGGTTTTGCATCCCCGCAGTTGGAGACATCAGAGTATTGATTTGCAAAGAGGCTCACGGATCCAGTGTTTCCTACCACCCGGGATCTACGAAGATGTACCATGATCTGAAGCAGATCGCCTGGTGGTATGGGATGAAGGGTGATATAGCTCGTTTTGTCTCGGAGTGTTACACTTGCAGGCGGGTGAAGGCCGACCATGGGAGGCCTGGTGGCAAGTTGGCACCTTTGGAGATCCCGACTTGGAAGTGGGAAAGCATCTCGATGGATTTCATTACAGGCCTACCGAGATCTCCGAGGGGGTTTGATTCTGTTTGGGTGATCGTGGACCGATTGACGAAGTGTGCGCACTTCGTACCATATAAGATCGATTACTCGATGAAGAAGATTGCTGAGTTGTACTTGGATGAGGTCGTCAGATTGCACGGCGTTCCAGTTAGCATCGTTTCAGATCGAGACTCTCGGTTTACATCTCGTTTCTGGAGGAGTTTGCAGGAGGGTTTGGGCACTGATTTGAGGTATTCCACAGCTTACCATCCGCAGACCAACGGGCAGACCGAGCGTGTGAATCAGATTGTGGAGGATATGATCCGGTGCTATATTCTTGATCATGGAGGTGCGTGGGATGAGCGTTTGCGGCTCATGGAGTTTGCCTACAACAACAGCTATCAAGAGAGTCTACAGATGGCTCCCTTCGAGGCGTTGTATGGGAGGCGCTGCAGAACCCCTTTGTTTTGGGCCGAGGCCGGTGAGAGGCCTTTGTTGGGTCCTGATGCACTCGAAGAAATGGAGGTCTCCGTGACGCTCATACGGGAGAAGCTTCGGGTGGCTCAGGAGAGATATGAGAAGAACGCCAATCGGCGTAGGTCCGATTTGGAGTTTTCAGTGGATGATTTGGTCTTCTTGAAGGTGTCTCCGATGGTAGGAGTGAAGAGGTTTGGCAAGAATCGGAAGTTGGATCCGAGATTTGTGGGCCCGTTCAGGATTTTGGAGCGTATTGGTGTGGCTGCTTATAGGCTGGATCTGCCAGCTAGCTTCCCGGGGGTTCATAATGTCTTTCATGTGAGCCAGTTGCGGAAGTGCGTGCGGAGCAGTGGGCAAGTCTTGGACGCTGTGCCCCAGTTGGAGCCAAATCTCTCGTATGTCGAGGTGCCGGTCCGCATTTTGGAAGCTCAAGCTCGAGTGTTGCGGACGAAGTCTATTCCTATGGTGAAGGTTCTTTGGAAGAATCAGGATTTGGAGAGCGCGACTTGGGAGCTAGAGTCGGCTATGAGGGAGGCTCACCCTCATTTGTTCCCCTGAGTTGTCGGGTACGTTCCCTTTCTGGTAGTTTGTTTCTTTCCTTCTGTTGTAGGAGTAGTTCTCGCAAAGTTTCGGGTCGAAACTTTTTGTTAGGGGGAGTGACTGTAACGCCCCCGAATTTTCGATGATTTATTTTAAATCCTTTTTCGGCGTTACGTTGACGTTTTCCGTCTCGAGCCATTGTTAGAGTACCTCGCTAGGTGTTCTTAGAGGTTTAGCCTGTTTGCGGGTTTCCCCAGCTAGCCGGTGTCTGTTTTGGAGACCCGGTTGAGCCTTTCAGGGAATTCTCGTGTTTGGCTTCGGGCGAGGTTAGCTCGAGTTTTGTTCGTCGGAAGTCGTTTTTGACTTCGCCGTTGTTCTCGTAGCCCGGGTTTTTAGCTACGGTGCGATTTTGGTCGAAATCCGAGGACGTCGCGTTTTCGCGTCGTTTTGGCGGTAGTTGGTTTGTGCGAGTCGTCATTTTTCTATGACGGCATGTCTCTTGGCGCATGTGTCGCGTGGCGCGCGACTCGTGCGAGCCGGTGTGGTTATTGTTTGGTGTGCGTGTTGTACGTGTGAGGTTATTAATATTTGCTCGTGCGTGTGCGTGCATGCGGGGTGGAAATTTAATGCGCGTATGCGTACATGTTAAAGTTATGTTGGTGTTAGTGTTTGGTTAATTAGGCTATTATTATGTTTCTTATTTCTTTAGTCTATAGTTAGTATGAATGTTTATTAGGTTGTATTAGTTACTTAGGTTATTAAATTTAATTTTTATAAAACCTATTAATTATAATTAATACTAAACCCTCCCCTCCCCCTAATAAAACCCAAGTAACCGGCCCCTCCCCCTAATAAAAACCTAAGCAGCCGTTCCCCCCCCCCCCTTTATAAAAAAAAACTGCAGCCGGCCCTTGATAAAAAAAAAACCGCAGCTTTCTTCCCCCCTCCTGTGCGAAATCCCGAGCCCGAGCGGAAACCGCCCTAGCCGGCCCCCTTCCGCCGCCCGCCGCCGGCCGCCCCGGTCCCCTCCTTCCGATCCGAGCCCGGATCCGCACTCCCCTCGCCGAGAGCTTCGAGCCGAGGTAGTCTATTCGTCATTCCTCCATGAATTTCCAATTTGATTTCGTTTTGGATTTCTCTTTGTTTTGGGATATTCTTGCTTTTTGTTTGATTAGAATGCAATCTTAGGTTATATTGGAGGTTTTGGTGGTTTGTTGGAGCCTTTCGTGCTCTTGGAAATCCGCCATAGCGCCGTTGTGCCGGCGAATTTTTCGGTGACACGTGCGAGGCAAGTGCTTCTCCTCTTTTCGTCGGTTGGCCTCCCTTTTTGGTTCAATTCCTTGTTAATTGATTTTATTCGTGCAAATAGAATTTGTTAATTTAACTCCCCCTTAACCTAATCCCTATTGGAAACGCGTTAGAAAATTAGGATTTTTTTATCCTCCCGCTAGTAGCTTCCGATTTAGGACGGCGTCGCGGTAGGTGTGTAGTGTAGATATGGGTTAGCGTCGGGTTGAGTTCATGTTAGGCCTAGGTGTAGGTCTAGGTTTTGGGATTTTTCCTAGTTTGCCTATTTGAGGTGTTTAGGTGTAATTGTGCACGCACGGCCTATGGTCGTGCGTCTTTTAAATCGTGCGACCCAATGTCGGTGCTCGTACGCTAGGCTTAGGATCGAGTGAGTGTACTCACTCGCAGCGGCGTTGCGTAATCGCAACGACTAATCCCTTAGCGTTGATTTCTCCCCGAGTGTTTTGCTCGTGTATCGAGAGTCCCTTGTCGGCTGTTACTTTTCGAAGGCCGAATCGTGGGTTGTGGTCAGTAGTGGTGGTGGATGGCTCTTTTAGGGGTTGTGTGGCGTGATGTAGCCTTGACCACACTCTTTACCTTGACCCGAGTAGTTTTCTGGGCAAGTGAGTGATGGGTCTTTTGTGCCTTCACGTGTCAACCCTTGAGCAATTTGTTGACTTGGAATTAGTGGTTGGGCGATTTGGAACGTTTTCAACCTGATTCCAAGTTTCTTGTTTTTGCTACTGCCGCCTCTCACAATTTAGGATGTTAGGCGTTTCTTCCGTAGGTGTTGCAGCATTTTTCTTTTTTGGCATCATGGCCATGTTGACTCTGCAGGTTTTTAGGCAGAGTAGTTGCTGTTTACCCGCACTTGGTGCAGGTTTGCTTTTCGCCCTTCCTTGGGCATTGTTGTTTTTACTCTAGTTTGTACTCTCTTTACTTTACCTTACCTGCTTTTACCTTACTTTCCTTTTTAGCACTTGCTTTCCTTTTTCCTTGCTCTGAGGTGTTCTATTTTTCTTCTGAACGCCTCAGGTCCTGGGCGGTAGCCAGTAGGTGGCTGTTGCTGTGGTGCTGTTGGAGGTCCTTCTGTTGACTGTTGAGACTCTCTTGAGTCATTGTGAGGTAGTTTTACTGCACTTTCTACAGACATACATACTTGCCAGTGGGTTCGTGTCAGCTGTTGGCGCCCCTGGTAGTTTTACCTTTTGCACTAGATATGTTTACTTTTACTGCTACCCTGTTTTTGGGGACTTAGTTTACTTGCTCTGGGAAGTTTTGTGCTAGGTTGCTAGCTATTTTTAAAACTATAAAACCTCAACTATATTATATATATACAGCATGATCAGCATGATTTTCTAAAAAGAACTCATTTAGCGTACTTTCTTAATTACGTATAACAAATGAATTTTCCTATATATGTATAAATTAAAACTAGAGTTTTGGTTCAGCGTAAGGGTCCTTCGGGATCACTTATGCGCTCATTTAGGATGTTGACATAAATGAAGTATTTTCCGCTACGTATAAAAATCAGTTTTGAAACCGTGGACTCTTTGGTCCACTGAGCCGAGGGATACGGCCAATAAATAAATCAAGTTTTTATAATCAAATAAGTCATGATTTGAAAGGATTTGGAGTGTCGCCTGAACGTCGGCAGTTATCCCCTGCTCGACGTGGCATCACAGCGCGTAGATTTTCTCTTACTCTGATTCAATAAATAGTGAGAAAAATGCGGGTTGTGACACAAAACTCCCACTAGCTAGTAGGGATGGAAGTCACTCAGAGATGGATTGTGATGTTGACCCCGAGCAGATCTCGCTGACAAGGCTCCCACTAACTGCCAAGGATGGAAGTCACTCGATGGTAGAATGAGATATTGGCCCGAGAAGATCCCGTTGACTAGACTCTCACTAGCTGGAAGGTCTGGAAATCACCTGGAGATGGATCGAGATATTGACCCCAAGCAGATCCCGCTGGCCAGGCTCCCACTAGCTGGCAAGGCTGGAAGTCACTATGTGGCAGAATGAGATATTGGTCGGAGAAGATCCCGCTGGCTAGGCTCTCACTAGCTGGCAGGGCTGGAAGTCATTCGGAGATGGATTGAGGTGTTAACCCCGACCAGATCTCGCTGATCAGGCTCCTACTAGCTGGCATGGCTAGAAGTCACTCGGTGGTAGAATGAGATAATTGGCCCGAGAGGATCCACTGACCGGGCTCCTACTATCCGACATGGTGGGTAAGACTCTCGGGGGACAGGTTGAAAAAAAGATGCTTTGGAAAGATGTCCTCGAGACGCTTCCACTGACCGGGCTCCCACTAGCTGGCAGGGTGGGTGGGTCTCTCGGGGGACAGGTTGGAAATTTTTTTTTGTAAAGATGTCCCCGACACGCTTCCACTGACCGGGCTCCCACTATCTGGCAGGGTGGTTAGGCCTCTCGGGGGACAGGTTGAAAAAAGATGTTTTGGAAAGATGTCCCCGAGATGCTTCCACTTATCGAGCTCCCACTAGCCGACAGGGTGGGTAGGCCTCTCGGGGGACATCTTGAAAAAAGATGTTTTGGAAAGATGTTCCTGAGATGCTTCCACTAACCAGACTTTTACTAGCCTGCAACGTGGGTAGGCCTCTCGGGGGACTGGTTGAAAAAAGATGTCCCCGAGACACTTTCACTAACTGGGCTCCTACTAGCCGGTAGAGTGGGTAGGCCTCTCGGGGGACATGTTGAAAAAAGATGTTTTGGAAAGATGTCCCCGCGACGCTTCCACTGACCGGGCTCCCACTAGCCGGTAGGGTGGGTAGGCCTCTCGGGGGACAGGTTTAAAAAAGATATTTTGGAAATATGTCCCCGAGACGCTTCCACTGACCGGGCTCTCACTAGCCAACAAGGCAGATTGATATTTCGAGCGACAAAATGATGAGAAAGTGGTCTCGGTAAGCGAAGACCCTCGAGAAATTTCCTACACCAAAAGTTGAGTCGGCCTCCTGGGAGGTGACGAGCTTTCTTCACCTCCATATAAGCATGGATTCTAGAAGTCGTCGAGATTTTGAATGACATTCTGTCTAGTGCCACTCTCTCCGAACCACGGGTTCTGCATTATTTTTTCCAACCTCGTGCCGAGCTCGAAAAAAGCGGGGATTGTGTATAAATCTTAATTCGTCGAGACGAGATACAACCAATTATGGCCTAGTGGTTCTCCCCCACTTAGGAGGAGTGTAGTAGAAGTCACCTCCCATGGGCGAGATCCAGACTCCCTAGGGCAAGTGCAGCTCCCAGGTGTGAGTCCAGGCTCCCTGGGGCGAGTGCAGCCCCCAGGGGCGAGTTCAGGCTCCCTAGGGCGAATGCAGTCCCCCAGGGGCGAGATCAAGCTCCCTGGGGTGAGTGTAGCCCCCCAGGGGCGAGATTTAGACTCCATGGGGCGAGTGCAGCCCCCCTGGGGTAAGGTTCAGGTTCGGAGCGAGCGGCGAGTCCCAACTTCATCGGGCACTCTCCCACCCCAGGATACCGCTTTAGGTCTGTTAATATCCCCTCCAAACCGCGGAGTTACGCTGTTGGCAGACTGTTTTGGGCTGGGTTTAGTAAAAACCATACGGCGGGGTTCCGCTATTTGTAGGCCAAACTTGGAAAACTATAAATAAACCCCATGGATACCTTAGGGAGGGGACGACTTCTTCTTGCTTCCCCCCTAAGGCTGACTCTAGTTGGCGAGTGCTCTCAAGACCCACTAGGGTGTCCAGCTCAGCATTGGTTAGGGAGGGGAAACTCTCTTTGATCTTCCGGGTGTGTGGCGAAACCTCCTCATCTGAAGATCGGGGTCTGTCTTTTTGTTCCAAACAGCTGGTCAGGTGATCCTGCTTGAGACAAGTAGGTGCAAGCTACCCCCTATGACCCGAACTCATCAAGAAGCCAAGTTTTTGGTTTCAACACTCTGGGCAGACTTACTTGATTTTATGGGCTTTAACAGAACTCCTCGGGAGCAATCTTGGGTGGAAGTCCTGTAAAGAGGGAGAGAGGAGAGAGAAATAGTAGTGACATAGAGAGAGAAAGCAGTTAGAGAATTCCCAGAAATGAAAAAAGGATCCAAATGAAGAAGAAAACTGGACTATTTAGAGACTTTTACGGGGACGGTCCAGTAATTTTGCCTAGTAAGTACCAGACCGGCCAACGTGAGCGCATGAATTTGAGCATGCGGAACGCCCTTTCTGGGAAAATGACAATCTTTCCCCTAGGCCAAAAGAGGGCCTGCCAGCGCAGGACGACAACCCGAGACCGGCGGCGATGGCGACGACCGCCCTTCCGCGCATGGCGGGTGGCCAAGGGGGCCGGCCGGCCACGCCGGGGGCGGCGAGGGGCTGCCCTTGGCCCGAACGACCAATGGGCGGCCGCCTCTCTCGAGGGAGGCCGTGCCCGGGTCCACCCCTTGTGGAGTCGGCCACCGCCATGGCCGGCCCCGAGAGCGGCCAACCCTTTAGTGGTCGGCCGGGGCTAAGGCCGCACGTGCCTAGGCGTCTGGAGGGGCCTCCGACCCTTACGGGGCCGGCCACGGCCAAGCCTGCCCACTTACGGGCGACCTCGACAAGAGGCGTCCGGCGCTTGCGGGGCCGGTCGTGGCGAGGCAGCCCGCGAACGGGCAGCCACAAGGGGGCCTACCAGCCGCGACTGAGGCCGCCCTCCACCGGACGACCTCAAGGGGGCAGCCGGCCCTTATGGTCAGCCGCGAATGAAGCCGCCTGTGACCGGGAGGCCTCAAGGGGGGCGACCGGCCCCGACCGCCCACGACTGGGCGGCCAAGGGACGTCCGGCCCTTGCGGGGCCGACCGTGGTCAAGGCCGCCTGCGACCGGGCTATCAAATAGGGTGGCGGCCAACCTTTGTAGGGCCGGCTGCGGTCGAGGCCGCCCATGCTCGAGCGGCTGAAGGGGGTGGCCGGCCTTGCGGGGTCTGCCAGTGCCGCCATTGGGCAACGGAAGGCCCGACACACGGAATCCCGCGCTGTGGTTGGGATCCTGTGCGCGACAGTTATCGCGCAGATCGGGTGCGTGGATTATGCGTGCGACGGTTACGTGCGTAACTTCCCATGCTGCTAGTGGGGGAGAGGGAAGCCCAGCTATTTGCAACCCATTTTTTCTATAAATTGGAATCAAACCCTCCGTGAAGCATTTTAAAGCATTGTTAAGAGACATTATCTAAAAATATATATTGTTTAGAGTCTACTCTTTCTTTTAATTGTCCAAAAAATACATTCTCCGTAATATAAACATTAAAACTGATGAGGACAAGCCCATTTATAAGATAATAGGGGTGTGGTTAGCCAACTCCTCATGATCCCATCAAATTAATGGGATCATGGGTTTGACCGACGCGCACGCAATCCGGTCCGACCGGAACGTCGAGTTTGACCGCAACAAAAACCTCTTCAAAATGTTATGAAAATGAAATATAAAATTTCAAAAATAATCAAATATTAGCATAAGACTTATCTTTTATCTTTGTTCTTTACAATTTAAACCGTGAAGCATATATATATGCTCTCTCATATAGAACTTGAAATTGGATTATAATACCAGATAAAATCAATTACAGGCATTAAAAAGTTCAAATTCCTCACAACATATTCAATATGGCAAATCTTTGAAAACAAATCAGCATATTAACCAATGCGAGAAAAAAAGATTACAGAAGAATCATCATGTCAGGATTAAATGGAAACAAAAATCATAATTAAAGAGAAAGGAGTAAAATGAGCTTTTTAAGTGCTTCCTGCACTATTCCGGTTTGTTGGTTGGTTTGATATTATAAGTCGCAGCCTGTAGGGGTGCCCATAAAAATCTGGCCCGGGGGGCCGGCCCGGTAAAAGTTCGGCTAGGCCCACCCCGGGCCCAGGCCGGGCCATGGGGCCTAACAAGCCCCATATATGAGCATTTGCCCGGCTTAGCTAAGCCTGGGCCCGACCTGGCCCTGGGGGCCTTAACAGCCCCCCTCCCGGAGCCAGAAGACCGGCCCGATCCGGCTGTAATCAGGGCCCGGGCCCGGGCCCGGGGGGCTTTATGAACACGCCTAGGCCCGAGCTAAGCCTGGGCCCGGCCCGGTGATACGCCCAAAACAGGTATACGTATTACACGCAAGTGCACGTGCCAGATCAAGTAATAAAAAGTGAGTAAAGTTCGTTTTCACGGAGAGGTGGTGGATTTAGTGCTCGCAACTGCCAGTTATTCTTTTTCTTTAAATTCAAGTCAGACAAAATAATGATTTGTTAAATACTACTATTATGAATAACAAAGACTACGAATGAAAATAGACTGCAATTCGCTAAGAGAAAGTACATGGCTATTGAAGAGATAATCTTGTATTATGATTTCCGAAGTCTAGTGTGACGAATCTTGTGAAGATGACTTTGTGAAAGTGAGTGATGACACGGCTTGCAACGATTTTAAGGTAGAATATCCATACCTCTCGGTATCGGAAATCCCTAGCCTCTATTTCCCCGTCGGGAGAGATAAGTACCGCATAAAGATCGAGAACCGAAGTTGCTAATACCAAGGGGAGATCTCTTTTTCCCTTCAAATACTATACCGGATCTATAACACACTTACGCAACTCCTCTCTTGAATTATGAAGCGTAGTAAAACGGCGAAACCTTGAACAAAAGTTTCAAACTAAAGATTATAGATTCGATAAAGACATACACCAAACATTCACAAAGAGAAGTTTAAGATTCCATCAACACAAAAGACAAGGTACTTTCACAATACAAGATTAAAAGAGTTTAGTTCATGACGGCAGAGAAATCACACATAACGGTTGGAGAGATCTTACAAATCATGTTGAAAATTAACAATTAAGTGACGTAGGATTCTTTCGCTGGAGTCGCTCCCTCGATCAGCCCGGAAAATCTCCTCTTTTTCTCTAGCCGCTCCCTTGAAGGATGAGGATCTTTGAAAACCCTAGATGAAGAACTCCCTCTCCCTTCAAGATGATGAATCCCCATAACTCCAGAATAATCCCTCATAAAAACGTCCAACCCTTTCCCCAAAGGACGCATCTTTCCAAAATTGAAAATGACACAATTTTTGAATTTTAAATTCTGAAATTCGTCCAGAGATTGCAACTTTTTTTCAGAGGTTGCAACATTTTCTCTAGGACATCATATTTGACAAAATCCTTCTTCCAAGTCATTTTCTTTGACTTCTCTTGCACAAACACCTAGGAAAAAGATCACATTAGTCATTAATAAAAATAAAGATGAATTTTCTTGCAATTAGACTTCAACTAAACGATTTTTCCCCCGGATCAACGAGCAACATGTCCGAAACTTGGGCTAAATAACTTCTTTTTGAGAAGTTATCACATCTCCACACTTGAACATTTGCTAGTCCCTATCAAGGAAGATTTCAATCACTGAAATTGAGTGAGGTGATAGTTAACAAAATGAAGAACTCACATGATCATTTTTCTCAAAAATAACTTAAAAAGGTCTAGTCCAAAGTACAGATTAAACCATTTGAGGATTTGCCGATCCTTAAATGTTCACAACATTTGTGAATTCGTTAGTTTGATGGAAGAAAAATCTCAATTAAAATTTCTAGTGTGGTGTGTGCTGCCCTTTAAAATCGTTCACTTCCCTCCAACCTTCCCGTCAAACTTCTTTTAATGACTAAAAAGGGATGAGAATAAGCCGAGTCTTTGACTTAATCTCTGCAAGATTTAGATGTTAGGTTTGAAAGTTGTCATGATGGTTAGTGGTGAGAGTGACTTTGGAATGGTTAGAAATGTGAATTGATGATAAAAGGTGACTCCCTAGATGAAAAATTCTTAGCAAATCTCCAAACTATGAGGTTTATTTTCTCGTTTTTTTATAATCACAGTTAGGATCATTCTAAGTAGGTGTACACACACTTAGTCCGCATATCACTACGACTTTTTTTTCTTTTTTTCTTTTTTATAACCACAGTTGTGATCATTCCAGGTATGAATGCACATACCTAAGCCGCATATCACTATGACACATTTTCACACATAGTTTTTAGAGAGTCCGCATTTGGGATCATTCTGAATGGGTGTACACACACTTAAACCACATATCACTATGACTCACACATTTTTATTTTAACAAACACTCATAATTGAAGAGCAAACTAAGAATCATCAAATTGGCGCCTAGGGCAAATGTGCGTAAAAGTTCAACGTTCAAACTCAAAAGGGGGTACAAATGATGATCACTGCTTTGATTTATATCTCTAACTCGGTTCTTGCTCATCCTCCATTATTATTTTTAGAAATTCATACGAGTATATTTTTAAGAAGATCACTTTTTTTAAAGGATAATGTGAGAAGATGAAATATTAAAAGAAATTTGGCCCACCTTGCTAACTTCAAATCAAGATGATGTGAACCATTAGGGTCGGATATTCTCCTAGATTAAAATCAGCAGGGACTGTATTATTCATTAGTTATTTCGAGAACTAGGATCAACAATTATATTTTCATTCCTCACCCAATTGATAGGGGTCACACTACCCCCACCTCCACACTTTGCCCTTTGCTAGTCCCTAGCAAAGAGACCTCACTGCTCATAACGATAGATGTGTTTGCTATTTGTGAGAGAACGTGCATAAAGTCAAATATAATGAGGCTAAGAAAATCACGAAATATTGAAATCTAAAAACTCCCCTGAAGTCTGGGTGTCTGAAGAGTGTTCCAAAACTGCATTCTTGTGGTCAATAGACTCCTTTAACACATGATGGTTCATCCATCCTACCCGTGTTTTGCAACCTGCAAAGCACTCAAACTACCGCCTCGACAACCATTTAATTAACTTTTATATTAGCCAATGTCTTAATCGAAAATACAGGACAACGTCAAATCAAAAAAGCATAGCACACAATGTATCATAAGTAATAGCTGAAGACCAGCCATTTCCAACAATCATCAAACAATTAACTAAACGGTTGACATAATAATACAGTTCAGAAATATCACATCTAGGAAAGATTGTCAAATATCAAACGGTTGTCAAATATATATTTTTTTAATGCAAAAAGCGAGTGATGTGGACAAAATGTGAAACAATACTATAAGCACACAAATAACATATAAAATGAACGAAGAGTCCTGAACCGCATCACAGAATATCACACAACAAGAAATCATGTCCATCACAATAACAAAATTAACCTGCCAGCACCCTAGATATGAAAAGGTCAAATCAGTGAGTTAAGAAAAAGAAAACTACTAATCGGTCTTGCTATCCCCAGACTCCTCTTGGTCCTCATCTTCCTCGTCTTCGGGCTCGGTCTCTATCTCCAAGTCGGATTTGGTTGCAGCGATTTTGGCGGGGTCGGCTCGTGACCAGTCACTCTGAATCAAATATCCCTCTGAGCCGAACTGCGACTGAAGCTGGAACGAGGGCTTACGAATAATCAACTTTATAAAAGAACGCTTGTTAATTGTAGAAGAATACAAAAACAGGATGAAAATAATAATTGTATTCTCCAATTGTGTATAAACTATAAATATGAGTACATATATATAAGAAATGAGAGAGACAGAGAGATTCCCACTCAAAAGATGTGAGACCAAAAAAAAAAAAACTAAGTGGACTTATAAATGGACCACACTTATTTGAGCTTTTACATCATTTCCTCTAATATTCTCTAACACTAATAAAATAACTGATTGTGTATACCCAACCTCGTAAAACTATGCTTGCAATTAATCGTTAGTGCGGATTGTCAAAAGTGCGGTGCTAATATCAGCACAAAAGGTTTTTTTTACTCAGGCTCTGTTTTGACACGATGGCGGCGGTCATGAACAAGAGGGTTAAATTGTCATTCAGTAACACTCACCTAAAGAACTTCATCCATTTTTATGTTCAAACAGATGAGATGATATTTGTTAGGTGATCCTTAACGAATGACGATTTAACCCATGCGTTTACGACCGCCACCATCGTGCCAGCGAAAATTTTTACATACACGCGGGTATATGGAGGATGGTGCCCGCGATGTATTGCGAGCCGTCCGATCAACAAAAAGTTCTGCTTATTTTTAAATATTTTTTACTCCCTTTAATGCTGGCGGTTAGATCTCAAATCCGATGACAAAAAATGTATTGCACCTACCTCTACGTACCCGTGTGTACCTAAAAATTACTCCCGTGCCAGACTCTATTTTCCCGGTGAACGGAGAAATTTTCTGTCGGCGGGACCTGAATTAAGCAGGTTTTGTGTGCTGGACAATGTGGAAATGTTCATCTTTCCTTCTAGAGCTTTGGTTGAAAGACAGACTTTTAGTTTTCCGTGGTGTGTTTAATGGCCATGGCCCATTCGAGCATATGGTTGGAAGGAAACTGTAATCTTATAGCTTTTAATTTTAGAGAAAACGTCTTCTATAGACTATAGAGGACAAAGAGCCCATTAGTTTCTTCTATTCAACCGGTCCCCTCTAGAGCTCGTGCAGAGCAGTTTGCTCGCGAAGCTCTGATGATGCAATACATATTGCAAGTGGTTTGCGGATAGGAGTCGTGAACTGCACGGCTAGCGTGTGGCGGTACTTCTGCGGTCTGTGCGGCTAGCGAGCGGCGGTAGCCGCGGTCAGTAAAGGTGTGCCGATCGAACTTCATTATTTGTTGTTTGAGTGCAAAGCTTTTGAGAGAATTCGAGAGCGACATGCAGCTTCTCGTTACAACTTCGGAGAGGTGTAAGAGAGACGCGTCCAGAGGGTGACAGGTCACCGCTCACGAAACTAAGTATTTGTCTTTGCCTGCAGTAGAGGACGCTCAGCTCGCTGGAGTCTTGGCGGTCTTCTGCTTGTGGTCGGAGGCTGGAGCAGAGAATGCATGCGGTCGACTGGCAGATACTGAATGTTGAACTCACTATGAACGCTGAGTGAGACGTGCGCTAAGTGCTGATTGCAAAGTTTGCAGAATGCTTTGCACGTAGGAAAACGGTGGACTTCGAAGGATCTCAAAGATGCTCGAAGATCTTCGAACGAGGCGAAGCGGATCTCTGGAGAGCTCGAACACATAGGGGGAGAAGGCGGGGAGGAAAAAGGTGGTCATGAAGGAGAGATTGTTGTCATATTTATAGGCATGCACCTGGGGTGGTTACGTGGTTATATGCAGAACATAACCACCTTATTTACTATTTGTATACCAAATTAATATAGTTTGCGACGCGCATTTGTATAATATTTTTCTACCCGCAGACCGATATAATTTTAACGTTGTGCACCCTCTCATAATGAGTGGTTACACGGGTGATTACTTGCACATCAGACAATGAAGATCGCGAGAGGATGATCGGACGGTGGGGAAAGGGCCGACCGGCGATGGCGGCCGATGACAAGCCGCCAGTGTGCGGGCCGGGGGGCGTGCAGGCCTCGCGCGTGCGGGGTGCAGGAGCCCTAGCGCGTGCGCTGGGCGCGGATGGCCTCACTCGCGCGGGGCGCGAGTGGCCTCGCCCGTACGGGGTGCGTGTGGCCTTGCAAGGTGAGTGCGACCTCTTGTGTGCGGGGCATGGGCGTGGCCTTGTAGCTGTGCGGAGGTGTGAAGTGGTGCGATCGCGCACATGGGCGTGTTCAGTCCGACGATGATTGCGGTGCGACGCTAAGTATGGTTGACTTTGGTCAATCCTCACTTTCTTAATCAAAAGAGGTAGGTGTTTTTGTTATCCGCAGCCCGGATTTTCCATTATATTAGGAGGACCCGATCATTTGCTCCCAAATTTCAGGAGACCTCAGCTCTTTCACAAGAGGAGTACGTGCAAGAATTTTTCTTCTCATTGTGAACGCTGAATTTGTGGAGGCAAGTCGTTCGATTTAGCCATGCCGGAGGTTGGTGTTTGGTTGGCGGAGTCTTGCAGCTTAGTGCGGGTTCCAAATTTGTCACTTGGCATTTGCGTTCTTTCTGGACGTGGTTGTTGGTAGGGGTAGGACCCTTTGCTTGGTGGAACGAAAACTTAGTTACATCACAGCTGGACTTGACATTAGGGATATTGATGAGTGTCATGATGTTCACGTTGAAAAGTTGCGTCAAAGCTTCGTATCTTGTATTGTTTCCCCATTTGATGGTGCATTTGTATTTATACCCTTGTACTTGTATTGATGTGGTTGTAGCATTTGGACGCTTTTTGAACTTTGCATTGTTGTTATAGTGTCTTGAATGCTTTCTGCTTATCGTATAGCTACTTGTGAATTGTTCCAACATGTGACATTACCGCAGTAATGATTTGTAGTTGTCTGCAAGTGTTCTTATTTTGTGCACGACTTAGTCTTGATTTTGAATCTGCTTTTTCACGCTAGCAACGTGGGGATGTGACCCTGATGATGTTGTAACTACTACGCATGCGAAGGACAAACACTTCGAGTCGGGGTAGTTGGAGGTTAAGGCCACCATGCTATGGGTTGTCCTTGGGTGTGGCGGTGAAGGGAAGACCTTCAGACCTGGGAGACCTTGAGGTCGGGGGGGGGGGGGGGGGGGGGCAGGCCCTGGTGGGCTTGCCCGACGAGATCTTGCTCTCCCCCCGCAACTGCCACCTCCTTCCCATGCCGCTGACCCGGGGCTAGCAGCTGGGATGTGACCACTAGGACAGTGGGTGTCGAACTCTCACCTCTCGCGGCAAGTGCGTGGTGTAAGGTCTGCAAGACCTCCCTCTTGAAGTCTTCGAACATGCCAACTGTGACTCCTCCTATCGGTGGTGGCGGTTGGCCCTTGGTCAGCTCTTTCTACTTCAGCTCCTTCTACTTCAGCTCCTATCATGGGGCTCAACTCTAGATTTTCCTGTACAAGCTACGATCCACGCTTCACTGCACCAAAATTTGTTAGAACTAGAACCTGTCTATAAAAAGAGTTCGGACTCCAAAGGGGGTACCCTGCACCTACTTCTCCTGAGTAAAAGCACTCGATCGGTGACCCAGAATTAGGAAAAGATCCTGAGCTGTAGCGTGAAGGTCTCGCCACACATCCGAAAGATCTAAGAGAGATTCCTTTCCCCAGCCATTGCTGAGCTGGGCACCTTGGACGACACTAGAAGTCAACCAAAGTTAACCAGAGGAGGAAGAAGCCAAAGAATATGATCCCCTCCATAGATGTCACTGGGTGTATTTATAGTTTTTCAAGTCTGGCCTGCACATAGCGGAATCCCGCATTTTGGTTCTACTATATGCAGCCAAAGTGATCTGCCAACAACGTAACTCCGCTATTTGGAGAGGCTTATTACCATGGCTTAGTTGGACTTCTCTTGGAGGAGAACTGTTGGACGAGCTGACCGCTTCGCCTGAGGCGGCGAGTGCTCGAGGAGACCCGCACTCGCCGCCAAACTTGACTCCAGGGCGAGTGCGGGTCAGAACACCCCACTCGCCCCATGCTAGCCTTCAGCTGATGTCACGCATGAGCCAGGGCGAGACCCTATCACCCGCCCACTCGGCTCACCTAGCCCAAAATAACCTGAATGACCCTTTTGGGTCCTGACCCCTTCTGAGGGACCCACTTGTCAAATACAGGGTTGTACACGAACACTCTATTTGGGGCCGGGAGGTCGGAGTCTCTGTCTGGGATATCCGAACACTCTATTTGGGCAAGGTCGATTGCAGGCACGCCTACTGGGGAGGCCGGTTACGCCTTGTAGCCATGGGATTGCAGTCACGAGACACTGATGGCGGTCGCGAGCTATATAGCGCGTGGTGGTAGATGGATTGCACACGCGAATCGCGCATGGATCGGGCACGCGAATTACTTTCATGCCCCCCACTCTAATCGCAGCCCAATTTTTCTATGAATTATGGAAGACCCCATCAGCACTTTAGCTTTTACATCCTCAGTATAACGGAGATTAGTTATTTTTCATATTTATATGTCTTCCCCTTTCTGAGAAAATAATAGAAACAGAGTTCATTTTATATGTCTTCTTCTTTCTCTTCCCCGTGACCTTGTCTGATGATCAGATCAAGAATGCTGCGAACTGCTTTCTTCAATAAAAGCTGATGGAGAATAGAAATGAAAAAGGGAAAAAGAAGAGTGGAAAAAGGAACGTGCAAACTTCTCATTCATTCATTTGATACTAATTTCTTCATACTTGATTGCAGGGAATACATAGGCTTTTATAGAAAAACAGAAATGGGGATTACATTAAAACAGTAATAAAAACTAGGTATGCTGACTCCTTGGGTTCCATACATTTGCTTCGGCTTCTTCGGTGAGTAACTTCTTCATTAATCCTCCTCTTGATGCTTTGGCTTCTGTGATGCTTTAATTGTTTCTGCATTAACATCTTCAACATCCCCCCTTAATGCTGAAACAAGTATTCGACGTATTGCAAGGAAAGAATGTCTGGGCAATGGCTTGGTCATTATGTCTGCCAGCTGTTTGCTTGTTGGACAGTAGTTCAGCTCCACTTGATTTGTCTCAACCAGGTCCTTCAGAAAGTGGTACTTCAGATCTATGTGTTTGGTTCGACTATGGAATATGGGATTTTTCCCAATCCCAATTGCAGCAACGTTGTCACACCAAATCCTGATTGGTGTGTCCTTCCACTGAGGTATTAGATCCTTCATCAATCTTTGCAGCCAGACCCCTTCACAAGCTGCTGCGCAGGCGGCGACGTACTCTGCTTCTGCCGTCGAAAGTGCCACAATCTTCTGTTTTCTGGATGCCCAGGAGATGACCTTGCTGCCTATCATAAAAATGAAACCACTAGTACTCTTTCTATCCTCCTTATCTCCCCCCCAATCACTGTCTGTATAACCAGATAGATCTGCAGTTTCTTCTTTCTCGTACAGCAGGACTAGATGCTTTGTGCCCTTCAAATATCGGAGAACCCTCTTGGTTGTGATGAGATCATCTGAGCTGGGATTGGATAAATGTCGGGAAAGAATACTGACAGCATTTTCTAAATCAGGTCTTGTATTGGTGAGGTAAATGAGAGATCCTATAAGACTTCTATAGTCTTCTTCTGAAATACCTTTCTGTGATAATGGGGCAACAACTGATGACGCTGAGTTTGTTGCCATGGGGGTTGAGACAGGGTTGGACTCAGTCAGGCCATACTTATTCAGTAATTTATTTATATAAGCTTCTTGGTTAATAAAGATCATTCCTGGTTCTTGCCTTACTTGAAAACCAAGGAAATATTTCATTAGCCCCAAATCACTCATTTCATATTCCTCTTTCATGATCTTCTTGAAATTGTTTATGATCATAGGTGCGGATCCTACGAAAATCAAATCATCTACATATAAACAAAGGTGGATGTAATGGCCGTTGGGATATACCTTGGTATAGAGTGAAGAATCATTTTTGCTTTTGTTAAAACCGTTTGCACACAGATATGTATCAATCTTGTGGTTCCAAGCCCTTGGAGCTTGCTTTAGGCCATAGAGGGCCTTGTGCAGTCTATACACCTTCTCCTCTTCTCCTCTTCTTACAAACCCTTCTGGTTGGCTGACATATACTTCTTCTTCTATGCTCCCATTTAAAAACGCAGACTTTACATCTAACTGGTGCACCATTTGACCATCCTGTGCAGCAACAGCAAGGAGAGCTCTAATTGTCTCCATTCGAACCACTGGGGCAAATGTCTCTGTGTAGTCGATTCCATGCTGTTGGGAGTACCCTTTGGCAACTATTCTTGCCTTATACTTGGCCACTTTTCCCTCTTCATCTTGTTTTATTTTGTATACCCACTTGAGGTGGATGATTTTCTTATGTTCTGGTCTTGTAACCAGCTCCCAAGTGTTGTTTTTCTCTACCATCTCTAACTCTTTCTCCATTGCTTTTATCCATTTAGGATCCTTGGCAGCAGCTATGTATGACTCTGGTTCTTCATTCACAAGAGAAGCAACATTAGCATATTGATAAATTTCAGATAGAGACTTGTACCTCTGGGGAAATGATGAGTCCTCCTCCTCCTCCATGTCAGCCTCACTGGTTGTATCACCAGCAGCAGGAAAGGATGGCTGATCATCAGCAACCGCCTCTGTAGTGGGGAATTCTTCGACTGAGTTGGATGGCTGCTCATCTACAGCAACCACTTCAGGTGGAGTGGAGTGATGTGCCTAATCCCAATCCCAGGTTTTGCTTTCATCAAACACAACATCTCGTGAGATGCTTAGTTTCTGTGTTTCTGGGTTGTAAATTCTGTAGGCCTTTGAATGTTGACTATACCCAAGAAAAACTCCTTTCTCTGCCCTCATTTCTAACTTATTTCTTTTCTCCTTTGGGATGTGTTTATAAGCCACACAACCAAAAGTTCTCAAGTGATGAACGTTTGGCTTCTTCCCTTTCCAGAGTTCATAGGGTGTGGCAGATTCAATACTCTTTGTGGGGCTTCGATTAAGCAGATATATGGCTGTGTGAACAGCTTCTGCCCATAGATTTTGTGGAAGCTTGAAATGCTGGAGCATAGCCCTCATTTTTTCTGCAATACTTCTGTTCTTCCTTTCTACCAAGCCATTTTGTTCAGGAGTTTGTGGTGATGTGAGTTCCCGGGAAATGCCTGATTCCCTGCAGAAGTTTATAAAATCTGTCCCGGTAAACTCTCCTCCACGATCTGTCCTGAGCCTCTTTATTTTCTTCCCTGTTTCTGTTTCAGCTAGAGTCTTGAATTCCTTAAACTTGGTGAATGCCTCCGACTTCTGTTCAAGGAAAAATACCCAGGCATATCTTGAAAAATCATCAATAACACACATGTAATACCTCATTCCTCCAAGAGATGGAGTGGGAGCAGGTCCCCACAGATCTGCGTGCACTAGCTCCAGTGGCTCCTTTGCTTTCCAGTTTGAGGAAGTTGGAAACGGTAGTCGATGGCTCTTGGCTAGTGTGCACTCTTCACAGATTGTGTTGTCTTCTTTGATTTCTGGTAGACCAAGCACCATGTCTTTTTGTTTTAGTAGACACATGCTCTTGTGGCTAAGGTGACCCAGCCTATTATGCCACAAGTCTGTGTTGATTTTACAGTTAAGAGCCTGCTCCTGTGGTGATTCAAGGCTCAAAGGAAACAACCTATTTTCTGTCATTCTTATAGATGCAATGCATATGCTCTTTTCCTGTTGCCAAATATGGCAATGGAGATCTTCAAAGGTTATTGTATATCCATTACTCATGAGTTGTCCTACACTCAATAAGCTTTGAGTGAGGTGAGGTACATAGTGAACCCCTTCAATGTGTCTAATGTGCCCATCCTTGGATTTAACCGACACAACACCTGTACCTTCTATTGGTAACTTCTTCCCATCCCCGAGTATTACATGAGTTTTAGTGGTGTTGGACATTGAGACAAAAGCTTGTTTACAAGGTGACATATGGTTGGAGCACCCACTATCTATGAACCATATTTCTTGAATGTTATTTTTAGCTTCATCATTAATTCCTGTTAACAGAAGTTTTTCTGTGGTGTTTATAAACTTGGCTTCCTCCTTCTTTTCTTCTTTATCTTTGGACCAACAGTCCTTCTGCATATGTGTAGGCTTTTTACACCTTCTACATTTGAAAAAACAATCCATAGCATTGTGATTATTTCTTTTACAAAGAGTGCAGAACAATTGGGAGGTTTGGGACTGTCTAAAGTCAGTGTTTCTAAACTCATTTGACCTTGTTTCATTGTTTCTCCCTCTGCCTCTACCTCTGAAATTGGTTCTGGAATTCCTTTGGAAAGGTTTTTCTGTGGAGGATAATTTTGTTTTGGTTTGAAATGCCTGCTCAAGCTCACCACTGGATCTTTTTAACCTCTCCTCATGGGCTTGAAGAGAGCCCATTAACTCAGTGATTGAGAGGGTCTGGAGATTCTTAGTTTCTTCTATGGTTGTTACTATGGGATCAAATTTGGAAGGGAGACATCTTAATATTTTTGGGGCAATAATCTTATCTTTGAGTTTATCTCCTAAACTTCTGATTTGATTTACAATTGTCATGATTCGAGACACAAAATCCTTTACTGATTCAGTTTCTCTCATAGCTATGTTTTCCCATAACTTCCATTGATGTTGGAGCTTGATGGTTATTACCTTTTCCGAGCCTTGGAACTCATTGTATAGAGTATCCCATGCTTCTTTGGATGATGTTGCCCCCATGATGCGTGGGTAGATGTCCTTGCCTACACCTTGGTGCAATATGAGGAGAGCCTTTGCATCATGCTTGGCTTCTTCCGCCATTGCCTTGAGTGTGGCTGCATCTGGTTCTTGCTCCTTGCCTTTGGAAGACTGTGCTACATGCTTTTCTTTCCCATTTTGCACGAGCTGCCATAGCCCCTGAGATTGGAACACCAGCCTTATGTGGGTGGCCCAAAAATCATAGTGCTCCCCCTCAAAGATAGGAGTACCCGTTTGGGTGAATTGAAACATATGGGGAGAACTAGGAACAGCCATATGATGAGTAGGCGTGGATGATGAAATGAAGTCTCACTTCAAATGCTCAGATCATCCTCTACCTGATGGCTTATTAATACGAATCACACATATGGCTCTGATACCACTGATGGAGAATAGAAATGAAAAAGGGAAAAAGGAGAGTGGAAAAAGGAACGTGCAAACTTCTCATTCATTCATTTGATACTAATTTCTTCATACTTGATTGCAGGGAATACATAGGCTTTTATAGAAAAACAGAAATGGGGATTACATTAAAACAGTAATAAAAACTAGGTATGTTAACTCCTTGGGTTCCATACATTTGCTTCGGCTTCTTCGGTGAGTAACTGCTTCATTAATCCTCCTCTTGATGCTTTGGCTTCTGTGATGCTTTAATTGTTTCTGCATTAACATCTTCAACAAAAGCAAAGGGATTAACCTATGCATGTACGTGGAGATCAACGTCTATTTCTTCACAAACAAGAAGAAAGAATTGCCTTATCGAGCGCCTCATTCGCGCACCATGTTGATTGCGGCTGGTACGTAGAAGCTGAGTTCCGTTTGGCACGATGGTGGCGATCATGTTCACTCTCTAAATGAACATGGTTTCGTTTGGCACGATCGGTGTATGTGTTTAACACACGTGTTTACGACCGCGGCTGCTGTGCCAAACAAAAGCCTATATCACCCTCATTTTAACTTCTTTTTAAAGAACTTGAACCAGTTACTTAAAGATTAACTAATCTACGCCGACAGCTCAAATCACACAGGAGCTCAAATCACACACCGTTCTACACTAACACGTTTAATATTTATATTGCACACGTAATATATACCTAAAACTAATTTTCATATAATTAACAATGTGCCTTAATTAATTAGTGGGGGGATGCACGCAACTATGCGCTGCACGTTAATTAATGCAGATCAACTTCGGCGTGCCTTCGGTGAGTTTGACCCACGTTTAATTCAATATTGACTTTTTCTTACGTGTGTGGACATGTGTAAAATATGTATGTGGCCTAGCAGCGGGATCGTGATACACGGTCGAGATTGGTCAAAGATGGGTTGACCAAATGCTGCAACGCGTGCAGCCAGCCAGCGAATGCAGGGGGGACACGTCCGCTGTCCACATCAGCAAGGGCTGGATAAGACGGCCAGGTCAGGCGTACAGGTGGAAGTGGTCGTGATTTCTGGTCGCATCCGATTTAATGCTCACCAAATATCTTCTTCTTTCTTCTTCCCTCCCCCGGCCCGCTCATGATTTACTTACTATAAATAGTTCAGCTGACGACGACTCTCTTGGCGGTATCAAATTCAGTGATCTCTTTAGCTTCTCATTCTTGCCTCCATCCTCTTAATTTCTCGTCGTTAATATTCTTAACTCTTTCTCTTCAATTAATTTTATATACCTGAAATTAAGCCCGATCGGGAACCTCTGATATTCATGGTAACTCTCTCTCTCTCTCTCTCTCTAGCTCCCGCACTGTCTCTCTCTTAATTTCTCTCTCTATCTCTATCGTTCTTTCTTGAAATTTCTTACTCTAAACATATACGTACTGTGTTTAAAATTCAGGATCAAGGAAACGGAACCATCACATATGAAGGCACCAGATATGAAGAGGTTGGCTCTCTCTCTCTCTCTCTCTCTCTCTCTCTCTCTCTCTCTCTCTCTCTCTCTCTTTCTCATTAGCCGTGTTTAAGGCTTCTCATCAAGAAGGTCTGGGGATCGAATCTCTACCTCAACAACTTGTCGCGTTTATACTGGACGCGGTGAAGGATTGTTGTGTGCAGCCCGATTAAGAATGTCGGGAGAGCTTGAGGATGGGAGGGACCGGACCCAGCCTGATAGCTATAAACATTCAATTTTCCTATTTTACCTCTCTTTATTACAAAATTTTTGTTGCCGCTCGTCACTCGCAAACCCCCGTGCATACGGCAAAACAAGCAACGGACGAAGTGGAGCTCTCGGCGGTATACGAGTGGCAGGAGGGTCATCATGCCAGGGTATTATCTTGGTCGTGGCACCGTGGGCCCCCGTTACTATCACGGTTGAGGTATTGTCCCGGTGGACCGGGACCGTCTCCATTTGGAGCGAACTGGAGGGGTCCAGTTCGCGTCCCTGATCTCGCCTCCAAAATCGGACAGCGGAGAAGAAGTTAACTCCACTCGCGGGGCCCGCTCGCCAGGCCAGCTGCGAGTGGAATTCCGTCGTCCGATTTCTTAAGCGAAATCAGGGCCGCGAACTGGATCCCCTCCAGTTAGCCCCAACTGGAGAGGATCGGCATCCTGTCCCGGTTGGCTGTAAGAGCTGTGCCCCATGCCCCGATACTCGTGTGTATGAATAAATGAATAAATAAATAAATATATATATATATATATATATATATATATATATATATATATATATATATATATATAGTTTAGAGTAATCATATCTGTATGGGGATTTTATTTGGAACAATTACGTTCAGGAATTCATAACAAGTAAAAGAGGGTTGGAGCTGTTCACGTGCAGATGGCTACCAGCAAATACAGAGCCCAAGGCTTTGATCTTCTTATGCCACGGTATAAATTATAAAATTTAATTATTCTTTTCCTCTTTATTTAAATATTCACATATAAATATATATATATAATATATTCCCTGCCCGCCTTATTTCTCACGGTGATAAAAACTATGTGCAGGATATGCCATGGAATGCAGCATATCTATGAGAGGTAATTAAGGCTAGTTTTATATGGAATTTCTTGATTTAAAACTAATTAATATTGATGTATTAAAGTTAATCAAGATTATAATAATACTAATAATTGTCACGAAATTATTTCAGATACTGCAACGAGATTAGCGAAGGCGGGGTTTGCAGTTTACGGGATAGACTATGAAGGGCATGGAAAATCTTCGGGATTGCAAGGCTATGTCCCCAGCTTTGACGCCCTTGTCGACGATTGTTTGCATCATTTTATCACCATTTCTGGTAAATTATTCATTAATTAATCCCTCTTAATTAATTATATTTAACAATCTCATAATTCAGTAAAAATTTAATTAATTAATTAGCCCTAATTACGCTCTCTTAATATTAATTCGACGATAAAATTAATTCATCAGAAAAATCGGAGAACCGGAGAAAGCAGAGATTTTTATTGGGAGAATCCATGGGAGGAGCGACGGCCCTTATCCTTCACAAGAAAGCGCCCATCTATTGGAATGGCGCAATCTTGGTCGCCCCAATGTGCAAGGTAATTTATTAATTATTTCATTTTTTACTATCCAAATATTTATCAAATTAATTATGCAAGACATTATTTAATATTCTTTAATTTTAATTTTCAGATTGCAGATGAGATGAAGCCTCATCCGATCGTCATCGGAGTTTTGAATAAATTATGCAGCATTATACCGACATGGCGGATCATACCTACTCAAGATATCATCGATATCGCCTTCAAAAGTGTGGAGAAAAGAGAAGAGGTTATAATTATTTTTAATTAAACTTTTTAATTATATGGTTAAATAGTACTATAGCTTTAATTATGTTTTAGGTGCTTAATATATGTATTAATCACAACAGATTCGCTCTAATCCCCTCTGCTATAAGGGAAAGCCAAGACTAAAGACTGCTAATGAGCTTCTCGCTGTTAGCTTAGAAATTGAGAAGAACCTTCACAAGGTACCTACCTTAATTACCACAAATTTCCATTTAATTACTTTTTGAAATAAATTAAATATTTATTAATTTTTTTATAGAACCAAAAATGACTTTTTATTTACTTTCGATTAGCATTTTTGGTTAAATATGAATTAAAATGTCAAGAAGGGGTGGAAAATTAAAGTATAAATGTGATTGAAATGTATACAATATTTAATAGTCCTGATTTAATAAATAAATCAGTTTGAATAGAAAATAGATTAAGCCATGATTAAGATTAACCAACAATACCGGATAAGTTTATATCATATTTAATATATCCTTGATTAAATCGGTGGTCATTTATGATTATATTATACCATATAAATATGCGTATATATTTAGTATATTTTTACTTAGTAAATACTTTGAAAAAGCACCTACCAACGGCCAGAAGTTAATTTATCCCTTTCGGTGTGGGGCTAACGTCGCTCTCAATGTGGTTTTCACGGTTTCTTTGGCGTGCATGCGCGCACTTTGATTTTCTGCTCTTCCGAACTCCGTTTTCACGGCGCGCTGAGTTGGTCTTTCCCGTGCGAAACTGCAAAAAATTGTGGTCTCCGAACGAAGACCCTACCTCCAATCAGCAGGGGTGGATTCAGAGAGGGACCCGAGAGGCACTGGCCCCATATTACTTTTCAAAATGGTTAGTAGATTTTGATTCCTCTTGTCGAGACAATGAATTATGACTAATTATACGTAAAAAACGGTGGTCTGAAGAGAGGGAGAACTAACTCTAATAAGATGGAAGCGGTCAAATATTTTTTTTGTTGGAAGAAGTTAATGTCAGGCCCCCTTATTAAAATTTCTATAACCCGGTAACACATTTCTATGATGAGTGACGAACTTAGGAAAAAGTGCGGTGCACTCGACGCACATGAGCCGAGTGCATCAAACACAATCCACTACATTGCTGGATCTAAGCCACTACATTGTTATTTCATTTAAAAAAAATTGTACACCCCCATGGCCCCATTTATCAATTTCTTGGATTCGCCACTGCCAATCGACCATCGTGGTGGTGTTTCGAACATTTCTCCACCGCACCGAAAGCACGACACCGCCCCAAACAGACCTTTAGGTTTCATTTGGCGTGGCGGTGGCGGTCATAAACAGGGTGATTATGAACCATCGTTCGTGAACACCCGACCTCACCTAACGAAATTCATCCACTTTTATGTTCAAAACTAATCTTCTTTTCTTTGTGACGGTCATTATCGGTGTCATGCCAAACATACACAGCGGTGATAAACTTTTAATTTGTCCTTTTCCGTGGGGCTATCCTCCCTCTCTAGAAATTAATTATTCTCCAATTATTATGATTAATTAATTAAAATTGTTTTGTGTTTTAGGTTTCAATGCCCTTCTTGGTCGTTCACGGCGGTGATGATATCGTTACGGATCCAAATGTGAGCAAATTGCTCTATCAATCGGCTTCGAGTAAAGACAAGACTTTCAAATTGTACCCCGGCATGTGGCATGCCCTTACGTCAGCAGAGCCGCCCGAGAGCATCGATCTCGTCTTCGCAGACATCATTTTATGGCTGGAAGATCGGATAATAGCTGGCCACCAAATATTGGAATTTGAACGTAAGGTGAAGTGTTGTGATTCCTTCAAAGACATTGAAGGGAATTAGGAGGTCCCTGCATGGGGAAACACTAATAGGTGTTTTACGGAAGTGCGCGGGGCGATCCGACTGTAGCTTAGGTCCTAGCGCGAGCAGATCAACGACACAGATTTGTTTGGACCATATTAAAGTCATTTTGAGATACGATCAGATTCGAAAAATACAGTTGTATATCGGGAGGGGGGGATAAAGGTGTAGATTTGAATAATTTGTTGTGCTCCATGATACACAATTTAGGGTTGAATGCAGCCTATTCCTTTTAGTTTGTTGTATAATAGCAAAAAATAATAATATAGGATATTTGTATTGCTCTATAAACTTGGAGAGCCATTTAATTAATGTTTGATTATATTTTCAAATATGTAATATTTTTCACTAACTAATTAAGGAATATCAAATTACTTGTCATAATTTTGTTTAGAGTAGGTTGTGTCTCAATACACCACCAATTACCACTTCTAATTTCTAGAAATCTATGATGATGCATTCTCGAACTCTGTGATGATACAGGAGCGACAATTTTTGTGGCTGCTTTAAAACTTGGTTATAATTATTTCAATCAAAATACTTGTCATAATTTTGTTTTTATGTTGTGTATCAATAGGCCGCCAATTAAGTCTTTGTTTAGCGAATTAGCGCTGCTCTGGCGGTTGGAAAAGTTATATTCCAGTGGTCAGAGCTGTTTTTTATTTGTTTGGGATAACTCTTTATGAAAAGTTTTTCATAAATCTGAAACTATTTTGATACTTTTCAGAAATTGTTAGGAAATACGCACAACAAGAAAAATCTTGATTAGCAAGTAGCAAAATTCGTTGCTAATTAGCTAAATTCGTTACTAATTTTAACTAGCAAGGAATTTAGAAACAAAAAAAATTGTGACTAATATGACATCAGCTAAATTTAGTAAGGAATTTATTTCTTTCTAATTAGCAAGGATTTTTTAGGAAGAAATTCTTTTGATGCTAATGTTTTGTATTTTATATAATTATTTGGTTAAATTTAAATAATATTTATATACAATTTTTTTTTTAATATGCACGTGCAAAGATTTGAACCACGGACCTCTCACAAATAGTTTCTTTACCTGACCAACCCTCCTAATTAACTAATTCATTTTTCATTTACGGTAATATATATAATTATAAATTTATATTATTTATAAAAATGATTATTTATTTATACATACATATTTATTTATTTATATATACATAAAAAATATATTTTTATTTATAGTTTAATATATAGTTTATTATATATAATTATTTATATATATCGTTATTTCTGTATATTATATATATTTATATATTTTTTTGTATATATATATATATTATTTATATATATATATATATATATATATTTATATATTTATATATTTTATATGTATATATTTATTTATTTCTCGCTGGTGCAAGGCAGGGAGATCGTGCGGGTGTGCGACAAGCTCGGCTGGGAGATCGTGCGGGAGAGTGACAAACTTAGCAGGGGAGCAGATATCGAGATGAAAATGAGGATATCGAGGGCTTCTTTAATTTGTTTAAGAACTTATATATATATATATATATATATATATATATATATATATATATATATATATTGTTGCGGACTAACTCGATGCTCCGGTCGGGCCGGATATTCTTGGACCGCCTTAGCTCGCGGAGCGGTCGAGCGCGCACACAGTCAGTTGAAAAATGGGGGATGGACACGGGAAGTTTTAACGTGGAAAACCCTTCAACCGGGTGAAAAACCACGTGACCGGGTCGGTGCCGATCAAAATCCACTAGCTTGTTGGAGGTTACAATTTGATGGGGGAAATCGGGGCGACAGGCCGCTCCCGTTACAATCTTGAGGAGAGAGAGAGTGTATGCACTCGTTGGTGGGCAACAGACTGCCACGCCAACGGGACTTGGACGGTGGAATGTGCGAGATACTTCAGTCGCGTGAGCTGTAAGACCCCCCTCCCGGAACACAACACACGGCACGAGGGGAGTCTTATGCCCGAAATAGCCGCCTTGCGGTAGCACTAACACACGGGTTAGCCTTTACCACAAGACGCCTATTCCGCCGGCTACAATCCATATCACAACAATTTTGCCAACCCAACCATAACAGAAAGTAAAGCTAAAAGCAGTTCAGTTCACAGCTAAGTTAAAGTCCAAAAATAGCGGAAGATAACAAGCACAACAGGCTTGTACAAATAAACAAGAGTCTAGAAATGTTTTGCCAAACGGCTACATGAAAACACTCACTACTGTCACTGACGGTGCCGATGGCACCACCACCTCAGGTCCTATCATCCGGGCCTGGCTGTCCTGCTGCATAGTCCGTTGCCGCTCTACCTGCGGGGTTTCCTCCTAAAAAGGAAGACGTAGCAACCGTTAGTCATAAGACTAAGTGGCTTCACATCCGCTCCCCCGGCGACTCCTCGGCACCGGGCGGAGAAAGGAATACAGGTACAATATATATATATATTTATAGCAAGTAAACAAGCAGGTGACAGTAAATATGGTGAAGTATAAACTACGCTACACAACCAGCAGTTCTACAAATATCCATGTAAATGACAGCAGGTATAATTAATCAGAATAGTAACTTAACTTATAAGAGTGCCCATACAAACTTATAAGTTAAGGATCGGCTTAACAGTAAAGTAACTCATCGTATAAGAGTGCCCATACAAACTTATACGATGAGGATCTTGTGTATGCAATGAATGACATGAAATGAATGTTATGCTATGACCGAACCATGCACACGCACATGCAACTTGCTATGTCGACACAGACTAGAAGTTCCCACTTTTCGAGCAGGTAGCTAACCTCTCAGGCGTCGTCCGTCGTGGCCAGACGGCGACAGTGGAGCGGGCGTCTCCACTACTAGGTGGTATCACACTACCTATCCTAGGCCCCCGTACGCCTCAACGCTAAGAACACAACAGCGGAGCTCACATGCGTACTACGGCTCAGAAGGGGTCTTGGGTAAATGTGCACCAAGATCACAGCCCAACCTGGCCTTGATTTCGAACCGGATGGAACCTCGGAAACGCACGAGGTGCAAGCCCAACCGTTCTCATGGCACGGAGGAGATCTCGGGTTATGGACACCAAGTATCTAACCCTACCGCCCAAGGTCTACTCATTGGCTCCCATCGGTGTGACGACTGGCGAACCCGTAGACCTGCCACAATCATTATCTCAACACCGCGACACGATGAATCGTCGCACATCACATGCCCCAAAACAACTCACTCGATGCTACCCGTAGGGAGACTTCAACTCTAAGCATCGGTTGTTAATAAACCCCTCGGGCTCGGATTACAGTTACAAAATACTCTTCATATAGTGTTCATCATGTTCACGCCCACCTATTCAATGATTTCACCTCAACACTACGTACATTAGATATGTTCAACACCAATTTGTATAAATATATCCTTTACCAATAGCAACTCCTAATATCTAGCCTTCCCATCCAATCCATTTCTCTACCATTGCATGGTTATCCCTTATTACACAACCAAATGAGTAACCATACTAAATTATAGTAACAACGACATTATAGTTATATGGGAGCAAGATATCACATGAGCAAATCACAATCATTGCAAGAGTGCTAACATTATAATTTAACAAGTGCATTAACATAGGATAGTCCAATACTAAAACTGGGATTCCCGGAGCTACAGGAATCCGATCACAATGCACAACCCCTCGTTGGAAAGGTATTCGCGAGGGCTACGACTTTCGTGTTGAGTCGATCGCCCAGATCTGGTCGCAACATACCAGAAATTCAACTCGAATACGTACAGGAAACAGTTTCCTGTACAGGAATTTTCCCGAACGCAGCGGACTCGAACCAGCTTTCCCGTGGCTACAGGTATCGCATGGAAACGAGCAACCCCTCGTTGGAAAGGTAATTTCAAGGGCTACGACTTTCGTGTTGAGTCGATCACCCAGATCTGGCCAGAACACCTCCGAAATTGGCCACGAAGGTCGCCGCGTGCAGAAATCAGATTTCTGCACGCATCTTAAGGCGAGATGAACGGCATCCGTTCATCTTCTTCCTTGCAACGACCTCGCATAAACTTCTCCAGAAATCACACCCAACCTTATTTCTCCTTTCAAAGCCAAACCCCCAACGAAAACCCCTCTCATCTCCACTTTGAAGGATGAGAAGGTTGAGGGAGACTAAGCCTAAAACCTAGGCATGGCTTATCCTAAGAACTCTCCTCCTCACCATCAAGACTCTATGGAGTCGATGTCTCTCCTATAATAACTATAGATCTAGCACCAAGGGAGAGGGGAGGAAGCTCACCTCAAGTCCAGCGGTACCACCATGGCCGGCCATGAGCCTCGCACTCCTTCGCGGCGGCATTGTTTTTCCCTTGACGGTGGCGGCGTTTTGATTCCTCCAAGGATGGCTCCGGCAAGCTCTTCCTCCTCCTCCAGCCAAGAACCCTCTCAGGAATTTCGGGGCAGAAGAAAGGAGATGAAATGCTAGGGTTTCCCAACTTTTTCCTTTTTATACATCGCAGACACGGGTAGGCACACGGCCGTGTTCCTACCCGTGTTCAGGTGACACGGCCGTGTGGCATGCCGTGTCTAGGGCCGTGTTCCTCCCAGAACCACTTTCTGCCGGGTCAGGGTTGCGGCACACGGGTAGAGACACGGCCGTGTCCCGACCCGTGTCCTTGGCACACGGCTAGGGACACGCCCGTGTCCCAACCCGTGTCCTTGGCACACGGCTAGGGACACGCCCGTGTCCCAATGCCCGTGTACCTCTCTGACTGGTAAACCTATTTTTATGAGGCACACGGGTATGGACATGGCCGTGTCCATACCCGTATCAGCCAAAAATGCTGTTTTGCCTTGTTTTCCTCATTTCCCGCACGTCCGCACCTGTTCACCCACATCCCCCATTGGGCTCACCACAGCCCCCTTGACTCAAATACGCAATCAAGGGGCCTAGCGCGAATTGGGACGTTACAAATCCTATAAACAAAATAAAAGATTTCGTCCCCGAAATCAGGGTAAGGCTATGGGAGTGAAACACATAAAAAGGGAACTATGCTTTCAAATAAAATTTTTACCTGGAGTAAATAATTCCGGGTAGCGCTCTTGCATCAAATCCCTTGGCTCCCATGTGCACTCTTCCTTCCCGTGATTAGACCATAGCACCTTCACCAAGGGAACACTTTTGCGGCGCAAGGTCCTTGTCTCGTTATCAACGATCCGCACCGGCTCCAGTCGCACAGACCTATCAGACGCCACGGCACCATCCGCCGTGGGGATATACTGTTCAGGTCGCAACAAAGCCTTCCGAAGCGACGATACATGGAACACGTCGTGAAGGTTCTCCAGCTCCGGTGGTAACTCCAATCGATAGGCCAGAGGGCCAATCCTTTCCACTACAACATAGGGCCCAACATACCTTGGGCTGAGCTTCTTGACTCCACGTACTCGTGACACTCCGTGCATCGGTCGAATCTTCAGGAACACCTTATCACCCACTTGAAACTCTACCATACGGTGCCTTGCGTTGTAATATTTCGCCTGTCGGCTCTGAGCCTCTAGCATTCGATTCCGGATCAACCTAACCACCGCGTCCGTGTCATCAATATACTCATTTCCCAATGTCTTCGGATCTTCGTCTTGCACCCAGGACAAGGGTGTTCTACACCTCCTTCCATACAAAGCTTCATGAGGTGCCATTCCAATACTAGCTTGATGACTGTTATTATAAGAGAACTCCACGAGAGGTAAGAGCCTCTCCCATGGTTCTCCTTTATCTAGCACACACAACCTCAATAGGTCCTCCAATGTTCGGATGGTTCGTTCAGATTGCCCGTCCGTTTGTGGGTGAAAGGCTGTGCTAAAGGCGAGGCGCGAGCCCAAATAAGCCTGTACAGCCCTCCATTCTCTTGAAGTAAACCGACCATCCCGGTCGGAGACGATCGTCTTTGGCACACCATGGTACCGCACAAATTGTTCCACAAAGAGACGCACTAAGACGCCCACTTGCGCCTCCTTCTTCATTGGGATAAATCGGGCTACCTTGGTCAACCGGTCAACTATCACCCACACAGAATCATTCCCCGAGCGCGAGCGAGGTAACCCGTGGACGAAGTCCATGGAGATGTCCTCAAATTTCCATTCGGGGATGGGCAACGACTGTAGCATTCCACCGGGGCTTCGGCACTCTGCCTTCACCATTTGGCAGGCCACACAATGAGTAACAAAGTACTTGACATCCCTCTTCATGCCCGGCCAACACATCATCTTTCTCAAATCGGTGTACATCTTCGCGATCCCCGGGTGCACCGAGTACTTGGAGCAATGGGCCTCCTTTAGAATATCCTCCCGAATGTTGTCACCTTCGGGGATGTAAAGCCGGCCACGAAAATGGACGAGGCCGTCTTTTAGGGAGTATTCTTCCGTAGTCCCATCCTCCATTGACTTGAAAGCCGGGGTTAAAGCCGCATCCTTCTTTTGTTCCGTACGGATCCGGTCTCGTATGTTGCAAACTATACTCATCGCGGCCAAATATTCGGTATACTCTTCCGGTTGATTCTTAAAGACCAAAGTGATTTTCATCTCTTGCAGCGTCCGGATTAACTCCATCCTCATCAAGCGGGATTCCATGCTCGCTTCCGGCGCTTTCCGGCTCAAGGCATCAGCTACGGAATTAACCTTCCCGGGGTGGTAGTTCAAGGTGAAATCATAGTCGCACAAGAACTCCAACCACCGCCGCTGTCTCAAGTTTAACTCCTTTTGGGTGTGAACGTACTTCAGGTTTTTGTGATCCGAGTAGATCTCGCAGTGGACGCCGTATAAATAATGCCTCCACATCTTCAAGGCGAATACCACCGCTCCCAACTCTAGATCATGCACCGGGTAGCTGGCTTCATGCTTCTTCAACTGTCTTGAAGCATAAGCGATCACATGCCCATTCTGCATCAACACAGCTCCCATCCCTTGATACGACGCATCCGTGTAAACTTGAAAGCCCTCCTTCCCAGATGGAAGAGCTAGGATGGGTGCAGTCGTCAATCTGTCTTTCAACTCTTGGAATGCAGCTTCGCACTGGGGTGTCCATTCAAACGGCACACCCTTCTTGGTCAGCGTAGTAAGGGGAAGGGCGATCTTCGAGAAGCCTTTCACGAACTTGCGATAGTACCCGGCAAGTCCAAGAAAGCTTCGTATGTCGGCCGCTGACTTCAATGGCGACCACTCCTTCACGGCCCGCACCTTGGCCGGATCTACTGCTAGCCCCGCCCCACTAATCACATGGCCCAAGAACGCGACCTCTCGAAGCCAAAACTCACATTTGCTGAACTTGGCAAACAAAGTGTGCTCCTTTAGTTTCCTCAGCACTAAAGTTAGATGTTCGGCGTGTTCTGCTTCAGTCTTGGAGTAGACTAGGATATCATCGATGAACACGATGACAAAGATGTCCAAATAAGGGGTGAACACCTTGTTCATCAAGCTCATAAAGGCGGAAGGGGCGTTTGTGAGCCCAAACGGCATCACGGTGAATTCATACAAACCATATCTCGAACTGAACGCCGTCTTCTGAATGTCATCTTCTTGTATCCTCAGCTGATAATATCCTGAACGCAGATCTAACTTGGAGAACCAATACGATCCCACCAATTGATCGAATAATTCATCAATGCGCGGTAGGGGATAGGTGTTCCGCACCGTTAACCGGTTCAACTCTCGATAATCAATACATAACCGCAAGGTGCCATCCTTCTTTTTGACGAACAAAACGGGCGCTCCCCAAGGCGACGAGCTTGGGCGGACGAACCCTGCTTCCACCAATTCCTGAAGCTGGACTCTAAACTCTGCAAGTTCCTTCGGAGCCATTCGGTATGGAGCTCGCGAGACGGGCTTGGCACCCGGAATTAGCTTGATTTGGAAGTCCACTTCCCTATGCGGGGGTAGTCCTGGCAATTTCTCGGGAAATACCTCGGGAAATTCTCGCACCACCCGCACATCCTTGACCTCTAATATCAATTTCTTCAACTCGAAGCAAATTACATAGACCTCGTCCCCTTCCATATGAGATTTCATAACTTGGATTGAAGATAATAATTTACGGGGTGCGAATTTAATACCTTGGAAGATGACTTCCGAGTCTCCATGCCTCAACATAACTTGCTTCTCCGCACAATTGATCCTGGCGTGGTGCCAGTCCAACCACTTCATGCCCAGGATGAGATCGAACTCCGGGATTCTTAACACTGTAGCCGGAGTTTCAAAGAACTTTCCTCCAATAAGGGTGTCGAAGTCGCAACTTGCTGACGACGTCATCTCAGAGCCGTCCGGAAGGCGCACCCTTTGAGTAATGCCCGTGAAGTGTTGCACTCCCTCCAAGTCCTTCACGAAGTCCTCCGAAATGAACGAGTGAGACGCACCCGTGTCAAATAACGTATAGGCGGGTCTCCCGCTAACCACGACAGTGCCTAGGTTCCAAAAGGGTAATCACTATTCAGAATAGCGCGTATCATTTGTATCATAAATCTAACAAGTCATATAATATTAAAACAATTTTGCACGTACCGGTGATGACTTCCTGCGGATTTCTCTCCTGAGTCATATCCAATGCGAATACATGCTCCCGTGCATGTCCTTGATTTCTCTCTGGTGGTCCTCTTCCTCGGCCACGCATGTGCCCTCGTCCCCGTGGAGCTACTGGAGGGGGAGCAATAGGGGCACCACCGATCAGTCGCGGGCAGACTCGTCGGACATGCCCCGGTTGGTTGCACTCAAAACATATCATCTCACGTCGGCCCCCAGGTTGTTGATAATATTGCTGCTGCGGTGGTGGTGGTAAAGGTAGTGGTTGCGGAATTGGGTACTCCACCCGATAGTTCCGATTGACCCACCGACCGCCTCTGTGGTTTCCCCTTCCTCTGCCATGATCATTCCGCCTTCTATTACTAGGGCCGACTTCAATTACACCTTCCGCAGGTCTCTTGCCACATCCCATGTGGTCCGCCTCCAGTCTCTTTGCCATGTCAATGATTTCTGCCAGGCTTCCATCGGCTATAAACAAAAGGGCCTGCCTCAGGGGGTCCCTTAACCCTTTGTAGAAGCGCTTCGCATAGCCTCTATCGTCCAGATCATAGGAATCAGCAAACCTAGCGAGGTGTTGGAACTCCCTCTGGTACTCCGTTACCGATTTCGATCCCTGCTTCAGCTGCAGAAATCTTTCTTCAAGTTCATCCCGAGCAGAAGAAGGAATGAAGTGATCCAGAAAAGCCTCGGTGAACTCGTTCCAACTGATGTCCGTGTACAACCGCCCTTGGAAGGTGGAGCCCATGAGGGACTTCCACCACCTTTTGGCGTGTAGCTCTAGCAGCGTCACTACCAATGTCACCGCCATGTTGTTCGGACATCTTATGCCAGCCATCAATTCCTGCACGGTATCAAGCCATTCCTCGGTGCGCACCGGCGATTCTGTCCCAAGATAGGCAGGAGGGGACAGGGCACGGAAGGTGCTCACCCAGTTGGAGCCTGGCGCCTGTTGTTGCACCGGAGCTTGCTGGGCTTTAAATGCATCCAATATGGCTGACAGCGTTTGTCCCAGTTCCGACTGCTGGAATTGTGAAGGGACGGAAGGGGTAGGAGTGCCCCCAACCGGCTCCACCTGCGCAGGGACCTATATGCAAGGTACAAACTAGGGTCAGGTTGGCTAAAACTAATGTCAAAGTTGGACAACTTAGTGTGAATTACATATGGGCACACCACTGCTTCCGCTAAGTCGGTTTGTCCCCAAACCGACTAATCGAACGGGAGTGGCCCATTGTTACCTGACTGCTGTAGGTGAAGATCGGCTTAGTCTGATACCATTTGTAAGACCCCCCTCCCGGAACACAACACACGGCACGAGGGGAGTCTTATGCCCGAAATAGCCGCCTTGCGGTAGCACTAACACACGGGTTAGCCTTTACCACAAGACGCCTATTCCGCCGGCTACAATCCATATCACAACAATTTTGCCAACCCAACCATAACAGAAAAGTAAAGCTAAAAGCAGTTCAGTTCACAGCTAAGTTAAAGTCCAAAAATAGCGGAAGATAACAAGCACAACAGGCTTGTACAAATAAACAAGAGTCTAGAAATGTTTTGCCAAACGGCTACATGAAAACACTCACTACTGTCACTGACGGTGCCGATGGCACCACCACCTCAGGTCCTATCATCCGGGCCTGGCTGTCCTGCTGCATAGTCCGTTGCCGCTCTACCTGCGGGGTTTCCTCCTAAAAAGGAAGACGTAGCAACCGTTAGTCATAAGACTAAGTGGCTTCACATCCGCTCCCCCGGCGACTCCTCGGCACCGGGCGGAGAAAGGAATACAGGTACAATATATATATATATTTATAGCAAGTAAACAAGCAGGTGACAGTAAATATGGTGAAGTATAAACTACGCTACACAACCAGCAGTTCTACAAATATCCATGTAAATGACAGCAGGTATAATTAATCAGAATAGTAACTTAACTTATAAGAGTGCCCATACAAACTTATAAGTTAAGGATCGGCTTAACAGTAAAGTAACTCATCGTATAAGAGTGCTCATACAAACTTATACGATGAGGATCTTGTGTATGCAATGAATGACATGAAATGAATGTTATGCTATGACCGAACCATGCACACGCACATGCAACTTGCTATGTCGACACAGACTAGAAGTTCCCACTTTTCGAGCAGGTAGCTAACCTCTCAGGCGTCGTCCGTCGTGGCCAGACGGCGACAGTGGAGCGGGCGTCTCCACTACTAGGTGGTATCACACTACCTATCCTAGGCCCCCGTACGCCTCAACGCTAAGAACACAATAGCGGAGCTCACATGCGTACTACGGCTCAGAAGGGGTCTTGGGTAAATGTGCACCAAGATCACAGCCCAACCTGGCCTTGATTTCGAACCGGATGGAACCTCGGAAACGCACGAGGTGCAAGCCCAACCGTTCTCATGGCACGGAGGAGATCTCGGGTTATGGACACCAAGTATCTAACCCTACCGCCCAAGGTCTACTCATTGGCTCCCATCGGTGTGACGACTGGCGAACCCGTAGACCTGCCACAATCATTATCTCAACACCGCGACACGATGAATCGTCGCACATCACATGCCCCAAAACAACTCACTCGATGCTACCCGTAGGGAGACTTCAACTCTAAGCATCGGTTGTTAATAAACCCCTCGGGCTCGGATTACAGTTACAAAATACTCTTCATATAGTGTTCATCATGTTCACGCCCACCTATTCAATGATTTCACCTCAACACTACGTACATTAGATATGTTCAACACCAATTTGTATAAATATATCCTTTACCAATAGCAACTCCTAATATCTAGCCTTCCCATCCAATCCATTTCTCTACCATTGCATGGTTATCCCTTATTACACAACCAAATGAGTAACCATACTAAATTATAGTAACAACGACATTATAGTTATATGGGAGCAAGATATCACATGAGCAAATCACAATCATTGCAAGAGTGCTAACATTATAATTTAACAAGTGCATTAACATAGGATAGTCCAATACTAAAACTGGGATTCCCGGAGCTACAGGAATCCGATCACAATGCACAACCCCTCGTTGGAAAGGTATTCGCGAGGGCTACGACTTTCGTGTTGAGTCGATCGCCCAGATCTGGTCGCAACATACCAGAAATTCAACTCGAATACGTACAGGAAACAGTTTCCTGTACAGGAATTTTCCCGAACGCAGCGGACTCGAACCAGCTTTCCCGTGGCTACAGGTATCGCATGGAAACGAGCAACCCCTCGTTGGAAAGGTAATTTCAAGGGCTACGACTTTCGTGTTGAGTCGATCACCCAGATCTGGCCAGAACACCTCCGAAATTGGCCACGAAGGTCGCCGCGTGCAGAAATCAGATTTCTGCACGCATCTTAAGGCGAGATGAACGGCATCCGTTCATCTTCTTCCTTGCAACGACCTCGCATAAACTTCTCCAGAAATCACACCCAACCTTATTTCTCCTTTCAAAGCCAAACCCCCAACGAAAACCCCTCTCATCTCCACTTTGAAGGATGAGAAGGTTGAGGGAGACTAAGCCTAAAACCTAGGCATGGCTTATCCTAAGAACTCTCCTCCTCACCATCAAGACTCTATGGAGTCGATGTCTCTCCTATAATAACTATAGATCTAGCACCAAGGGAGAGGGGAGGAAGCTCACCTCAAGTCCAGCGGTACCACCATGGCCGGCCATGAGCCTCGCACTCCTTCGCGGCGGCATTGTTTTTCCCTTGACGGTGGCGGCGTTTTGATTCCTCCAAGGATGGCTCCGGCAAGCTCTTCCTCCTCCTCCAGCCAAGAACCCTCTCAGGAATTTCGGGGCAGAAGAAAGGAGATGAAATGCTAGGGTTTCCCAACTTTTTCCTTTTTATACATCGCAGACACGGGTAGGCACACGGCCGTGTTCCTACCCGTGTTCAGGTGACACGGCCGTGTGGCATGCCGTGTCTAGGGCCGTGTTCCTCCCAGAACCACTTTCTGCCGGGTCAGGGTTGCGGCACACGGGTAGAGACACGGCCGTGTCCCGACCCGTGTCCTTGGCACACGGCTAGGGACACGCCCGTGTCCCAACCCGTGTCCTTGGCACACGGCTAGGGACACGCCCGTGTCCCAATGCCCGTGTACCTCTCTGACTGGTAAACCTATTTTTATGAGGCACACGGGTATGGACACGGCCGTGTCCATACCCGTGTCAGCCAAAAATGCTGTTTTGCCTTGTTTTCCTCATTTCCCGCACGTCCGCACCTGTTCACCCACATCCCCCATTGGGCTCACCACAGCCCCCTTGACTCAAATACGCAATCAAGGGGCCTAGCGCGAATTGGGACGTTACAAATCCTATAAACAAAATAAAAGATTTCGTCCCCGAAATCAGGGTAAGGCTATGGGAGTGAAACACATAAAAAGGGAACTATGCTTTCAAATAAAATTTTTACCTGGAGTAAATAATTCCGGGTAGCGCTCTTGCATCAAATCCCTTGGCTCCCATGTGCACTCTTCCTTCCCGTGATTAGACCATAGCACCTTCACCAAGGGAACACTTTTGCGGCGCAAGGTCCTTGTCTCGTTATCAACGATCCGCACCGGCTCCAGTCGCACAGACCTATCAGACGCCACGGCACCATCCGCCGTGGGGATATACTGTTCAGGTCGCAACAAAGCCTTCCGAAGCGACGATACATGGAACACGTCGTGAAGGTTCTCCAGCTCCGGTGGTAACTCCAATCGATAGGCCAGAGGGCCAATCCTTTCCACTACAACATAGGGCCCAACATACCTTGGGCTGAGCTTCTTGACTCCACGTACTCGTGACACTCCGTGCATCGGTCGAATCTTCAGGAACACCTTATCACCCACTTGAAACTCTACCATACGGTGCCTTGCGTTGTAATATTTCGCCTGTCGGCTCTGAGCCTCTAGCATTCGATTCCGGATCAACCTAACCACCGCGTCCGTGTCATCAATATACTCATTTCCCAATGTCTTCGGATCTTCGTCTTGCACCCAGGACAAGGGTGTTCTACACCTCCTTCCATACAAAGCTTCATGAGGTGCCATTCCAATACTAGCTTGATGACTGTTATTATAAGAGAACTCCACGAGAGGTAAGAGCCTCTCCCATGGTTCTCCTTTATCTAGCACACACAACCTCAATAGGTCCTCCAATGTTCGGATGGTTCGTTCAGATTGCCCGTCCGTTTGTGGGTGAAAGGCTGTGCTAAAGGCGAGGCGCGAGCCCAAATAAGCCTGTACAGCCCTCCATTCTCTTGAAGTAAACCGACCATCCCGGTCGGAGACGATCGTCTTTGGCACACCATGGTACCGCACAAATTGTTCCACAAAGAGACGCACTAAGACGCCCACTTGCGCCTCCTTCTTCATTGGGATAAATCGGGCTACCTTGGTCAACCGGTCAACTATCACCCACACAGAATCATTCCCCGAGCGCGAGCGAGGTAACCCGTGGACGAAGTCCATGGAGATGTCCTCAAATTTCCATTCGGGGATGGGCAACGACTGTAGCATTCCACCGGGGCTTCGGCACTCTGCCTTCACCATTTGGCAGGCCACACAATGAGTAACAAAGTACTTGACATCCCTCTTCATGCCCGGCCAACACATCATCTTTCTCAAATCGGTGTACATCTTCGCGATCCCCGGGTGCACCGAGTACTTGGAGCAATGGGCCTCCTTTAGAATATCCTCCCGAATGTTGTCACCTTCGGGGATGTAAAGCCGGCCACGAAAATGGACGAGGCCGTCTTTTAGGGAGTATTCTTCCGTAGTCCCATCCTCCATTGACTTGAAAGCCGGGGTTAAAGCCGCATCCTTCTTTTGTTCCGTACGGATCCGGTCTCGTATGTTGCAAACTATACTCATCGCGGCCAAATATTCGGTATACTCTTCCGGTTGATTCTTAAAGACCAAAGTGATTTCCATCTCTTGCAGCGTCCGGATTAACTCCATCCTCATCAAGCGGGATTCCATGCTCGCTTCCGGCGCTTTCCGGCTCAAGGCATCAGCTACGGAATTAACCTTCCCGGGGTGGTAGTTCAAGGTGAAATCATAGTCGCACAAGAACTCCAACCACCGCCGCTGTCTCAAGTTTAACTCCTTTTGGGTGTGAACGTACTTCAGGTTTTTGTGATCCGAGTAGATCTCGCAGTGGACGCCGTATAAATAATGCCTCCACATCTTCAAGGCGAATACCACCGCTCCCAACTCTAGATCATGCACCGGGTAGCTGGCTTCATGCTTCTTCAACTGTCTTGAAGCATAAGCGATCACATGCCCATTCTGCATCAACACAGCTCCCATCCCTTGATACGACGCATCCGTGTAAACTTGAAAGCCCTCCTTCCCAGATGGAAGAGCTAGGATGGGTGCAGTCGTCAATCTGTCTTTCAACTCTTGGAATGCAGCTTCGCACTGGGGTGTCCATTCAAACGGCACACCCTTCTTGGTCAGCGTAGTAAGGGGAAGGGCGATCTTCGAGAAGCCTTTCACGAACTTGCGATAGTACCCGGCAAGTCCAAGAAAGCTTCGTATGTCGGCCGCTGACTTCAATGGCGACCACTCCTTCACGGCCCGCACCTTGGCCGGATCTACTGCTAGCCCCGCCCCACTAATCACATGGCCCAAGAACGCGACCTCTCGAAGCCAAAACTCACATTTGCTGAACTTGGCAAACAAAGTGTGCTCCTTTAGTTTCCTCAGCACTAAAGTTAGATGTTCGGCGTGTTCTGCTTCAGTCTTGGAGTAGACTAGGATATCATCGATGAACACGATGACAAAGATGTCCAAATAAGGGGTGAACACCTTGTTCATCAAGCTCATAAAGGCGGAAGGGGCGTTTGTGAGCCCAAACGGCATCACGGTGAATTCATACAAACCATATCTCGAACTGAACGCCGTCTTCTGAATGTCATCTTCTTGTATCCTCAGCTGATAATATCCTGAACGCAGATCTAACTTGGAGAACCAATACGATCCCACCAATTGATCGAATAATTCATCAATGCGCGGTAGGGGATAGGTGTTCCGCACCGTTAACCGGTTCAACTCTCGATAATCAATACATAACCGCAAGGTGCCATCCTTCTTTTTGACGAACAAAACGGGCGCTCCCCAAGGCGACGAGCTTGGGCGGACGAACCCTGCTTCCACCAATTCCTGAAGCTGGACTCTAAACTCTGCAAGTTCCTTCGGAGCCATTCGGTATGGAGCTCGCGAGACGGGCTTGGCACCCGGAATTAGCTTGATTTGGAAGTCCACTTCCCTATGCGGGGGTAGTCCTGGCAATTTCTCGGGAAATACCTCGGGAAATTCTCGCACCACCCGCACATCCTTGACCTCTAATATCAATTTCTTCAACTCGAAGCAAATTACATAGACCTCGTCCCCTTCCATATGAGATTTCATAACTTGGATTGAAGATAATAATTTACGGGGTGCGAATTTAATACCTTGGAAGATGACTTCCGAGTCTCCATGCCTCAACATAACTTGCTTCTCCGCACAATTGATCCTGGCGTGGTGCCAGTCCAACCACTTCATGCCCAGGATGAGATCGAACTCCGGGATTCTTAACACTGTAGCCGGAGTTTCAAAGAACTTTCCTCCAATAAGGGTGTCGAAGTCGCAACTTGCTGACGACGTCATCTCAGAGCCGTCCGGAAGGCGCACCCTTTGAGTAATGCCCGTGAAGTGTTGCACTCCCTCCAAGTCCTTCACGAAGTCCTCCGAAATGAACGAGTGAGACGCACCCGTGTCAAATAACGTATAGGCGGGTCTCCCGCTAACCACGACAGTGCCTAGGTTCCAAAAGGGTAATCACTATTCAGAATAGCGCGTATCATTTGTATCATAAATCTAACAAGTCATATAATATTAAAACAATTTTGCACGTACCGGTGATGACTTCCTGCGGATTTCTCTCCTGAGTCATATCCAATGCGAATACATGCTCCCGTGCATGTCCTTGATTTCTCTCTGGTGGTCCTCTTCCTCGGCCACGCATGTGCCCTCGTCCCCGTGGAGCTACTGGAGGGGGAGCAATAGGGGCACCACCGATCAGTCGCGGGCAGACTCGTCGGACATGCCCCGGTTGGTTGCACTCAAAACATATCATCTCACGTCGGCCCCCAGGTTGTTGATAATATTGCTGCTGCGGTGGTGGTGGTAAAGGTAGTGGTTGCGGAATTGGGTACTCCACCCGATAGTTCCGATTGACCCACCGACCGCCTCTGTGGTTTCCCCTTCCTCTGCCATGATCATTCCGCCTTCTATTACTAGGGCCGACTTCAATTACACCTTCCGCAGGTCTCTTGCCACATCCCATGTGGTCCGCCTCCAGTCTCTTTGCCATGTCAATGATTTCTGCCAGGCTTCCATCGGCTATAAACAAAAGGGCCTGCCTCAGGGGGTCCCTTAACCCTTTGTAGAAGCGCTTCGCATAGCCTCTATCGTCCAGATCATAGGAATCAGCAAACCTAGCGAGGTGTTGGAACTCCCTCTGGTACTCCGTTACCGATTTCGATCCCTGCTTCAGCTGCAGAAATCTTTCTTCAAGTTCATCCCGAGCAGAAGAAGGAATGAAGTGATCCAGAAAAGCCTCGGTGAACTCGTTCCAACTGATGTCCGTGTACAACCGCCCTTGGAAGGTGGAGCCCATGAGGGACTTCCACCACCTTTTGGCGTGTAGCTCTAGCAGCGTCACTACCAATGTCACCGCCATGTTGTTCGGACATCTTATGCCAGCCATCAATTCCTGCACGGTATCAAGCCATTCCTCGGTGCGCACCGGCGATTCTGTCCCAAGATAGGCAGGAGGGGACAGGGCACGGAAGGTGCTCACCCAGTTGGAGCCTGGCGCCTGTTGTTGCACCGGAGCTTGCTGGGCTTTAAATGCATCCAATATGGCTGACAGCGTTTGTCCCAGTTCCGACTGCTGGAATTGTGAAGGGACGGAAGGGGTAGGAGTGCCCCCAACCGGCTCCACCTGCGCAGGGACCTATACGCAAGGTACAAACTAGGGTCAGGTTGGCTAAAACTAATGTCAAAGTTGGACAACTTAGTGTGAATTACATATGGGCACACCACTGCTTCCGCTAAGTCGGTTTGTCCCCAAACCGACTAATCGAACGGGAGTGGCCCATTGTTACCTGACTGCTGTAGGTGAAGATCGGCTTAGTCTGATACCATTTGTAAGACCCCCCTCCCGGAACACAACACACGGCACGAGGGGAGTCTTATGCCCGAAATAGCCGCCTTGCGGTAGCACTAACACACGGGTTAGCCTTTACCACAAGACGCCTATTCCGCCGGCTACAATCCATATCACAACAATTTTGCCAACCCAACCATAACAGAAAAGTAAAGCTAAAAGCAGTTCAGTTCACAGCTAAGTTAAAGTCCAAAAATAGCGGAAGATAACAAGCACAACAGGCTTGTACAAATAAACAAGAGTCTAGAAATGTTTTGCCAAACGGCTACATGAAAACACTCACTACTGTCACTGACGGTGCCGATGGCACCACCACCTCAGGTCCTATCATCCGGGCCTGGCTGTCCTGCTGCATAGTCCGTTGCCGCTCTACCTGCGGGGTTTCCTCCTAAAAAGGAAGACGTAGCAACCGTTAGTCATAAGACTAAGTGGCTTCACATCCGCTCCCCCGGCGACTCCTCGGCACCGGGCGGAGAAAGGAATACAGGTACAATATATATATATATTTATAGCAAGTAAACAAGCAGGTGACAGTAAATATGGTGAAGTATAAACTACGCTACACAACCAGCAGTTCTACAAATATCCATGTAAATGACAGCAGGTATAATTAATCAGAATAGTAACTTAACTTATAAGAGTGCCCATACAAACTTATAAGTTAAGGATCGGCTTAACAGTAAAGTAACTCATCGTATAAGAGTGCTCATACAAACTTATACGATGAGGATCTTGTGTATGCAATGAATGACATGAAATGAATGTTATGCTATGACCGAACCATGCACACGCACATGCAACTTGCTATGTCGACACAGACTAGAAGTTCCCACTTTTCGAGCAGGTAGCTAACCTCTCAGGCGTCGTCCGTCGTGGCCAGACGGCGACAGTGGAGCGGGCGTCTCCACTACTAGGTGGTATCACACTACCTATCCTAGGCCCCCGTACGCCTCAACGCTAAGAACACAATAGCGGAGCTCACATGCGTACTACGGCTCAGAAGGGGTCTTGGGTAAATGTGCACCAAGATCACAGCCCAACCTGGCCTTGATTTCGAACCGGATGGAACCTCGGAAACGCACGAGGTGCAAGCCCAACCGTTCTCATGGCACGGAGGAGATCTCGGGTTATGGACACCAAGTATCTAACCCTACCGCCCAAGGTCTACTCATTGGCTCCCATCGGTGTGACGACTGGCGAACCCGTAGACCTGCCACAATCATTATCTCAACACCGCGACACGATGAATCGTCGCACATCACATGCCCCAAAACAACTCACTCGATGCTACCCGTAGGGAGACTTCAACTCTAAGCATCGGTTGTTAATAAACCCCTCGGGCTCGGATTACAGTTACAAAATACTCTTCATATAGTGTTCATCATGTTCACGCCCACCTATTCAATGATTTCACCTCAACACTACGTACATTAGATATGTTCAACACCAATTTGTATAAATATATCCTTTACCAATAGCAACTCCTAATATCTAGCCTTCCCATCCAATCCATTTCTCTACCATTGCATGGTTATCCCTTATTACACAACCAAATGAGTAACCATACTAAATTATAGTAACAACGACATTATAGTTATATGGGAGCAAGATATCACATGAGCAAATCACAATCATTGCAAGAGTGCTAACATTATAATTTAACAAGTGCATTAACATAGGATAGTCCAATACTAAAACTGGGATTCCCGGAGCTACAGGAATCCGATCACAATGCACAACCCCTCGTTGGAAAGGTATTCGCGAGGGCTACGACTTTCGTGTTGAGTCGATCGCCCAGATCTGGTCGCAACATACCAGAAATTCAACTCGAATACGTACAGGAAACAGTTTCCTGTACAGGAATTTTCCCGAACGCAGCGGACTCGAACCAGCTTTCCCGTGGCTACAGGTATCGCATGGAAACGAGCAACCCCTCGTTGGAAAGGTAATTTCAAGGGCTACGACTTTCGTGTTGAGTCGATCACCCAGATCTGGCCAGAACACCTCCGAAATTGGCCACGAAGGTCGCCGCGTGCAGAAATCAGATTTCTGCACGCATCTTAAGGCGAGATGAACGGCATCCGTTCATCTTCTTCCTTGCAACGACCTCGCATAAACTTCTCCAGAAATCACACCCAACCTTATTTCTCCTTTCAAAGCCAAACCCCCAACGAAAACCCCTCTCATCTCCACTTTGAAGGATGAGAAGGTTGAGGGAGACTAAGCCTAAAACCTAGGCATGGCTTATCCTAAGAACTCTCCTCCTCACCATCAAGACTCTATGGAGTCGATGTCTCTCCTATAATAACTATAGATCTAGCACCAAGGGAGAGGGGAGGAAGCTCACCTCAAGTCCAGCGGTACCACCATGGCCGGCCATGAGCCTCGCACTCCTTCGCGGCGGCATTGTTTTTCCCTTGACGGTGGCGGCGTTTTGATTCCTCCAAGGATGGCTCCGGCAAGCTCTTCCTCCTCCTCCAGCCAAGAACCCTCTCAGGAATTTCGGGGCAGAAGAAAGGAGATGAAATGCTAGGGTTTCCCAACTTTTTCCTTTTTATACATCGCAGACACGGGTAGGCACACGGCCGTGTTCCTACCCGTGTTCAGGTGACACGGCCGTGTGGCATGCCGTGTCTAGGGCCGTGTTCCTCCCAGAACCACTTTCTGCCGGGTCAGGGTTGCGGCACACGGGTAGAGACACGGCCGTGTCCCGACCCGTGTCCTTGGCACACGGCTAGGGACACGCCCGTGTCCCAACCCGTGTCCTTGGCACACGGCTAGGGACACGCCCGTGTCCCAATGCCCGTGTACCTCTCTGACTGGTAAACCTATTTTTATGAGGCACACGGGTATGGACACGGCCGTGTCCATACCCGTGTCAGCCAAAAATGCTGTTTTGCCTTGTTTTCCTCATTTCCCGCACGTCCGCACCTGTTCACCCACATCCCCCATTGGGCTCACCACAGCCCCCTTGACTCAAATACGCAATCAAGGGGCCTAGCGCGAATTGGGACGTTACAAATCCTATAAACAAAATAAAAGATTTCGTCCCCGAAATCAGGGTAAGGCTATGGGAGTGAAACACATAAAAAGGGAACTATGCTTTCAAATAAAATTTTTACCTGGAGTAAATAATTCCGGGTAGCGCTCTTGCATCAAATCCCTTGGCTCCCATGTGCACTCTTCCTTCCCGTGATTAGACCATAGCACCTTCACCAAGGGAACACTTTTGCGGCGCAAGGTCCTTGTCTCGTTATCAACGATCCGCACCGGCTCCAGTCGCACAGACCTATCAGACGCCACGGCACCATCCGCCGTGGGGATATACTGTTCAGGTCGCAACAAAGCCTTCCGAAGCGACGATACATGGAACACGTCGTGAAGGTTCTCCAGCTCCGGTGGTAACTCCAATCGATAGGCCAGAGGGCCAATCCTTTCCACTACAACATAGGGCCCAACATACCTTGGGCTGAGCTTCTTGACTCCACGTACTCGTGACACTCCGTGCATCGGTCGAATCTTCAGGAACACCTTATCACCCACTTGAAACTCTACCATACGGTGCCTTGCGTTGTAATATTTCGCCTGTCGGCTCTGAGCCTCTAGCATTCGATTCCGGATCAACCTAACCACCGCGTCCGTGTCATCAATATACTCATTTCCCAATGTCTTCGGATCTTCGTCTTGCACCCAGGACAAGGGTGTTCTACACCTCCTTCCATACAAAGCTTCATGAGGTGCCATTCCAATACTAGCTTGATGACTGTTATTATAAGAGAACTCCACGAGAGGTAAGAGTCTCTCCCATGGTTCTCCTTTATCTAGCACACACAACCTCAATAGGTCCTCCAATGTTCGGATGGTTCGTTCAGATTGCCCGTCCGTTTGTGGGTGAAAGGCTGTGCTAAAGGCGAGGCGCGAGCCCAAATAAGCCTGTACAGCCCTCCATTCTCTTGAAGTAAACCGACCATCCCGGTCGGAGACGATCGTCTTTGGCACACCATGGTACCGCACAAATTGTTCCACAAAGAGACGCACTAAGACGCCCACTTGCGCCTCCTTCTTCATTGGGATAAATCGGGCTACCTTGGTCAACCGGTCAACTATCACCCACACAGAATCATTCCCCGAGCGCGAGCGAGGTAACCCGTGGACGAAGTCCATGGAGATGTCCTCAAATTTCCATTCGGGGATGGGCAACGACTGTAGCATTCCACCGGGGCTTCGGCACTCTGCCTTCACCATTTGGCAGGCCACACAATGAGTAACAAAGTACTTGACATCCCTCTTCATGCCCGGCCAACACATCATCTTTCTCAAATCGGTGTACATCTTCGCGATCCCCGGGTGCACCGAGTACTTGGAGCAATGGGCCTCCTTTAGAATATCCTCCCGAATGTTGTCACCTTCGGGGATGTAAAGCCGGCCACGAAAATGGACGAGGCCGTCTTTTAGGGAGTATTCTTCCGTAGTCCCATCCTCCATTGACTTGAAAGCCGGGGTTAAAGCCGCATCCTTCTTTTGTTCCGTACGGATCCGGTCTCGTATGTTGCAAACTATACTCATCGCGGCCAAATATTCGGTATACTCTTCCGGTTGATTCTTAAAGACCAAAGTGATTTCCATCTCTTGCAGCGTCCGGATTAACTCCATCCTCATCAAGCGGGATTCCGTGCTCGCTTCCGGCGCTTTCCGGCTCAAGGCATCAGCTACGGAATTAACCTTCCCGGGGTGGTAGTTCAAGGTGAAATCATAGTCGCACAAGAACTCCAACCACCGCCGCTGTCTCAAGTTTAACTCCTTTTGGGTGTGAACGTACTTCAGGTTTTTGTGATCCGAGTAGATCTCGCAGTGGACGCCGTATAAATAATGCCTCCACATCTTCAAGGCGAATACCACCGCTCCCAACTCTAGATCATGCACCGGGTAGCTGGCTTCATGCTTCTTCAACTGTCTTGAAGCATAAGCGATCACATGCCCATTCTGCATCAACACAGCTCCCATCCCTTGATACGACGCATCCGTGTAAACTTGAAAGCCCTCCTTCCCAGATGGAAGAGCTAGGATGGGTGCAGTCGTCAATCTGTCTTTCAACTCTTGGAATGCAGCTTCGCACTGGGGTGTCCATTCAAACGGCACACCCTTCTTGGTCAGCGTAGTAAGGGGAAGGGCGATCTTCGAGAAGCCTTTCACGAACTTGCGATAGTACCCGGCAAGTCCAAGAAAGCTTCGTATGTCGGCCGCTGACTTCAATGGCGACCACTCCTTCACAGCCCGCACCTTGGCCGGATCTACTGCTAGCCCCGCCCCACTAATCATATGGCCCAAGAACGCGACCTCTCGAAGCCAAAACTCACATTTGCTGAACTTGGCAAACAAAGTGTGCTCCTTTAGTTTCCTCAGCACTAAAGTTAGATGTTCGGCGTGTTCTGCTTCAGTCTTGGAGTAGACTAGGATATCATCGATGAACACGATGACAAAGATGTCCAAATAAGGGGTGAACACCTTGTTCATCAAGCTCATAAAGGCGGAAGGGGCGTTTGTGAGCCCAAACGGCATCACGGTGAATTCATACAAACCATATCTCGAACTGAACGCCGTCTTCTGAATGTCATCTTCTTGTATCCTCAGCTGATAATATCCTGAACGCAGATCTAACTTGGAGAACCAATACGATCCCACCAATTGATCGAATAATTCATCAATGCGCGGTAGGGGATAGGTGTTCCGCACCGTTAACCGGTTCAACTCTCGATAATCAATACATAACCGCAAGGTGCCATCCTTCTTTTTGACGAACAAAACGGGCGCTCCCCAAGGCGACGAGCTTGGGCGGACGAACCCTGCTTCCACCAATTCCTGAAGCTGGACTCTAAACTCTGCAAGTTCCTTCGGAGCCATTCGGTATGGAGCTCGCGAGACGGGCTTGGCACCCGGAATTAGCTTGATTTGGAAGTCCACTTCCCTATGCGGGGGTAGTCCTGGCAATTTCTCGGGAAATACCTCGGGAAATTCTCGCACCACCCGCACATCCTTGACCTCTAATATCAATTTCTTCAACTCGAAGCAAATTACATAGACCTCGTCCCCTTCCATATGAGATTTCATAACTTGGATTGAAGATAATAATTTACGGGGTGCGAATTTAATACCTTGGAAGATGACTTCCGAGTCTCCATGCCTCAACATAACTTGCTTCTCCGCACAATTGATCCTGGCGTGGTGCCAGTCCAACCACTTCATGCCCAGGATGAGATCGAACTCCGGGATTCTTAACACTGTAGCCGGAGTTTCAAAGAACTTTCCTCCAATAAGGGTGTCGAAGTCGCAACTTGCTGACGACGTCATCTCAGAGCCGTCCGGAAGGCGCACCCTTTGAGTAATGCCCGTGAAGTGTTGCACTCCCTCCAAGTCCTTCACGAAGTCCTCCGAAATGAACGAGTGAGACGCACCCGTGTCAAATAACGTATAGGCGGGTCTCCCGCTAACCACGACAGTGCCTAGGTTCCAAAAGGGTAATCACTATTCAGAATAGCGCGTATCATTTGTATCATAAATCTAACAAGTCATATAATATTAAAACAATTTTGCACGTACCGGTGATGACTTCCTGCGGATTTCTCTCCTGAGTCATATCCAATGCGAATACATGCTCCCGTGCATGTCCTTGATTTCTCTCTGGTGGTCCTCTTCCTCGGCCACGCATGTGCCCTCGTCCCCGTGGAGCTACTGGAGGGGGAGCAATAGGGGCACCACCGATCAGTCGCGGGCAGACTCGTCGGACATGCCCCGGTTGGTTGCACTCAAAACATATCATCTCACGTCGGCCCCCAGGTTGTTGATAATATTGCTGCTGCGGTGGTGGTGGTAAAGGTAGTGGTTGCGGAATTGGGTACTCCACCCGATAGTTCCGATTGACCCACCGACCGCCTCTGTGGTTTCCCCTTCCTCTGCCATGATCATTCCGCCTTCTATTACTAGGGCCGACTTCAATTACACCTTCCGCAGGTCTCTTGCCACATCCCATGTGGTCCGCCTCCAGTCTCTTTGCCATATCAATGATTTCTGCCAGGCTTCCATCGGCTATAAACAAAAGGGCCTGCCTCAGGGGGTCCCTTAACCCTTTGTAGAAGCGCTTCGCATAGCCTCTATCGTCCAGATCATAGGAATCAGCAAACCTAGCGAGGTGTTGGAACTCCCTCTGGTACTCCGTTACCGATTTCGATCCCTGCTTCAGCTGCAGAAATCTTTCTTCAAGTTCATCCCGAGCAGAAGAAGGAATGAAGTGATCCAGAAAAGCCTCGGTGAACTCGTTCCAACTGATGTCCGTGTACAACCGCCCTTGGAAGGTGGAGCCCATGAGGGACTTCCACCACCTTTTGGCGTGTAGCTCTAGCAGCGTCACTACCAATGTCACCGCCATGTTGTTCGGACATCTTATGCCAGCCATCAATTCCTGCACGGTATCAAGCCATTCCTCGGTGCGCACCGGCGATTCTGTCCCAAGATAGGCAGGAGGGGACAGGGCACGGAAGGTGCTCACCCAGTTGGAGCCTGGCGCCTGTTGTTGCACCGGAGCTTGCTGGGCTTTAAATGCATCCAATATGGCTGACAGCGTTTGTCCCAGTTCCGACTGCTGGAATTGTGAAGGGACGGAAGGGGTAGGAGTGCCCCCAACCGGCTCCACCTGCGCTGGGACCTATACGCAAGGTACAAACTAGGGTCAGGTTGGCTAAAACTAATGTCAAAGTTGGACAACTTAGTGTGAATTACATATGGGCACACCACTGCTTCCGCTAAGTCGGTTTGTCCCCAAACCGACTAATCGAACGGGAGTGGCCCATTGTTACCTGACTGCTGTAGGTGAAGATCGGCTTAGTCTGATACCATTTGTAAGACCCCCCTCCCGGAACACAACACACGGCACGAGGGGAGTCTTATGCCCGAAATAGCCGCCTTGCGGTAGCACTAACACACGGGTTAGCCTTTACCACAAGACGCCTATTCCGCCGGCTACAATCCATATCACAACAATTTTGCCAACCCAACCATAACAGAAAGTAAAGCTAAAAGCAGTTCAGTTCACAGCTAAGTTAAAGTCCAAAAATAGCGGAAGATAACAAGCACAACAGGCTTGTACAAATAAACAAGAGTCTAGAAATGTTTTGCCAAACGGCTACATGAAAACACTCACTACTGTCACTGACGGTGCCGATGGCACCACCACCTCAGGTCCTATCATCCGGGCCTGGCTGTCCTGCTGCATAGTCCGTTGCCGCTCTACCTGCGGGGTTTCCTCCTAAAAAGGAAGACGTAGCAACCGTTAGTCATAAGACTAAGTGGCTTCACATCCGCTCCCCCGGCGACTCCTCGGCACCGGGCGGAGAAAGGAATACAGGTACAATATATATATATATTTATAGCAAGTAAACAAGCAGGTGACAGTAAATATGGTGAAGTATAAACTACGCTACACAACCAGCAGTTCTACAAATATCCATGTAAATGACAGCAGGTATAATTAATCAGAATAGTAACTTAACTTATAAGAGTGCCCATACAAACTTATAAGTTAAGGATCGGCTTAACAGTAAAGTAACTCATCGTATAAGAGTGCCCATACAAACTTATACGATGAGGATCTTGTGTATGCAATGAATGACATGAAATGAATGTTATGCTATGACCGAACCATGCACACGCACATGCAACTTGCTATGTCGACACAGACTAGAAGTTCCCACTTTTCGAGCAGGTAGCTAACCTCTCAGGCGTCGTCCGTCGTGGCCAGACGGCGACAGTGGAGCGGGCGTCTCCACTACTAGGTGGTATCACACTACCTATCCTAGGCCCCCGTACGCCTCAACGCTAAGAACACAACAGCGGAGCTCACATGCGTACTACGGCTCAGAAGGGGTCTTGGGTAAATGTGCACCAAGATCACAGCCCAACCTGGCCTTGATTTCGAACCGGATGGAACCTCGGAAACGCACGAGGTGCAAGCCCAACCGTTCTCATGGCACGGAGGAGATCTCGGGTTATGGACACCAAGTATCTAACCCTACCGCCCAAGGTCTACTCATTGGCTCCCATCGGTGTGACGACTGGCGAACCCGTAGACCTGCCACAATCATTATCTCAACACCGCGACACGATGAATCGTCGCACATCACATGCCCCAAAACAACTCACTCGATGCTACCCGTAGGGAGACTTCAACTCTAAGCATCGGTTGTTAATAAACCCCTCGGGCTCGGATTACAGTTACAAAATACTCTTCATATAGTGTTCATCATGTTCACGCCCACCTATTCAATGATTTCACCTCAACACTACGTACATTAGATATGTTCAACACCAATTTGTATAAATATATCCTTTACCAATAGCAACTCCTAATATCTAGCCTTCCCATCCAATCCATTTCTCTACCATTGCATGGTTATCCCTTATTACACAACCAAATGAGTAACCATACTAAATTATAGTAACAACGACATTATAGTTATATGGGAGCAAGATATCACATGAGCAAATCACAATCATTGCAAGAGTGCTAACATTATAATTTAACAAGTGCATTAACATAGGATAGTCCAATACTAAAACTGGGATTCCCGGAGCTACAGGAATCCGATCACAATGCACAACCCCTCGTTGGAAAGGTATTCGCGAGGGCTACGACTTTCGTGTTGAGTCGATCGCCCAGATCTGGTCGCAACATACCAGAAATTCAACTCGAATACGTACAGGAAACAGTTTCCTGTACAGGAATTTTCCCGAACGCAGCGGACTCGAACCAGCTTTCCCGTGGCTACAGGTATCGCATGGAAACGAGCAACCCCTCGTTGGAAAGGTAATTTCAAGGGCTACGACTTTCGTGTTGAGTCGATCACCCAGATCTGGCCAGAACACCTCCGAAATTGGCCACGAAGGTCGCCGCGTGCAGAAATCAGATTTCTGCACGCATCTTAAGGCGAGATGAACGGCATCCGTTCATCTTCTTCCTTGCAACGACCTCGCATAAACTTCTCCAGAAATCACACCCAACCTTATTTCTCCTTTCAAAGCCAAACCCCCAACGAAAACCCCTCTCATCTCCACTTTGAAGGATGAGAAGGTTGAGGGAGACTAAGCCTAAAACCTAGGCATGGCTTATCCTAAGAACTCTCCTCCTCACCATCAAGACTCTATGGAGTCGATGTCTCTCCTATAATAACTATAGATCTAGCACCAAGGGAGAGGGGAGGAAGCTCACCTCAAGTCCAGCGGTACCACCATGGCCGGCCATGAGCCTCGCACTCCTTCGCGGCGGCATTGTTTTTCCCTTGACGGTGGCGGCGTTTTGATTCCTCCAAGGATGGCTCCGGCAAGCTCTTCCTCCTCCTCCAGCCAAGAACCCTCTCAGGAATTTCGGGGCAGAAGAAAGGAGATGAAATGCTAGGGTTTCCCAACTTTTTCCTTTTTATACATCGCAGACACAGGTAGGCACACGGCCGTGTTCCTACCCGTGTTCAGGTGACACGGCCGTGTGGCATGCCGTGTCTAGGGCCGTGTTCCTCCCAGAACCACTTTCTGCCGGGTCAGGGTTGCGGCACACGGGTAGAGACACGGCCGTGTCCCGACCCGTGTCCTTGGCACATGGCTAGGGACACGCCCGTGTCCCAACCCGTGTCCTTGGCACACGGCTAGGGACACGCCCGTGTCCCAATGCCCGTGTACCTCTCTGACTGGTAAACCTATTTTTATGAGGCACACGGGTATGGACACGGCCGTGTCCATACCCGTGTCAGCCAAAAATGCTGTTTTGCCTTGTTTTCCTCATTTCCCGCACGTCCGCACCTGTTCACCCACATCCCCCATTGGGCTCACCACAGCCCCCTTGACTCAAATACGCAATCAAGGGGCCTAGCGCGAATTGGGACGTTACATGAGCTCTGAGGCGACGCGTGTCCAATGGTTGTCACTGCTTCCTTTGTGCGTCCTTCTCAGCCCTTGGAGTGTTCCCCTTGTGACTGAGCTCTGGTGGGGTGCCAATAGCCGATGACAGGTTCTGGTAGCTGTTGGCGGGTGCTAGTATCCGTTGGTGGCCGCTGGAGGTCGCGGGTGGCTGTCGGTGGTTGGCGGCGAGAGGCGGCCACTGGTGGTTGACGACGAGGGGTGGCCGCCGGCAGAGAAAACGGGAGAGCTCCCACCTGAGGAAGAAGAAGAAGGGGGAAGCGTAGGAGGAGAAAATTAGGAAATGAGGAGCCCCTGGGGTCCTTTTATAGGCTCCAGGGGGAAGTTATGGCGGGCCCCACCACTAACATAGTGGGTTAGTGGGTGGTTTTGCCCCGATCGGACGGCCGGCGGGGCCTCCCTCTCGATCGGACGGTGGGGAGGTCATCCCGAGGTGGGGCCGCCCGGACGACGCCGACGGCGAGGAGGTGGCCGGACGTGGCGGCGGCCGGACACGGCGGCGGCCGGCCAAGGCCGTGGCCGCGGCCGGCCGTGGCCGCCGCCGGCCATGGCCGAGGCCGGCCATGGCCGCGGCCGGCCATGGCCGCGGCCGGCCATGGCCGCGGCCGGCCGGCCATGGCCGGAGGGGAACCGCCGGCGGCGGTTCCTTCCCCTAAAGGTGGGGAAAGAGGGGGCCCACTCCCATGATCTCCATGAGAGATCATGGGGGTTAGGGGGGCCCACCCATGATCTCCATTGATGGGGATCATGGGGGTCTCCTTTTCCTTATAAATTAAGGTGGAGCCCATCAATTGCCCCCCAAATCTCTTTCAGTCGGGAGGGAAGCGAGCACGGGGAGAGATTTTTAACTCTGGCTGCGGTGGTGATTGCCAGCGTGGAACCCGGGATGGCGGCGATGGCGTGCGGTTCTAAGGTATGATGGTGCGCGCTAGTTTGGAAAACGGACGTCAGGCGAGCATGCGCGGAGGCCGGCAAGGCGTAGGAGTCGGTGGTGTGCCTCCGTTGCGGGAGAAGGACCGAGCGCGTGCAAGCGTGTCGCGCGCGTATGGGCTGCGCACGTGAGTGGGGTATGCACCCAGCTTGCGTGCGCGGGCTGCTCGTGCAGGCTGAGTGCGTGCGGAGGTCGTCCCGCGCGCGGCATGCCGCGCTCGCAGGCCGCGCGCGCAGGCCGCGTGCGCGCGGGCCGTACGCGCGCAGGCCGCACGCGCGCAGGCTGCGCGCGCGCGGGCCGTGCGCGCAGGCCTTGCGCGCAGGCCTTACGCGCAGGCCTTGCGCGCAGGCCGTGCACGCAAGCCTTGCGCGCAGGCCTTGCGCGCGTGCGGGCCTTGCGCGCGCAGGCCTTGCGCGCGTATGCTGCGTGCGCTGGCTGTGGGCGCGCGGGGCGCGCGCGAGCGCTGGCCGTGCGCGTGCTGGCCGCGCATGCATGCCGCGCGCGCGCAGGCCGCGCGAGCTGGCTGTGCGTGTGCTGGCCGCGTGCTTGCTGGCCGGGCTTGGTGAGGCTGCGTGTGCGCGCGCGTGCAGGCGGTGCTTGCGCGCAGGCCGTGTGCTGTCATGGAGAGGGTTGTGTGCGTGATTTTACCACTTTGAACTGACTAATTTTTTGCGGTGTGCAGGTCCTGAAGCGCTCTGCTGGGCCAATGCGTCTACGCTCCTCTTTGACTGAAGATGGCGTCGCTATTTGGAGAACAAAGTTCGGGCTTCCTTCAGACTTGGAGGTGAGGATCCCGCGTCCCGAGGAGCGGGTTCAAAATCCTCCCCGTGGTTGGCTGACTATTTGTGAAGTGTCGCTCAGATCTGGTTTCCGTCTTCCTCCCTGCGACGAGGTGGTGGAGATTTTGAAGTTTTGCGGAGTTCCTATTTCCCAGTTTGCTCCAACCGGGGTTACTCGTATCATGGGTTTGATTGCTTTTCTTCGTGAGCACGGGGGCTCTCTTTCTCTAGATCAGTTCCGGGATTGGTGCGACGTGCGCTTTGATGGTGGTGAGCGGATCGAGGTGCGCAGCAACAAGGTTTGGCTGGAGTTTGAGTCTCGCAAAGATCGCCGTCATGGTAACACTTTGTTCGGATATGTGAAGAACTCCTGGGGTCTTCCTGAGGTGTGGAATGCGCTTCCCGATCGTTGTCGCCGTGTGAAAGGGAGGGAGCGAGACTTCTCTCCTGTGCTGGGGTTTTCCGAGCCTCGTGAATTGGCTAATCGTCTCTTCAACATATATGCGTTTGTCGAAGAGAAGCGATTGTTGGGATGTGGTATTTCTGTTGGCACGGGACGGGTGATGTCGTCTTCTCAGGGAGGAGGTCGCAAGAGAAAAGCGGTTATGGCCCCCGATAGTGATGTTGACGTTGTGGTGGTAGCCTCGGATGATTCAGTCCCAGAGACGCAGTTACCTGTTTCCCCGACTCCACGGGCGCTTGCTAGCGCAGCGGTTCCTCGGATGTCTTCCTCTTTCAAGGCAATGAGTGACGCGGTAAGTTGGTGCCTTATTGTTTCTTCCTTCTTCTTTTATTTTTTGTTTTAAGGGGGCTAATTGCATGTTTTCCTTTTGCAGATCGAGACTCGGGCACAGATAGCGGTCACCTGGAATGATCATTACGTGAGCCTGAAGGATGGCTATCTTGCTTTGCAGGAGAAGCTTCGACTGTCGATGGGCTCACTCTCTTCTCTCAAGGAAGAACATGACCGGGACATCGCGCAGTATCATCGAGTTGGGTCAGAGCTGAAGTCTGAGCTAGAAGACGTGCGTGCTTCCTTGGACGTGGAGAAAGCCGTGGTGGAGAGGACTGCCCAGATGTTGAAGTATGCGAGGGAGGAGATATCTGGCTTGGAGACTCAGTTGCATGCGGCGCGAGGTGAGGTTTCAGGCCTTGAGACCCAGCTTTGTGCAGCGAGGGCGCAGGTAGAGATGTTATCTTCGGATGACCATACATTAGAACTGAAGGCCGCAGGTCTTGCGGAGTACTTGGAGTCCTTGGACTATATGCGGGATCGTAGCCTGATCGCGGAGGAGGTTCGTGATGACATTTGGTCCAAGGAAGTGGAGCCTCAGATGGATGACATACGCCAGTTAGCGCTTCATCGTGGTGTTTCGAAGGCCTTTCGCTTCCTAGGGAAGCATCTTGGGTGTGATACTTCCAGTTTCAGCTTTGCGGATGTTTCAGATGATGAGCGTTCTAGCTCGGACGCTGATGATGAGTAGCGGTAGTGCTTGTCTGCTTTTGTTTGCCTCGTCATTTATTTGTAGTCATTTGCTTCTATTATAGCTTCTGAGATTGTCGCCGTTAGGGCTCCCATTCATTGTTTTTTATGATGGACTTACTTGTATGTCGTTGTCCTGTGTTTTGCACAGATGTATTTTGACACGAGATAGTTGTTGGTGGGAGTTGATCTTTGTCATGGTGTATTAGTATGGGAGTGACCCATGGCTTAGTGTGTGGGCCTGGCTCGCGGCCTAGTTTGTATGAGGGCTTCTTCGTGAGGGGGTCAAGTCCTTACGGGGTTGCGTGGAACAGGTCCACGGCTTTTTCGCGCGAGACAGGCTCGCGGCTTCTTCCTGAGGGGGGCAGGCCCCCACGGTGTTGCGTGGAACAGGTCCACGGCTTTTTGCGCGAGACGGGCTCGCGGCTTCTTCGTGAGGGGGGCAGGCCCCCACGGTGTTGCGTGGAACAGGTCCACGGCTTTTCGCGCGAGACAGGCTCGCGGCTTCTTCGTGAGGGGGGCAGGCCCCCACGGTGTTGCGTGGAACAGGTCCACGGCTTTTCGCGCGAGACAGGCTCGCGGCTTCTTCGTGAGGGGGGCAGGCCCCCACGGTGTTGCGTGGAACAGGTCCACGGCTTTTCGCGCGAGACAGGCTCGCGGCTTCTTCGTGAGGGGGGGCAGGCCCCCACGGTGTTGCGTGGAACAGGTCCACGGCTTTGAATTTCGTTAGAACATGTAGTATTTGCAGAAAATAAAAGGTAATTCTTTGAGTAATAAGCGTGATTCAAAGTATTTGCATGAGATCAGGTTTGTGATTTATATAGATCACATAGTCTTGAATTGAAAATGACGGCATAAAAGAGTCATAATGTGTCACTGGTAAAAGCGGCGTAGATTCTGCGCGTTCCAGGTGCATGGGAGAGTCTTTCCTTCGGCGCTTCGTAACTTGTATGTGTCTGGCTTCACCATAGCGGTGACAAAGAATGGTCCTTCCCATGTTGGAGATAGCTTGTCGTCTTGTGTTCCCTTCCCGGCAGCTTCCAAGGTGCGAAGGACTAGGTCTCCGACGTTGATTGAGCGGGCCTTTACTCGGCGGTTGTAGTAGCGGGCTGTGCGTTGTTGGTAGGCGGCGGCGCGAAGAGCGGCTTCTTCTCATACTTCGAAGATCAGGTCAAGGTTGTCTCGGAGCGCCTCGTCATTTATCTGGGGATCGAAGTTGGATGTCCGAGGACTAGGGACGCCAATGTCGACGGGTATAATAGCCTCCGTTCCATAACAAAGATTATACGGAGTTTCTCCGGTAGGCGTTCTCTCTGTGGTGCGATATGCCCATAGCACATTAGGAAGAGCGTCCACCCATTGCCCCCCAGCATCTTCTAGTCGTGTTTTTAGTCCCTTTAGGATAGTACGGTTGGTTACTTCAATTTGCCCATTGGATTGGGGATGTGACACTGCTGTGTGTCGCAACACTATCTTTAAGTCTTCACACAACTTGGTAAAGGACTTTCCAGTGAATTGAGTGCCGTTATCGGTGATGATGATCGCCGGTATGCCGAAGCGACATACGATGTTCTTCCAGACGAACTGTTTGGCGTTCTCTTCGATTATCTTGGCCAGTGGTTCCGCTTCGATCCACTTGGTAAAATAATCGATTGCCATAATGATGAATTTTCTTTGACCGGAAGCTAATGGCAAAGGTCCAAGGAGGTCTATCCCCCATTGTGCGAACGGCCAGGCTCCTTGTAACGACGTGAGGGCTACCGGGGGCTGCCGGGGAATGTTAGCGTGCACTTGACAGCTCTTGCACTTTTGAACGAATTCTGTCGCTTCCTTCTTCATGGTTGGCCAGTAAAATCCTTGTCGTAGGATTTTCCTGGCCAGGGCTTTTCCCTCAAGATGTTCGCCGCATACTCCTTGGTGGACTTCGCGGAGCGTGTACTCGGCATCTTCTTCTGATAAGCACTTCAGGTAGGGTCCTGCAAAGGATCGTTTGTATAGTTCCCCGTCTATCAAAGTGAATGATGCCGCTCTCATTCTCAGGCGACGAGCCTCCTTTTGATCTTCCGGTGATAGTTGGCCCTTCAAATGGGCGATTAGCGGGGCTGTCCATGATTCCTCTGCTTTATTGACTTCTGCAACTTCCCACGGACCGTGAATACTGGGGAAGACTATTTCTTCAACTCGGCGCCTTCTTGTTTGGTATTGCGTTGAAGAAGTGGCAAGCTTTGACAGGGCATCTACCTTGTTATTTTGTTCTCGAGGGATATGCATAATTTGGATTTGTGGGATTTGGATGAGGAGGGACTTGACGAGTTTCAAGTATTGGGATAGCTGTTCATTCTTGGCTTCAAATTCTCCTTCTACCTGCGAGACAACAAGTTGTGAGTCAGAGTAAATGGTCAGCTGCTTGACCTGGCAGCTGATGGCGAGCCTGAGTCCCGCGATGAGGGCTTCGTATTCTGCTGCATTGTTTGTAGCAGGGAATTTTAGTCGGAGTCCATATTCTAGAGTAACGAGTTCTGGATTAATGAGGAGCAGGCCTGCTCCAGCACCTTCCGCCCCTGAGGCCCCATCTACGTATAACGTCCATGTTTGTCCGGCTTCCATGGGTGCAAATTCTGTTTCCATTGGTAGAGTGTTCTCTACAATGAAGTCGGCCAAAACCTGAGATTTGATGACGGGGCGCGGGAGGAAGTGGATATCGAACTCACCCAACTCGACAGCCCACTTAACCAATCGACCGGATGCTTCGGGTTTTTGAAGAATGGCACGGAGTGGTAACTCGGTTAGGACCTTAATAGTGTGCGCCTGGAAGTAGGGACGGAGTTTTCTTGCGGAGAAGACAAGTGCTAAGGCTGTTTTGTCTGCAGCCGGGTAGCGGGTTTCGGTATCAGAAAGAATTTTGCTTAGGTAGTAGATGGGGCGTTGAATTCCTCCTTCGTCTTTAACTAGGACTGAACTTAGGGCTGCTGGTGTGATGGCAAGATATAAAAAGAGAATTTCTCCGGGAGCTGGCTTGGATAGAAGTGGAGGAGAGGCCAGGTATTGTTTTAGGGATTCAAAGGCTGATTGACACTCATCGGTCCATTAAAACCCTGAGCTTCGTGCTCCTCGGAGAATTTTGAAGAAAGGGAGGTACTTGTCCCCTGTCCGAGCTAGGAATCGGGATAGTGCTGTGATTCTTCCGTTCAACCGTTGTACATCTTTGAGTGATCTGGGTGGAGACATTTCTTCGAGAGCCTTAATTTTCTCAGGATTGGCCTCTATTCCTCGCTGGGTAACCATGAATCCCAAAAATTTTCCGGAAGTGACACCGAAGGCGCACTTGCTTGGGTTGAGCTTCATTCCATACTGTCTGAGGATCTTGAAACATTTTTCTAGATCTTCTAAATGGTCTTCCCGGCGAATGCTCTTAACTAGCATATCGTCTACATACACTTCCATGGATTTGCCGATGAGTTCTTTAAAGATCTTGTTCATGAGTCGCTGGTAGGTAGCTCCTGCATTTTTAAGTCCGAACGGCATTACCCTGTAGCAATAAATTCCTTTGTCGGTACGGAAAGCCGTATGTTCCTCGTCGGTTGGATCCATTCGAATTTGGTTGTATCCGGAGTAGGCATCCATGAAGCTAAGCAGTTGATGTCCGGCGGTTGAGTCAACTAGTTGATCGATTCTGGGAAGTGGAAAGCTGTTCTTAGGGCAAGCCTGGTTGAGATTTGTATAATCCACACACATTCTCCACTTTCCTGAGGATTTCTTTACTAGGACAACATTAGCTACCCAAGCAGGGTAGCCAACTTCTCGAATGAATTGCGCGCGCAGGAGTTTTTCAACCTCTTCTTCTATTGCTTGGAGCCTCTCAGGGGCGAAATTCCTCTTCTTTTGAATGACGGGCTTACATGCAGGGTTGATGTTGAGGGAGTGGTGGATGACCTGAGGGTCGATCCCGGGCATATCTTCTGGGGACCAGGCGAAGATATCCTTATTCTTGCGGAGGTAGGCTGCTAATTCTTCCCTCTCATGCTCCTGTAAGAGGGATCCAAGCTGGACGGTGCGATCCGGTTTTGTCGAAGAGAGGGGGACCTCAATTAGACCTTCGGTGGGTGCCCCCCGCTGCAGAACTGCTTCATCTCTGAGGTCGAAGTCATCGATGTTCAGCGTGGTAGGCTTGGTGGGCTGTGCTTGTTTGGAATAACAACTCCTTGCGGCTTCCTGGTTTCCGCATACTACTCCAATTCCTCCAGGAGTAGGGAACTTCATCGCTAGATGAGGGATAGATGGGATGGCCTTGAAGGTAGTCTGAACAGGCCTTCCGAATATAGCGTTGTATGCTGAGTTTGAATCTACTACCACGAATTGAGCTTCATGCGTAATCTGTCTTGGGAATTCTCCCAACGTGACTGGTAGAGTGACTGTTCCGATGACTTGGACCTGATGGTTGTCGAAACCATATATTGGGCCCGCGGCTGGAGTTAGCTGCTGCCGAGATATATTCATATTCTGCAGAGTGGTGGAAAAAAGGACGTCGACTGAACTGCCATTATCGACGAGGATTCGCTTAACGTTATAGCAGGGATTTCCGATTCCGGCGCTAATTACAAGCGGGTCTTGATGCGGGATTCGGACGTTGATAAGGTCTTCATCCCCAAATGATATGGTGGTGTCCTGCTTTCTTCTTTTATCTTCATGGGCTTCCTTTACAGAGTGGACTGACAGTATCTGTGTGGTCAGAATAGGTGATCCGGCAATAGTCTCAATATTTCCTACTGCTTGCCTTCCTCCTTCGGGCGCTGGCGGGGCATTCTGATGGTCCCTGGGTCACCTAGGCGGGTCTTGCTGCTCTTGGACCCTTCCTTGCAGAAATCTACCGAGCAGTCCTAAACGGACTAAACGCTCGATTTCCTCTTTTAGGCGAGCACATTCTTCAGTGGTGTGTCCGGTTGTCCGATGATATTCACAATACTTTGATTGATCGTTCTTAGGATTAGGAGGTGGTTGCCTTGGTCGTTGTATGCTGGTTCATTCTGAATGGCATACAAAACGTTGGTGCGAGAAGTGTTGAGAGGGGTATAGTCCCTAGGGGGATCTCTCTGTGAGTCACGCCTGCGTTGTCCGGCTCGACGCTCCTCATGGAATCTTCCTTCCTGTCGTTGAGGAGCCGGCTCTTTATCTCTTTGCCTCTTCTGTATTCCATCGAACTGTCGTCGATGAGCTTCAATAGCTTCGTCTGCGGCTATCTGTGCCTCAATTCTGTGCACTAGATCCGGATAGTTGGGTACGGTCTCTCTCATGAGTGCTGAATAGAAGCTGCTGGGGCGAAGTCCTCCTAGGAATACTCCACGCAGGAGTTTGGGGTCGACGCCCGCGATCTGGCGAGCTTCTGCAGTGAAACGTCGAAAGAATTCTTTGAGGGTTTCCCCTTCGTTTCGGCGGATTCCAGAGAGATGAGATGGATCACGGACAATCTTTCGATTAGCGATGAATTGGTCGGAGAATTGTCTGGTTAGCTCGGCAAAACTAGCAATGGTACCGGGCCTTAAAGAGTGGAACCATGTTCGAGCTTGTCCTTTAAGAGTAGTTGGGAATACTTGACATAACAATTGATCAGTGGCGTGGAAGATGCTCATGATAGTGGCGAAATGATTGACATGTTCAAGTGGATCGTCAGTTCCGTCGAATGTTTCGACGCTTGGGAGTTTGAACCCAGGTGGAATTGGATGATTGAGGATCTGCTGGGTCAAGGGGGAGCCTTGATAAAGTGTTCGCTGAGGGTGGAAATCTCTCCTTGCAGCTTGGCGGCATTCTTCAGCCACAGCCTCCCTGATTTCTTGACAAGTTAGTAGAGGGTGGATGGGAGCATCGTTAACTGGATCGTGGGGGCGATCTGCCCTTGCTCTTCCCAGATGGGGATGAGCCGAACTGGCGGCATCTGAATGATCTTCGGGTCCTTCCTGCTCCACAGGGTCTTCCTGGTTCCTTGGTGGATTAAATAGTGGAGGATGGTTAGCTGGCGGAGGTGACCTGGGCGGAGCTGGAGGTGCTCCCATGTTCCGAAGCAGTGTGAGCATCTCTGTCTGCTACTCTTCCATTTGGCGGACACACCCTTCCAGAGCGGTGACAGGGGCGAGAGCTGCTTCAGCGGTCAGTGGCACGTCTACCAGAGAGTGAGATCGTGCAGGCTCAGTGTGTCCGCCAAGTGCGGATCCTTCAGCGGTGCGGGCACTCCTCTTTGTCATGGCAGTAGTCGGGACGATGAACTAGCTCTGTGAAGGATATTGGGAATGTTTCCCACAGACGGCGCCAAACTGTTGCGGACTAACTCGATGCTCTGGTCGGGCCGGATATTCTTGGACCGCCTTAGCTCGCGGAGCGGTCGAGCGCGCACACAGTCAGTTGAAAAATGGGGGATGGACACGGGAAGTTTTAACGTGGAAAACCCTTCAACCGGGTGAAAAACCACGTGACCGGGTCGGTGCCGATCAAAATCCACTAGCTTGTTGGAGGTTACAATTTGATGGGGGAAATCGGGGCGACAGGCCGCTCCCGTTACAATCTTGAGGAGAGAGAGAGTGTATGCACTCGTTGGTGGGCAACAGACTGCCACGCCAACGGGACTTGGACGGTAGAATGTGCGAGATACTTCAGTCGCGTGAGCTCTGAGGCGACGCGTGTCCAAGGGTTGTCACTGCTTCCTTTGTGCGTCCTTCTCAGCCCTTGGAGTGTTCCCCTTGTGACTGAGCTCTGGTGGGATGCCAATAGCCGATGACAGGTTCTGGTAGCTGTTGGCGGGTGCTAGTATCCGTTGGTGGCCGCTGGAGGTCGCGGGTGGCTGTCGGTGGTTGGCGGCGAGAGGCGGCCACTGATGGTTGACGACGAGGGGTGGCCGCCGGCAGAGAAAACGGGAGAGCTCCCACCTGAGGAAGAAGAAGAAGAAGGGGGAAGCGTAGGAGGAGAAAATTAGGAAATGAGGAGCCCCTGGGGTCCTTTTATAGGCTCCAGGGGGAAGTTATGGCGGGCCCCACCACTAACATAGTGGGTTAGTGGGTGGTTTTGCCCCGATCGGACGGCCGGCGGGGCCTCCCTCTCGATCGGACGGTGGGGAGGTCATCCCGAGGTGGGGCCGCCCGGACGACGCCGACGGCGAGGAGGTGGCCGGACGTGGCGGCGGCCGGACGTGGCGGCGGCCGGACGTGGCGGCGGCCGGACGTGGCGGCGGCCGGACGTGGCGGCGGCCGGACGCGGCGGCGGCCGGACGCGGCGGCGGCCGGACGCGGCGGCGGCCGGCCGCGGCGGCGGCCGGCCGCGGCGGCGGCCGGCCGTGGCCGCGGCCGGCCGGCCATGGCCGGAGGGGAACCGCCGGCGGCGGTTCCTTCCCCTAAAGGTGGGGAAAGAGGGGGCCCACTCCCATGATCTCCATGAGAGATCATGGGGGTTAGGGGGGCCCACCCATGATCTCCATTGATGGGGATCATGAGGGTCTCCTTTTTCTTATAAATTAAGGTGGAGCCCATCATATATATATATTAAAAGTGAGATGAAAATATTTGGAGGAAATTAAATCTTTCCCTCCATAAATTTTTAATCTAAAATAATTAGTATAAAAATTTTGAAAGGAAATATTTAGTTTCTATTTAGCAACAAATATTTTGCAACAAAGTAATTCCCTCCCTGCTGGAGCACTTGGGTTGTGCTTATAGAATGTTTCCTCTCTTTCTCTAACTAGCCATTTGAATTGTGACGTCGGATCGTAGAATCAATAACTTTAGGTTGCTATTTTTGTGGGTAAAAACAAATATCATATATCTAGCTAAATTTGATGCTAATTAGCAACAAATTATTTAGCGTTCCTAATTTTCGTTGCTAAATGAAGATTTTCTTGTAGTAACGAGATCCAGAGAACACGTAAGAAATCGTAGAAAAACTAACAAGCAAAAAACACAATGATTTAACGTGGAAAAACCCCAAGATCGGGGGAAAAACCACAACCACCCACACCCAGAAAATTCACTATTGAAAGAGATCAAGAGTACACCGCTTCTATTCCGCCGCTCCTCCTCTTCAGTTTCGCATACGCGCATTCAACCCTAGGACGAAATAGACCCTTTATACACGTAACAAACATGATGAAGAAAATTTTGTAAACATGTCAGGATCGACCGGCGAAATCGTGGCGAGTGCCCAGTACTCCTAGACGCAGTCAGGCTCCACAAAATAACAATCTCCCACGTGGAGACTGGCCAGTAATGCTTCTCCAAGAGCAGCTATCATCAAGCATCTTCATGGCAATGGCGGTGAATGGCGGCGGGTGGCTCCACCTTGTCTTCAACCTTGAAGACCAACTGAAGCTGAGCAAAGTTTCAGTTTGTCCAAGTTCACACATTTTGTAAACATGTCTGTTGGATTCTCCGAAGTGTGAATCTTCTCCAATGTTAGAACCCCATCTTCCAAAAGCGACCTGATGAAATGGTACCTCAACTGAATGTGATTTGTCCATGAATGAAAAGTAACATTCTTGGCTAGATGAATGGCGCTCATATTGTCACTATGTAACCTTCCATTCTCTTGCCCCTTGCGAAGTTCCTTCATAAAGCTTTGCAACCATATCATCTCCTTGCTTGCTTCAGTGATGGCAACGTATTCAGCTTCAGTGCTAGAGAGAACAACCGTCTTCTGTAATCTATAGATCCAACTCACTTTTGCGCTCTCTAAAGTGAAGACATACCTAGTGGTACTCCTCCTACTGTCAATGTCTCCAGCCATATCTGAGTCTACATATCTATGTAGTGATATCTTTGAACTTCCAAAGCAGAGAGATAAGTCTGAAGTTCCCTTCAAGTACCTGAGTATCTATTTCATTGCGTCTCAATGTTGTTTACCTGGATTACTCATGAATATACTTACAACTCCCACTGCATGAGCAATGTCTAGGCGAGTGCAAACCATTGCATACATCAGACTCCCTACGGCAGAGGCATAGGGGACTCTCTCCATCAGCTTTTGTTCCTCTCCTGATTTGGGTGACTGCTTTTAATTTGGAGAGCCGAAAGTGACCAGCCAATGGAGTGCTCACAGGCTTTGCATACTTCAAGTTGAATCTTTGAAGCACCCGTTCAATATACTTTGTTTGGTACAACTTAAAAGTCTTTGCATTCCAGTCTCGTTCGATCCTCAGTCCTGGGATCTGCTTAGCTTTGTCCAAAAATTTCATCTCAAACTCCTTAGACAATAGACCCTTCAAATGCTTGATCTCTCCCATGTCAGATCCTGCAATCAACATGTCGTCAACGTACAAAAGGAGAATATTATAAATATGGTCAAAGTGTTCCAAATAAAAACAATGATCTGTCTCGCATCTCGAGTACCTATTGTTTGACATAAACCTGTCAAATTTCTTATATCATTGCCTTGGAGCCTGCTTCAAACCGTATAGGCTCCTATTAAGTTTGCAAACCATTTCTTCTTTTCTAGGCTCAACAAATCCCTCTGGTTGTAGCATGTACAACTCTTCTTCCAAATCATCATACAAGAACACTGTTTTCACATTCATTGCTCCAGGTGAAAATTCTCCACTGCAACCATGCTTAGAACAACTCGGATGGTAGTCATTTTCATCACTAGGGAGAAGATTTCAGTATAATCCACTCCTTCCTTTTGTTGAAACCCTTTCACCATAAGTCTTGCCTTATAGCGCTTGTTCCCGCTTCCTTAAGTCTGTAGACTCATTTGTTATGAAGTGTCTTCTTACCCTTTGGGAGTTTGGCTAAATCCCAGGTTTAATTTAGCATAAGAGAGTCTATCTCTTCCTTCATGGCAAACTCCCACTTAATAGAGTCTTCAGCTTTCACCGCTTCATTGAAGCATTCTGGTTCACCATCGTCTATTAACAACAACAAGTAATAGAGAGAGGGAGAATGCCTTTAGGTGGGTCGACTAACCCTACCAAATTTTCGTACTTCTATGGTAGGGGTATGTGGAGCCACAACTCTTCCTCTACTTCCTCTACTCTTTCCTCTTCCTATGCATGAGCAGATTGTCGAGCTTCCTCAATCTTCTTATTGTTTCCATCATACTCCACGAATTTTGGTGATTTTTTTGGGATCATCGATGCTCCTTCTAAAGTGTTGTTGCGGTTCTTGTACATCTCCCTTTCATTAAAGATGGCGTTCCTACTCCTGATGAATTTCCTATTCTGGTAGTCCCAGAATTTATACCTAAATTCATTTGAGTCGTAACCAACAAAGGTACACTTCTTGGACTTTGCAGCAAGCTTACTTATGGATCCTGCATCAACATGAACGTAAGCTGTACAACCAAAAACCTTCAAGTGAGAGAATTTTACCGATTTTCTACTCCATGCTTCTTCGAGTAAACCTTCCTTCAGCGGAATTGAAGGTCCACGATTTATCAAGTAAACAGCGGTGTTGACTGCATCCATCTAGAACTGTGTTGGCAACGACATGTAACCTCATACTCCTAGCATGTTCTGTGATGGTTCTGTTCATACACTCTACTACGTCATTCTGTTGTGGCATCCTTTGAATAGTGTATTCGTGCTTAAATCGTGTTTTGGCACAGAACTCCCTAAACTCTGAGTTACAGTACTCACCACCATTATCAGATCTAAGACACTTCAGCTTTAGACCTGACTCATTTTCAACCATAGCTAACCAGGCTTCAAAAATAGAAAAAACATCAGATTTGTGATTTAAGAAATATACCCAAGCCTTCCATGTACACTCATCGATGAAGATAACGAAATAAGAAGAGCCACCAAGAGAGTTATCAGCAGCAAGCCCCCACACATCAGTGTGAACTAACTCCAATCTTTGAGTTTTTAACTCTCTTCCCACCTTTGCGAAGCTCACTCTTCTTTGTTTGTTTAAAACACAATCTTCACAGAAGTCCAAATCAACATACTTCAAACCAACAAGTTTGTCATTTGAGATGAAGGACTTCATTCCCTTCTCACTCATATGTCTGAGTCTGTTGTGCCAAATTTCTGCATCATCATCTATCATTGATATAGAAATAGAATCAGATTCCTTGTTGATAATGTATAGGGTACCTTCCAGGATTCTTCGAGCAATGACCATTGAACCCTTAGTGGTCTTCTAGGTTTTATCACCAAAAGATGCAAAAGCACCCTGTTTTGGAAGTTGACTGATCGAGATAAGATTTCTCCTCAAACATAGTACGTACCTCACATCCGTAAGACTCCATACGGATCCATTCGGAAGACGAATATCCACGTCTCCCTTACCAGTAATATCACATGCTTGATTGTTTCCCAAATAAACCTTGAACAGTTCTCCTTTAGTGAATTTTTTGAAACTACTCCTGTTTGGGCATGCATGGAAAGACGCGCCTGAATCAACCACCTAGCACTCAGTACTGTCTAAAGATGAGATTAAAGCGTCCTCTAAATCATCTACAACAACATTCGCCGTAGCAATCTTCTCAGATTTCCCACCGAAGTTCTTCTTTGGGGCAGTACAATCCACCTTTAGATGACCCATCTTCCTACAGTTCTAGCATTCAAACTTCCCCTTCTGCGACTTGGATTTTTCCCGCGCAGACTTAGAACGTCCTCTACCAAAGTTCCTATCGGAGTTTCTTCCTCTACTCTCAACATTCACGGTTGAATTATAAGTTATAGGATTTGCCTTTTTACATACTTCTTCATTCAAAACCAATCCAACGATGCCATCAAGTTTTAACTTGGCGTTTCCAGAGGAGTTGCTAACTGTAGTAACTAGACCATCCCAACTATCTAGTAACAAGGAAAGTAGTAACAAAGCTCTAACCTCGTCATCAAAATTGATGTCGACAGAACTTAACTGATTTGTTATGGTGTTGAAACTGTCCAGATGTTCGGTCACTGATGCATCATTCAACTTCTTCATATTGAATAACCTTTTCATTAAGAAAACCTTGTTTAAGGCTGACGGCTTCTGATACATTCTTGTCAGGGCGGCCACGAGATCTTTGATGGTCTTCTCATTAATAATATTGAATGCAATAGAAGAAGAAAGCAAAAGTCAGATCGCACCTAAGGTCATTCTATCAAGAACATCTCATTCATCATCCTTCATTGCTTCAGGTTTCTTCTCTTTTCCGCCCAAAGACAAGTACAGTTTCTTTTGGTACAACAAATCCTTGATCTGCATCTTCCAGAATGCGAAGTTTTCCCCATCAAATTTCTCGATCTTGTACCTTGCGTCGTCCCCCATCTTCCTGTGAAGAACCAACCCTCTAATACTAGTTGTTAGGAAATGTGAGATCTGGAGAACACGCAAGAAATTGCAGAAAAACTAAAAAGCAAAAAACACACAAGAATTTATCATGGAAAACCCCAAAATCGAGGAAAAAATCACAACCACTCACGCCCAAAAAATCCACTATGAAAAGAGATCAAGAATAAACCGTTTCTATTCTGCCGCTCCTCATCTTCAGTTTTTTGCATACGAGCATTCAAACCTAGGCCGAAATAAGCCTTTTATACACGTAACAAATAGGACGTGGGTACTCTCGGATGCAGTCAGGCTCCACAAAATAACAGAAATCTCCCGACCCCTTGCTTTTACTCCTGTAAAATAGATTTTCCTCCTGTCAAATCGTGTCGAGCCCCCGACTTCCGTTGTTACCCGGTTAAAATTCTGGAAATCTCCCGTCCCCTGACTGTTGAGCCCCCGACCATCTTCACGCCCAGCCACATGATTTCCCGGTGAACTAGATTATATTGTGTTCCGGCATCCAGAATGGGCTGGATAAGACGGAGGAAAACCCAGGTGATGAACAGGGACAAGGCCCGTACTTGGATGTCACGGATCTATAGATTCTATTATGGATAGGTTTTGCCCTCCCATTCTACGATCATGTCGGCCTAGAGATAGAGGATGAAGTTTTTGGAGAGGTTGAGCGGCCATTGGAGTCGATCAAAGCAACCTCCGCCTGGATGGCAGGAATGGCGGGGATCGCCATTGTCCAGGCAGAGGGGGAGTGCCATTGCAGCTCGACTGAACCTCCGTCTGGATGGTGGTGTAGAGGGGCTTGACGACACGGGTGAGAAAGTCTTCTTCTCTGGTGATGGCGGTAATGAAGGGGATTGCTATTGTCCTCTTCATACTCCCCTGGATCCATAATTTCCTAGAGAAGATCAACTGGACAATTCCAAAATCTGCCAAACAGACTAGGGCTTTTCAAAAAAACTTCTCAAAGAGCTCTCTTAAATCATCTTTATTCGATGAGCAGATTTTCAATCCGCTAGAGTCCTCCCTAATAGAGCCTAAGTCTTCTAATTTCTTGATCAATCTCCACTACAACAAATTGCACTTATAGTAAGGACCTAAATCGTTACAATAAGTACCAAAAATTGTTACAAAAACTCTTTGGTAACGAAAAAAACTTTATGTAACGGTCGTCCTCTAAAGCTCGACGCTAATACTTCTTGTAACGAATATATGTGTGTCGTTACAATAAATTAGCTACAATAGTAAAAAAGATTCCGCCGCCGCCCGCCGGCCGGTCGCCGTCGGCCGCCCGCCGCCCGCCGGCCGGCCCGCCGCCGCCCGCCGCCGCCCGCCGCCGCCCGCCGCCACCCGCCGCCGCCACCCGCCGCCGCCGCCCGCCGCCGCCCGCCGCCCGCCGCCCGCCGCCACCCGCCACCCGCCGCCGCCCGCCACCCACCGCCGCCCGCCGCCCGCCGGCGCCACCCGCCGCCGCCCGCCGCCCGCCGGCGCACCTGCCCGCGAGCCCACGAGCCCAGCATATTTCAAAAATTCATTGTGGAATTGGCTATATAAACCCAAAATTGATGTTTTAACTGGCGGTGTGGGACTAAAAATGGTCAAACATATTGTGAGAAAAAATTACTATTTGAAACGTAACATTAATGTTGTTACAAATACTTACATTTATAGTAACAAATTAATTTTTATTGTAACAAATTATAAAATATTCGTTACACAAAGTACTTTTTGGTAACAACAGAAAAAATTCGTTACTAAATATAGCTATTAGTAACAAACTGTATTTTAGTTATATTTCAGTCCTTACAACAGGTGCAGTTTGTTGTAGTGCTCTATGATGATGCATGATCGATAGTTTTTGTGGTTGCTTTAAAACAAAGTTATTGTTTTAATCAATGTCGTGGAGTGTACTAGATTTTACCCCTATGTTGCATGCGGCTTTGATCTAGACGATCTCGTATAATGGGGGTTGTTGCAACGTCGATAAATTCAATTTTCACAAAGTGCTCCACAAATTTAAAATTGTTGTGGCCGTCGTGATTTTTATAAGAAATTGGGCTGCAGTTAGCCCACTCCTTATGATCCTCACTAATTTAGTGGGATCATGGGTGTGGCCTCCACACGCACAATCGCCACACGAGATCTTCCGCGCACCGATCCCACTACGTGCACAATCCGAGCAACCACTTAGACTGGTTGTCGACGCTGCCATCACTTGCGCCGACCAGTCGCACATAAGCCGAGCCCGATTGCCCCTCCTCACAGCCCCCCCCCCCCCCCCCCCCCCCCCGTGGTCGCGAGGTTCCGCCCCCCCCCCCCCCCCCCTCCCCGTGGTCGCGAGGTTCCGCCCGCTTGGGCGCGGCCGCCTTTTGTCGGTCGTGGCTCCTCCTCTTCCCTCGTCGGCGGTCCTCCGCCAACGAGGTGGTCGCCCTTTCATGGCGGGCCTTTCCCGCCATCTGATCGTTCCACCACGATTGTTGTCATCCATTTCATAGATAATCATCCACTAACCACCATGATTAGTGAGGGAAAATCATTAATTAAATTATTGGCTTGCATTTAGTAAATATTATGTAAATAATATTCAATCTGAACTATGCTAAAAAAATAATGTGATTTGTTACGGTATGCGGATAGCCGCATAACTACCGTAACCACCTTCTGGAGGCTATAAAAGGAGCTCCAGGCCTCCTCATTTCTCATCTTTTTCCTCTTTGCTTTCTTTCTTCTCATACTAGAGCTCTGTCAGATTTCTCCTACAAGCCGCCGCCTCTCCACCCAACATTTGTCTAAGTCCACTGCTAAGAGCAAGTCTCGTGCACCGTTCAAAGAAGCATCCATGCGCACAATATCCCGTGAGTCCTTGCCAAACTAAATGGCGAGAACGACGAAGAAGAAGATAGACTCGGCGGAGACGAAACGCGATACGGTGAAAATCACCATTACGATCATTACGATCTGCGAGTCCCGGCAATGGAAAGAGCCGACGAACCTTTCTCCTTTGCGATCTGAGCGGCGACAAAAGAGAAACACGTGAAAAACTATAGATCGGCGGAAAACGGGAGAGAGGAAAAAACGAGAGCGGAAAAAACCTAATTCGTATCTTGAGAATGTTGAGGCTCCGCTCAAGAAAGTCCACTAAGGCTCATCAAGTGTGGAATGACTTTATATAGTATCTCTAGCGTAGAGTTTTGCCCTAGAGTGACACGAAACCCAATGGGTCGTTCCGAGTCAGTCTCGACACACGCGGACATATATTAATACCCTAACAATAAATTCATGAAAATTTAGGTTTTTTTATGATAGTCTGGAGCAATGTGAATTGATGTGTGCTCTTCGTAGGTTATAGTATCAATTGGTTGGACAACCAAGTTATTGTTTAGAAAATGGAGGACTTAAATTACAGAAAGACTGAATAATTTATATGTCAAACCATGGTGATGCAGAATGACGCGTAGGGTTTGCGCGTCTGTCGGCTATTTCTAGAAACCCTAAATGCATGCAATGAAAGTTTGTAATTTTGAGCAGGCGTTGCACAAACTTTGAGAAATTAAGCAACTAGATTTTTGAAAAGCACAAAATTACTATTTGCTTAAATTGAATTTTCTTGAAAAAATTTGTTTAATTCTAAATCCGGAGAAGCAAGTTCGTAACTTTTATTCCATAACTTTTGTTGTAGCAAAACGGAAATCATGAACTCCAAATATGTTTTCATTTGGAGTTTTCGACGTAGCGTTCGCTGTCAGAATTCGGTCGAAAACCCAACAATGAATCTAATTATCCTAAGAGAAAATTTAGACACACACAAAGGAAGAGATAGAAGCAGGTTACCCACTGAAAGAGACGTCTTTCCGCAATCGAAGTTGATGGCGATCTCGCAACGAATTTCCTTGTCACTTTCGATCTCTCGCTCCGAGGTCGGCCACTATTGCACACGTGCACCAAGGAGAAAATTTGCCCACTCTCAAGCTCGAGTGGTACCATAGAATCTCAATCGCTCAACCTTACACAGAGCTACAAACTAAACAACCTAAAATTCACTAGCATTCACACAAGTGGATTCACGAAATCCCAAAGTACTAGAACTAATCTAATCTTTTTACTATTCACGGGCGCACACAACAGCAATCTGCAATAAGAGATTTCCACCCTTAACTACGTTCTGTTAGTGTATATTTGGACCATTAACAGGTTTAGAGGCATAACAGGTCGTGTCGGATACACGGATATCCAATGCCCATAGAAATTCCTTGGGTTTGCCTATTTATACCCACCTAGGGGCAACGAGTAGGGTATTCCACCTAGATTCACATCCGGATGCTTCGAGCAACACTTTCATTCTCAAAGTTGCGCCCCGTTGCTCGAACCGTTCCGTAACCATTCCCAAAGTTTTTCGCAAAGGAGGAGAGAAATCGATTCCATCTTCGCTGGTAATCGAAAAAAGGAAAAGGATTTCCTCAGCCTCTGCCATTGTTGTTTTCGGATCGGGAAGGAGAAGTAAGGGCCGCTGTCGTCTCCGATCGAGCAAGAGATTTTTACTCCCTATTTTGTACGGACAAATCCCGCCGCTGTCTGGATTGGGAGAAGGAGGCCGACCCACCTGCAAGAGATCGTGGTCGCCGGTGATCGAAATATTTTTTTTTAGCCACCGCTATCTTATTCAAGGTCCCTTTGCTTGTAGTAAAAGGCCTCTCCTTTGCCGTAGTTTTTAGCCTCCACCTGCACAGGGCCGCCGTTAATCTCCTATCCCGCACCGGTAAGATCGACAGAAGGAAAATATAGCCCTGGTGGAGACGATTCTTGCGCCGTCTGTGAGGAAAACTGTCGCTCTCTGCTCGATCGGGAAGAAACCCCTCCGCTGTTCGAGAATTCTGGCCGCCTCCTCCGTCGCCCGTCACTGTGCTTTATGGCCGGTGTTTTCGTTTTTCCTATGCATGGCCTGGAGAAGAGGAAAAGTTTGTCACTGTTCTCAGGTTCATTCATCTCAACAGGAATAAAAGAAAAAAAAGTGTCTCCCTTCTCTGGCTTTGATCCTCCTGCAAGGCTATCGGCACGGTGTTGCAGTTCTCTCCCTGGATAAAGTTGTTGGTCATCCAGATTTTTTGTTCTTGCGTGGTTCTACGACTATTTTGGTGTTGATGTTGATTGTTTTGCTGGGTGGAACTCCTCTCTTAACAATGATGAAGAGGAATAATTTCTCGTCTCCTATTCCTATGATAAAATTGGAGAAATTCACGGCGACTGAGTTCAATGACTGGAAGTTGAACACCCAGTTTGGGATGAAGTATCTGAACGTGTTCTACATAGTTCAGTCTGACTGTGCTGAAGTTTCTGAGACTGATGACGAAGCTCAGTGGGTCCACGATGAGGACTTCTGTCACGACTACTTGTTGAACTGCCTATCCTCCAGTCTGGAGAAGACGTACATCAAGATGAATACTGACAAGGAAATTTAGGAGCCACTGGAGGAGCACTTCAGGCAAGAGGAGGATCTGTCCAAGGCGCACCTGGTGGACAAATTCCATTCCTTCATGTTTGACGAAGAGAAGACGATTCTCCCTCAGGTATCGGATTTTGAAGCTTTAGTAGATTTTTTATATAGTGAGAATATATCCCTTCCAGACAGCTTTGTTGCTGGCACGATCATTTATAAGCTTCTCTCTACGTAGTATTATTTTAAAACTGAAATGTACCACAAGAAGATGCAGGTTGTCTTAATGACATCAAGAGATTTATTTACATTGAAGATGAAAATAAGACTCAACACGCTTTAAAAAATGTTAGCAAGCAGAAGGCTGTAACTAACATGGTTCTCAGTTCTAAATGTGTATCGAACTCTAAAAGAACCAAACCCTCTCATGGTAGCTCCCAAGTTGCAGGCCCTAACAAACGCACTAAAAAGTTCAAGGGCAGGTGTTTTAACTACAACAAGTGGGGGCACAACGCATCTGATTGCAGACTCCCTAAACGATAAAGAACCAAAGCACCACAGCATGACAACCAAGCCAATATGGTTAGCCTAGCTAAATTTTCCGATTTTGTTGCGATGATCGGAAATGTTAAGGCCTATACGGAGTGGTACTTAGATTCAGGGGCGACGTGCCACGTTTGCAATAATGTTAATCTTCTGACAGGGCTCACTACTGTAAAAGAGTCTGTCACAGATCCGAATGGCAAGACAGCTGACGTCTTGAAAGGTGGGAAATGCAACACTGTTGCTATCCTCAGATAAGACTTTAACTTTAAAAACTGTTAAATTTATTCATTCATTAGCTACTAACTTAGTGTCTATAAGTTTATTATGTGATGTTGGTATGTCTTTTACTTTTTGTAGCGGTAGAGTAACACTGTCAGTTAACTTACACTATTTTGGATGTGCATACGTCCAAAATAGGATGTACCGACTAAGTCTAGCAAACGAGTTAGTTCAGAAAGTTCAAACAAACTTAGTTAGCCCTAAGACTCTACATGAGAGACTAGGACATGTGAACTATAGGAAAATATTCCAAATAGCTAGAACTCACCAGATCACACTAGACACTAAGTCACCGCCTGAGAAATATGACGTGTGTGCTCAGACTAAGATCACTAGGAAACTTTTTAGAGTGGTTACTAGGAGCACAATACTCCTAAAGCTTATACATTCTGATATATGTGATTTTAAAGGTTTTGTCACCAGAGGAGGAAGGAAGTATATGATCACATTTATAGATGACTATTCTAGGTTCTATCACATCTATCTTTTGGAAACTAAAGATGAAGCGTTTGAAAAGGTTTGTCTTTTCAAAACCAGGGTAGAGAATCAACTAGACATGAAGGTTAAGAGGTTTAGAAGTGATAGAGGTGGAGAATACATGTCCAGTGAGTTTCGCGGTTTCCTTACCTCTCAAGGGATCATAGCAAAAACCACTGCTCCTTACTCACCCCAATCGAATGGCATAGCTAAGAGAAAGAATAGAACATTAACAGAGATGTTGAATTTTATGCTCCTCACTGCTGGCATACCTACTGCTTATTGGGGAGAAGCAGTTTTAACTGCAAATCACATTCTGAACAAAGTACCTCATGCTAAGTTAGATATCACGCCCTACGAGCTTTGGTTTAAGAGACCCTCATCTATAACTACACTTAAGACCTGGGGCTATGTTAGGGTCTCTTACCCTAGACGGTCTAAACTTGGACCTAGGACGAATACATGTGTCTACTTAGGTTGTGCTGAAGATAGTGCTGCAGATAGATTCTTAGACCTATCTAATAATATAATTATTGAATCTATGGACGTTGTGTTCTTTGAGGATAAGTTTCTAAAGAATAAGAACCTGACAATCCCAGATATACAAGCAATTATTACTGAGGACGAACTTGAATCAGTACCGAGCAACTCCTATTCAGTTCCGGTAGACAATAGTGTCCTAGAGTCTAGAAGGACTTCAGTGAGAGAGCGAACACCCAGAATCTTTGGTAGTGACTTTGTCACTTACCACGTTAAGGCAGATCCATCCACCTATAAGGACGCGATGAGATCAAGGGATTCACTACTCTGGAAAGAAGTCATTGATGAAGAGATGAACTCTCTACTTCAGAACAACACCTGCACGTTGGTTGATAAGACAAAAGAGGCTAAAACTATAGGGTGTACGTGGGTTCTGAAAAGAAGCTCAATCATGATGGTAGAGTAACTAAGTATAAAACACGCTTGGTGGCTAAAGGTTTCACACAAGTTAGTGGGATTGATTACTTTGATGTGTATTCATCAGTGTGTCACTTAGCAACAATTAGGATACTCCTTGCTATTGCCTATTTTGAGAAATTTATTATTCATCAAAGGGATGCTAAGACTGCGTTCTTGAACGGAGATCTGATCGAAGAAATATACATGAGTCAACCTGAAGGTTTCATACTAGACAGTCACGAAAGTAAGGTCTGTAAGTTAATCAAGTCGCTATACGGACTAAAATAAGCACCAAAATTATGACATGAGAAGTTTGACTATAATGTAAGGAACATGGGATTCTGAAAGGAGGTAGTTATTCAAATCTACTATAAAGGGGGGTGAATAGAGTGTTTTAAAAACTTTTGGCTATTTTGATCTATTCTATCAGAGTACAAAAAAATAGGTGATACCAATAAATATTTAAGCAGAATGAAAGCTAGAGAACTATTCTAAATATCACAGAAAATAACAAGAGCCAAAGAAAAGGGTGCAACCAGATGACACAAAAAATTATAGTGGTTCCCCAAATCTAGGTACATCCACTCTTCTACCATCCTGGTAGGAATCACTCTCAGGTTTTTGATCAGGTGACTGCCACCAAAAAATATCTATTTCAAAGGAGATATTGCAACCCTTCTTGCTTTTGATCAGGTGCCGGAAAACCAACTTGAAGTCTTTTGATCAGGAGACCTCACAACCAGGAATTACTTTTGAAGGGAGTAAGAACCCTTTACACAAAGAGGGGAAAAAATTTGAGTTTTCTTCTCTTTTATCAAGAAAATGAGAGAAGACTTGAGAGTGATCCTGATGGAATCAAGGCTTGTCCTGTGATTTGAACTATTCAGGAGATCAGAGCCTTGTACAGGGTGTAGGACTTGAATTTCAGAAAGCTGAGATTGATTGAAGATGATTGTCTCCACAAGCTTCCTGAATGAACTCTTGTTTTTAGAACTGAGAGCTGTTCTTCTTCTTTTTCTTGCAGCCTTGTGATTTCTATCAAAAGTCTGTAGACTGCATCAACAACTTGTGAATAATAATTCTCTGGGTCTTTTTATCCTCTGAGTCCTTTTCCTTTGAATAATTCCAAACAGAATTTGAAATCGTCCATATTGATTGACTGCCAGAATCACGGAAACTTGTGCAACGGCTATAAGAGAATTAACTCATTTCCTTAACTGTCCCGAGAAAAGCTATATAATAACTTTGTGAAAACCCAACAATTAATGATTGTCAAGGAACGGCTATATTCAGATAATATATGCATTAATCACTCAGAGTCATATAAGCAATAGAATAAACAATCAATAAGGAAAATAATAACTGCAGTGAATAAAATGTTGATCTAGCAGAAATCGTCGATCTGGTACTGAGATCGTCGAACTCAAACATCCTCTATCGTCGAGCCGAGCCCTGTGATCGTTGACCTGAAAATCTGCTTTCCAAACTGAGCTTCAAGATCATCGAGCTGAGATGGTTGATCGTCGATCTCAATCTTGAATGTAGATCAGAGATCATCGAGCTAAGTTCAGCAATCGTCGATCTCAACAAGTAGAGATAAAACTCTAAGATCGTCGAACGCAGAACGAAGATCGTCGAACTCACTTCAGAGATCGTCCAACGAACTTTTTACTTAGGAAATTTTTTGCCTTGAACAGTCTCTGCTGTCTTCTAAGTCTCTGATATCTTGGTCTTGTCTCACTGAGTTGTTGACCTACAGGACACCAAAGACACTAGACTAGACCACGCAAGGACAGACGTCACGCACAAGGCGGCGATTATTTGAGGATCTAGCTCACATTTTATCTTTTTGAGTGTTGTGTTTCTTACCGCTCAATACGTGGCTTCTAATCAGCCGCGAAATTAAGATTTTTGCCCGACCAGACACTAATTATTCATGATTTAGGGTGTGAACTCAGAACTCTTATCACTGAACATCAACTATTGATTTATAAAGGACATGAACTCCTGTTGCTAAAAGGTTCGCAAAACAACTACTTACTTATTCAAACTTCAATATTAACTTTGTCTTATACACAATGAATGCTGCAATTAAAAATTAATGCCCTTAATTGATGAACTAAAATAAAATGTTTAAAATAAGATCTTTCAATACAAAGTTTATGTTGTTGAAACCGAAAACTAGCTTTTGTGGAGTTTGGACCCTTAGAGAATGGGTGATCGCACACTTACTTCTCCTGACGAACTTGACTGACTGAAGACTTAGAACTCTAAACTGACACAAGACACCAGCACGGAGGTCCCACCACACACCTGGAAGATCTTAGAGTGTTTCCCCTCCTTAGCTAGTGTTGAGCTAAGGGCACCTCAGAAAGCGCAAGTAGACCAGAGAATGAGAGAACTGGAGAGTCTTCCTTCTGAGGTACCCTCTTGGGTCTATTTATAGGTTTCTGAAAATGATCTATCAATAGCTCAACTCCGCTGTTCTGAACGGATATATACAGCCCAAATCGGTCTACCAACAGCACAACTCCTCCGTTGTTTGGAGGGAATACCGACAGACAAGCGGGGGTGGAATGGTAAAAAGCATCACTGGGCGAGTGGTCCCAGAATTACCACTCGCCTGGGGTGGTGAGTGCATGATGAGACTGGCACTTGCCGCCTCTAGAGGACCCGGGGCGAGTGCGGACCAGATCGTCCCACTCGCCTGTTATCTACTGAAGGCCAGGGACGCGCGCGAGCCCACTTGCTCCACTCACCCCACATCTGGTCTACCCCCAGCCCGGGAGAGCCGGGAAGCTCTCAAGACACTCGCCTCCCTGCCGACTCACTCAAGGTTTGGTTTGCCTGGTCCGGCTCCTGTCGCTCCCACTCGCCGGATAAGGGGTTGTACAAATGTTAGCAAAGATTATCTATACTTACTATATTAAAAGGAAAAATATCTTTTCTTTAAACATTTATTTTCCGATTTTTTCCTTAATTTTTTATTAAAATAATTTTAATTTCTAAACTGTTTATGTTTTTTCTTTTATTTAAAAAAATATGCTCTCATATAGACAAAATCATCTACCTAAAATAAAAAAATTCGTTCTTCTCGTCGCTCGCAAACTCTCATACAGACCGCAAAAATGAGCGACGAGCGAAGTATAACACTCAGAGGTTTGTGAGTGGCGGCGTGTTGTCGCATCGGGACAATGTCGTAGCCGGGACAATGTCGTGCAGGGCACGTTAAGGTGCTATCACGGTTAGCCATAGGTGCAAAACTCAGTGTCTGTCACTTGTAATCCTATATTTATAAAATCTAAGAACATGCAGATAATGATGGGAGAAAGCAAAAATGATGGGAAAAACACAACACGATGAAAAATGTGCTTTTTTTCAAACCGATAAAAATAACATTTTTGTTTTCTGAAAAGCTGGGCGAGTGTGTTAATTTTATATTACCTTACTTATTTGACAAGTTCTGTACATATATATATATTAACTTCCCCTGTAAGGAGATCAGTGAAGGATATACAAATTTATTTTTCATGTTTTATCATGGTATCAGAGGAAACCCTAGCCGACACCTCCTTTTGAGCGTTCTCACCACTAGTTTGCCGCTGTGTTGAGTGATCTCGCCGCCGGAGGGCCATGTTTTGTCTCGCCATCGCCGTTGGAGGATCGCTCCTCACCGTTTTCCTCACCTGGGCTATATCTGGTATCTTTCTTGTCTTTGTCTCCCCTACTCAACCACTCTTTATTCTCAGTATGACTACTGTTAAGCAAAGCATCGATACCTCCTCCCCTTTCTTCCTCTCACCATCGGACAATCCGGGGGCTACGATCACCCCATGTTTATTGAATGGTGACAATTTTGATCTATGGGAGAAGGCCATGGTTAATGCTCTTAAGGCCAAGAATAAACTCGGCTTTGTCAATGGAAGTTTGGCTAAACCCATCGCTGGAAGTTTGGAGGCTGGTTGTTGGGACACATGCAACTCGATGCTCATCTCCTGGATCATGAACTCCATCGCCAAGGACATCCAACCCAGTGTGGCCTATTTGGATACTACACATGCGGTGTGGGAAGATCTGCAGGAACGATTCGCTATCGGGAATGCCCCAAGGGTGTTTGAACTAAAGAGTGAGCTTTCGTCTTTTCGCCAACGAGGGTTGAATGTCATGTCCTACTACACAAAGTTAAAGGGGCTATGGGATGAACTCGGAAGCTACTCCAAAGTCCCGACTTGTACCTGTGGTTCCGCAAAGGAATTTCTGCGCGAAAGGGAAGAAGAAAAATTGCATCAATTCCTTATGGACTTAGATGATTCCATGTTTGGCACTATCAGATCCCAAATCTTAAATATGGATCCTCTCCCCACTGTTAGTAAGGCGTATGCCCTAATCACCCGTGAAGAACGGCATCGGACTATTGTGTGTGGCCAAGACGGAAGAGTTGAACCTATGGCTGTTGTTATGCATACTGCTACGAAGGGACGCCAACTATCTTCTAGTGCATCTAAACCACGGAACAACAACGATAAACTGTGCAACCATTGTCGCAAAGCTGGCCATGAAATCACTGAGTGCTTTGAACTTCATGGCTACCCCGCTTGGTACAAAGGAAAAAAAGGTCGCGAGCAACTTGATGAGATCCGCAACCGTGGACCCATCTCGCGAGGCTCGCTTAATGTTGCTCGGGCTGTTTCTTTGGGCCACCATGCTGAGACAAGCATGAATGCCACCATGCCTAATCTATCACAGGAACAAGTTTAGAAGCTCCTTAGCCTCCTTGACCGCACTGGACAATGCTCAGATAAGCTTTCTGGTAAGGTCTTCGACACTCCTCTTTGAATTCTCGATAATGGGGCTTCAAATCATATGACGGGTACAAAATATTTACTACAAGACCTCAAACTTACCAGTCCCATACCCGTTCACTTGCCTAATGGCACTGTGACCATGGCAACTATGATTGGTCGCGTGCATTTGAGCACGAAGTTGATATTGGCTGATGTGCTTTATGTCCCTAACTTAACTTGCAACTTAATTTCTGTTCGGCAAGTTGTTGCTGCGTTTAATTGCCAAATCACGTTTACTGATGAGCTTTGTGTGATACAGGACCGTACCTCGAGGACACTGATTGGAGCGGGTGAGCTTCGGGAGGGGGTATACTGTTTTGTGCATGCCAAGCCACATTTAGCATTGAAAGTGGAACAACAAGATCAGTACATCGTTTGGCATCGCCGTCTGGGACATCAGTCTAATCAACATTTATCCTTTATTTTTGAATTCGGTAACTTTTTTAATTTGAAGAATGATCAAGTTTGTGATGCATGTTATCGGGCAAAACAAACTCGATCTCCTTTTCCCTTAAGTAAGAACAATGCAGTTGAATGTTTTGAGTTGATTCATTGTGATTTATGGGATCCATATCGGACACCATCCTCTTGTGGTGCATATTACTTCCTCACACTTGTGGATGACCATAGCCGTGGCATTTGGGCATATCTTATGAAGGAGAAAAGTGAGGCCGGGAAACTATTAATGTCCTTTTGCCAACTAGTGAAAACCCAATTTGGGAAGTCTGTTAAAAGAATCCGAAGTGACAATGGTCTAGAGTTTGAGGGACCTATGCGTCAATTTTACGATGAAAATGGCATAATTCATGAAACTAGCTGCACTAGCACTCCCCAACAGAATGGGAGGGTTGAGCGCAAACATAGGCACATACTTGAAGTTGCTCGGGCCCTGCGCTTTCAAGCGTCGTTGCCAATATGTTTTTGGGGGGAGTGCATTCTAACAGCGGCTTATCTTATTAATCGAACTCCCACCGTCATGCTCCATAAGAAATCCCCTTACGAGATCCTTTTTGGTGTGCCCCCTTCCTACCACCATCTTCGTGTTTTTGGTTGTTTATGCTATGCACATAATCAACTAAAACGGAAGGATAAGTTTGGGTCTCGCAGTCAAAAGTGTGTTCTCATTGGATACCCGCATGGAAAGAAAGGATGGAGACTATATGACCTTGAACAAGAGGTTTTCTTCTGTTCTAGAGATGTTTCATTTCATGAGAACATTTTTCCATTCATGCCTGCTAATCTGGCAAGTAAGACCAACTCCATCTATGATCAATCCATCACAGTGCATAATGAAGATCCTACAATAGTGCATAATGAAGATCCCACTATCTTGGAGGAAATTGAAATAATTGAACCTACCCAAAATGATGTGCCAGGTTTGAGTATTGGCCTTGATTCAGCCAACAATACTGATGAATCAAATGCCGTTGAATCTTGTCGACCGTGCCGTCCTGTCCGGCCACCTTCACACCTCAAAGATTACATTACTTATTCTGCAGTCATCCAGAAATCTGATAGGACAACCAAATACCAAACTTCTTCCATTGATGTTGACTGCACAAACTCTTACCTACCCGCAAAGCTGCCCCACAGTCTCTTGTCCTCAGGTACTCCTTATCCCTTAGCGAATTATGTAACATTTGCCAATTTCTCGCAGTCACATAGACAATTCTTGGCGGCCATCAGCTCGCATGTTGAGCCTAGATGTTATGCTGAAGTTGTCAGTGATGCAAGATGGCAGGATGCTATGGCTTCGGAGATCGCTGCCTTGGAAGCCAATCAGACATGGACTCTCGAAGGGCCACCGATGGGCAAGAAGCCAATTGATTGCAAGTGGGTTTATAAAATTAAGTATAAGGCTGATGGGACCGTGGAGCGGTACAAAGCCCGCCTTGTTGCGAAAGGATTCACGCAAGTAGAAGGCTTGGATTTCCATGAGATTTTTGCACCGGTAGCCAAACTTGTTTCGGTCCGAGTCTTCCTCTCTGTCGCTGCGGCACGCGGATGGGAACTTCACCAGTTGGACGTCAATAATGCATTCTTACATGGAGACCTTGACGAAGAGGTCTACATGAGACTTCCACCTGGGTTCAAGACATATCAAGGTCATCGTATTTGTCGGTTACGCAAATCAATTTATGGGCTCCGACAGGCTTCACGAAACTGGTTCACCAAATTAACCACGGCCCTCAAACAGTATGGTTTCATTCAATCTTTGTCTGATTGCTCTCTTTTTACCTATCATAAGGGTGATATCTTCATGGGACTACTCATCTATGTTGACGACATTGTGCTCATCGGTAATAATTCTGAAGCATGTACAACTTTTAAGGATTACTTAAGTTCTTGTTTTCACATCAAGAACTTGGGCGCTCTCAAGTTTTTTCTTGGAATTGAGGTGGCCAGATCTTCTAGTGGCTTATTTCTTTGTCAACGTAAATATACCTTGGATATTCTTGCGGAAACCGGTTTACTTGGGGCAAAACCGGCCGAGACACCAATGGAACACGGTCACAAACTTGCTTTGGCCAAAGGGGAATTGGCGGATGAAGCCGCATATCGCCGCCTCGTTGGGCGCTTGATATACCTTACCATCACACGTCCGGAAATATCTTATTCCGTACATGTCCTTTCACAGTTCGCTCATAAACCCAAAAAGGAGCACTTTGAGGCGGCCTTACGGGTTGTTCGCTATCTTAAAGGCAAACCGGGTCAAGGGATTTTGCTACGCTCCAATTCCGACCTCAAGTTACGGGCATATTGCGACTCTGATTGGGCAAGTTGCCCCATTACTCGGAAATCTGTCACTGGATATTTTGTCACTCTTGGAAACTCTCCTATATCTTGGAAAACCAAGAAACAAAGCACAGTCTCGCGAGCTTCCGCCGAAGCAGAGTATCGTGGCATGGCCTCGGCAAGCGGTGAACTTGTTTGGCTTAAATCATTATTGACTGACCTTCTGGTGTCTCATCATGAACCCATACAACTATTTTGTGATAGTCAATCCGCCATTCACATTGCCGCGAATCCTGTTTTTCATGAGCGAACGAAGCATATTGAGATCGATTGTCACTATGTTCGCGAGCAAATCCAGAGTGGAAAAATCACCACTGTGCACATACGCTCGAAGTTTCAACCAGCTGACATCCTCGCCAAGGCACTAGCAAGACCGCAATTTGGTTTTCTATTAGCCAAGTTGGGTATTTATGATCTGCATACGCCACCTTGAGGGGGTGCGTTAATTTTATATTACCTTACTTATTTGACAAGTTCTGTACACATATATATATTAACTTCCCCTGTAAGGAGTGTTAGTGTATATTTGGACAATTAACGGGTTCGGAGGCTTAACGGGTCGTGTCGGGTACACGGTTAACCCATACCCGTAGTAACTCCTAAGGGTTTGCCTATTTATACCCACCTAGGGGCAACGGGTAGGGGATTCCACTTTGATCCTCATCCGGATGCTTCGAGCAACTTCCACAAAAAACTCGAAGTAACTGCCCCCCGTTGCTCGTTCGTCCCGTCTCCCGTAACCGCTCTCAATTTCTGTGAATCGGTGGTTTTCCCCGCCTGGAATCGGAGGCAGACGAAGCAGTTTTGCGCTCGATTTCTTATTTCGCCGCCTCTGTTCACGCAAGAGGATCGATCGGGAGTTGATCCGTCCGCTGTCGTTCCCCGTCTAGTCGGGATCGAAATCGAAAAAAGAAAAAAAAAGGATCTTGTCGCTGTCTTCTGATCGGGAGGAGAAAGTGCTTGCCGCCGTTGTTTTCTGATCGGAGAAGAAGGCACGCATCCGCTGCTAGTAGGCAGTTTACGGCGTCAGCAGTGTTATTCAGCGCTTTCTCTGCCAGTCCCGATCCCAGCGGGTGTTTCTCGTTCGATCCCAGCTGTGACAAAGGGTTGGCGTTGGGGCAGCCGCAGCCGCAAGAAGGCCGATCGGAAAAAGGTAGTTCCCAGAGACGATCAAAAAGAAAAGAACAATTGGAGTGGATTCCAGAAAACTTGGACTCCATCCGTTCTCCTCAGATCCGGCAGGTCTTCACGCAAGCCGTCAGCCTAGTTTTTCTGCAAAAATTAGTCTTCACTTGGGGGATCAACAAGGACCAAGGCAGCAACGCTTCAGAGTTTTACCAAGGCAGCAAAATTAGTCTTTACTCTGGGAAAGAGAGAGCCTTTTTTGTTATTTTCTCAAAAGGAGATTTGGCCACCTCTATTGCTGTTCTTGCCTCACATGTAGATTCAGAGATTTAGAAAGTGACACAAAATGATGAAGGGAAGCAATTTCTCGTCCCCAGTGCCGATGAATAAATTGGAGAAATTCACGGCGATCGAGTTTACCGATTGGAAGCTGAATACCCAGTTTGGAATGAAGTATCTGAACGTGTTCTACACAGTTCAGTCTGATCGTGCTGCCGTTATGGGGACTGAAGAGGAGACTCAGTGGATAGCTGATGAGGACTTCTGCCGCGACTACCTGCTGAACTGCCTGTCCTCCAGCCTGGCGAAGACGTACATCAAGATGAAGACCGCCAAGGAAATCTGGGAAGCACTGGAGGAGCACTTCAGGCAAGAGGAGGATCTGTCCAAGGCGCACCTGGTGGACAAATTCCATTCCTTCATGTTCGACGAGGAGAAGGCGATTCTCCCGCAGGTATCGGATTTTGAAGCATTAGTAGATTCTTTACATAGTGAGAATATTTCCCTGCCAGACAGCTTTGTTGCTGGCACGATTATTTTTAAACTGCCCTCTACGTGGTATAATTTCAAAACTGAAATGTACCGCAAGAAGATGCAGGTCGGTCTCAATGACCTCAAGCGATTTATTCGCATTGAGGATGAGAATAGGACTCGACACGCTTTAGAAACTGTTAGCAAGCAGAAGGCTGCGGCTAACATGGTTCTCAGTTCTAAACGCGTGCCGAACCCTAAGAGGACCAGACCCTCTCATAATAGCTCCCAGGTTGCAGGCCCTAGCAAACGCACCAAAAAGTTCAAGGGCAAGTGTTTTAACTGCAACAAGTGGGGGCACAGCGCATCTGATTGCAGGCTCCCTAAACGGGAAAGAACCAAAGCACCACAGGATGGCAACCAAGCCAATATGGTTAGCCTAGCTGAGTCTTCCGATTTTGTTGGGATGGTCGGAAACGCTAAGGCCAGCACGGAGTGGTACTTGGATTCGGGGGCGACGTGCCACGTTTGCAACAATGCTGATCTTATGACAGGGCTCACTGCTGTGAAAGAGTCTGTTACAGTTGCAAATGGCGAGACAGCTGACGTCTTGAAGGTGGGGAATGCAACGCTGCTGCTATCCTCAGGTAAGACTCTAACTCTTAAAAATGTTAAGTTTATTCCTTCTCTAGCTGCTAACTTAGTGTCTATTAGTTTATTATGTGATGCTGGTATGTCTTTCACCTTTTGTAGTGGTAGAGTAACACTGTCAGTTAACTCACATTATTTTGGATGTGCATACGTCCAAAATAGGATGTACCGACTAAGTCTAGCAAATGAGTTAGTTCAACAAGTTCAAACAAACTTAGTTAGCCCTAAGACTCTACATGAGAGACTAGGACACGTGAACTATAGGAAGATGTTCCAAATAGCTAGAACTCACCAGATCACACTAGACACTAAGTCACCGCCTGAGAAATGTGACGTGTGTGCTCAGACTAAGATCACTAGGAAACCTTTTTAGTGCGGTTACTAGGAGCACAACACCGCTAGAGCTTATACATTCCGACATATGTGACTTTAAAAGTTTTGTCACCAGAGGAGGAAGGAAGTATATGATCACATTTATAGATGACTGCTCTAGGTTCTGTCACATCTATCTTCTTAAAACTAAAGATGAAGCGTTTGAAAAATTCTGTTTTTTCAAAACCAGGGTAGAGAACCAACTAGACATGAGAATTAAGAGGTTTAGAAGTGATAGAGGAGGAGAATACATGTCCAGTGAGTTCCGGGGTTTCCTTGCCTCTCAAGGGATCATAGCAGAAACCACTGCTCCTTACTCACCCCAATCGAATGGTATAGCTGAGAGAAAGAATAGAACGTTAACAGAGATGTTGAATTCTATGCTCCTCACTGCTGGCATGCCTACAGCATATTGGGGCGAAGCAGTTTTAACTGCAAATAACATTCTGAACAAAGTTCCTCATGCTAAGTTAGACGTTACACCCTACGAGCTTTGGTTTAAGAGACCCCCGTCTTTAACTAGACTTAAGACCTGGGGCTGCATAGCCTATGTCAGGGTCTCTGACCCTAGACGGTCTAAACTTGGACCTAGGACTAACACGTGTGTCTACTTAGGTTGTGCTGAAGATAGTGCTGCAGATAGATTCTTAGACCTGTCTAATAATATAATTATTGAATCTAGGGATGCTGTGTTCTTTGAGGATAAATTCCTTAAGGATAAGAACCTAACAATCCCTGGTATGCAAGTAACTATTACTGAGGAAGAACCTGAATCAGTACCGAGCACCTCCTATTCCGTCCCAGTAGACAATAATATCCTAGAGTCTAGAAGGACTTCGGTGAGAGAGCGAACTCCCAGAACCTTTGGTAGTGACTTTGTCACTTACCACGTTGAGGCCGATCCATCCACCTATAAGGACGCGATGAGATCAAGGGATTCATTACTCTGGAAAGAGGCCATTGATGAAGAGATGAACTCTTTGCTTCAGAACAACACCTGGACGTTGGTTGATAAGCCAAGAGGGGCTAAAACTATAGGGTGTAAGTGGGTTCTGAAAAAGAAGTTCAATCCTGATGGTAGCGTAGCTAAGTATAAAGCACGCCTGGTGGCTAAAGGTTTCACACAAGTTAGTGGGGTGGATTATTTTGACGTATATTCACCAGTGTGTCACTTAGCAACCATTAGGATCCTACTTGCTATTGCGTCTATTGAGAACTTTATTGTTCATCAAATGGATGTTAAGACTGCGTTCTTGAACGGAGATCTGACCGAAGAAATATACATGAGTCAACCTGAAGGCTTCATAGTAGACGGTCACGAAAATAAGGTCTGTAAGTTAATCAAGTCGCTATACGGACTAAAACAAGCACCAAAATTATGGCATGAGAAGTTTGACTATAGTGTAAGGAACATGGGATTCATGTCGAGTCTCTCGGACAAATGTCTTTACATACGTCATAGATCGAACAAAGTCGCTATAATATGCTTGTATGTGGATGATATGCTGATACTTGGTTCTGATCAATCCGTAGTGGATGACGTTAAGTCAGAACTAATGAAGAAGTTTAGCATTAAAGACCTAGGTGTAGCTGAGACTATCCTAGGCATGCAGGTGAGCTTTGGGAAAAATGGCATTTCCCTAAGTCAAAGCCACTACATAAAGTCCATGTTGGACACGTGGGGATACAGTGAACGTAGAGCAGTGGAGACACCTTACGATTACAATAATCGCTTAAAGCCCAATGATGGAGCTACGATTCGACAGTCAGATTATGCTAAACTGATTGGCAGTCTCATGTATGCTATGGTATGCACAAGACCTGACATAGCCTTTACGGTCGGCATGTTAAGCAGATTCACTAGTAATCCTAGCCAAGACCATTGGGATGCCCTCGATAGGCTGATGCGATACCTAAAGCACACCCAAACGTATGCTTTATGTTACCATGGTCATCCTCCAGTGTTGGAAGGATATTCTGATGCATCATGGTGCTCAGAATTAAACGACAGCAAGTCCACTAGTGGATTTATATTCACACTAGGAGGAGCAGCTGTAGCCTGGAAGTCCAAGAGGCAATCATGTATTGCACTATCTTCTATGGAATCCGAACTCTACGCTCTAGCTTCAGCGGGAGAAGAAGCAGAGTGGATAAGAGATTTGGTGATGGACATTCCATTATCGAGCCTGAAGTTGAGTTCTGTTGCAGTTTACTGCGATAATCAGGCTACTAAAACGATTGCTACGAACACTTTGTTCAATAGCAAAAGAAGGCAACTACGGATGAAACAAGCCTGGTTGACCTCCCTTACGAGTCAAGGGATTGTAAACCTCATTGATGTGAGGTCAAAAGATAATGTTGCAGACGCCTTGACAAAGGGCTTAAATAGAGTTCTCACAATAAAAACATCGGGGGAGATGGGATTAAAGTTCATAGAAATATGAAACTTCCTCCAATGTTTATGTTTTCATAGCGAGAACCTATAGTCGCAACATTCAAGCATCTAATAACAGACTGAAAACCCCAAATAATTTCTTGATGAAAGCCCAAGATGGTTAGATGCTAGTCATTCCACACCTGATGACTTAACATCTTTCTCATTGTAAGTTGATTTGAGAATTATTCAACTGGGAATAGAAAGTCGTTGCATGAGTTAATCTAACATTAGTGATCATAGCACATTATTCCACATTTGATAATGTTGCAAATAACGGTGTGCCAAGTCATATGACAAGGCACATAGTGGTCACTAATGAGTAAGATAACAACGTTTGATTTATTAAAATCAAAACTTGACTGGTCCTAGCTAGACTGGATAGAGATGCTGACAGTGTTACTTCACTACTGCTACAAGTACTAAGCTCATTTAGGTAGAGCTAGCTTACTTTGATACGTCACTGCATATGTTTATGAATTCATAGAGTCTGACTCATGAAATTCCTTGCAGGCACTGGTGAAGATGGAGGAGAGAAAGTGGATTTTGACATAGATAATGATGATCTACTCTCAGAGTAGAATTGTTACACGTTTATCTGTAGTCATTTTATTGTTTTCCAGACTTATTTATTGTTGAGTAGCACATTTTTCTTTTGATGTATTATGTCATTGTTTTTTAAAATTCATATTTATGGTTTTCTTTAAAAACTGTGCTAACTCTTATGGAAATGTGTTAAGTCGGAAATTTATTTTAATATTCTCCACTTTCTGCACTCCGAAACGTATACGTTATTTGTCACAAATATAGGAGGAGATTGTTAGTGTATATTTGGACAATTAACGGGTTCGGAGGCTTAACGGGTCGTGTCGGGTACACGGTTAACCCATACCCGTAGTAACTCCTAAGGGTTTGCCTATTTATACCCACCTAGGGGCAACGGGTAGGGGATTCCACTTTGATCCTCATCCGGATGCTTCGAGCAACTTCCACAAGGAGATCAGCGAAGGATATACAAATTTACTTTTCATGTTTTATCAGAGTGAAATAACGCTCAAACAAACGGAGCGGTGATTTCAAATTTGTGACAGTAGTCATAAAAACCTGATATCAAATATATCCTTTGTGACGTAAAAACCGCTCATGGATCATGTAAACCCTTTCTACTATGTAAACCCTTTCTACTGGTCCTTAAGGTGATTCCATACAGTTGGCCGGCTGTCGAAAAATCTTGTCTGATTGTGTAATGTCCATAATTTCAAGACATCAAGAGCAAGTTGTCCTCCTCTTATTTTTGCCTATAAATATGACTTTATTATAATCCGTGGAAGACAGTTCACACAATGAGAGAGTGGCCCATTTTGAAGATTTGGTCACATCATCTCTTCTCCCGATCTCGCACAACACTAAGGCTCCATTTGGGGGGACTTATTTTCTCCTGTCAAGCGGTTACGACCGCATGAATCAGACCTTAATTGAGGTCCGGTTCATGCGATCGTAACCGCTTAACCGGTGAAAATAAGTCCCCCCAAACAGAGCCTAAGCCTAAGAGGAAGTTCATGTCCACTCTTAAATATGCGGCGGAACCTTCACATTGTAAAACGATCATCTAGTCGAGTAATAAAATGTTAGGAAATACGACTCCCGCGGAACACACAAGAATCACAGAAAAATAGCAAGCAAAACACACAAGGATTTTAACGTGAAAAACCCCAAAATCGGGGGGAAAATCCCTAAACCGGGGGAAAAACCACAACCACCCGCGCCCAGAAAATCTACTATGAAGAATGATCAAAAGGAAATACACTTCTCCACTTCAGCCGCTTCTCCTCAGATTTCAATGCTTAGAACCCTAGGCCGAAAACAAGGCGTTTTAGAACCCTAAGCTCGACCGACGAAATCGTGATGAGTGTCCAGCACACCCAACGCAGTCAGCCTCCACAATCTTAATATAAAATACTCTTAGTAAGCACATTTTAAGAAAAAAATATTTGCATGACTTGACTGAATTGAGCTGAGCATTTAAAATTGAGCGGGAACTGAGCCCACTAACTTTAGCTCGGGGTAGTCTATAAAAACAAGCTGGATATGAGGAGGGCCGACTAATAAGCCCATCAGGACATAAATGGGCCAACAAAAAATACGCCATGTAGTGTGGGCCGAGTCAACCGAAGCTACATTGGACCTGCCATTACAATTCTAGAATTTTTATTAATATATATGATTTAAAATATAATTATTTGCAAAACAGTGTGGGACCAAATATTCTTATGGTTGCCCTCACCAATTATCTGACGCAAATGTAAAAACGTACGTGAATACGCTTAGCACATGCCAATCATAGAAAAAATAAAGGCAAATAAATATGAAATTATTTTAATTAGATTCCTGGATATTTAACAGGCATGTACAAAAAGATCGGGTTGGGGGGCCTGTCTGTCCCGGCCCAAAAAAAGTCCAACTAGACTTGGACCTGAGCTAGACAGCCCAAGGCCCAGGCCAAGCATTGGGGGCCCAACAGGACCCCCATATCGACTCACAACCCCAGCCCCAGGTCCAGCTCAGCTCGGGCACCATGCCTGGGCCCGACACCCAAGCCAGCGGGATTTTCGAAATCTCACCTACATGCTGGCGGGATTTTCAATATAGGCGGGATTTTCCGCCTATGAGATAATCGGACAGGCCTTGGGGGCCTTGGCAGACCCCCGCTTTGAGTGGGGGCCTGAGCATTGCTAAAGCCCGCTCCGGGCCCGACAAGCCTGGCCCCGACCCGGGACTTCCGGGCTTTTTGGACCCGCCCAGTCTATATTATATTAAAAATATATATTTTTGGTGAATCATTCAAATTTTCAATTTTACCTCTTTCCATAAAATGTCCGACTTCTTTCATTTATGTCCTTGTTAATTTATCTATTTACCCTTATTTTAAATGAGTCCATCAAACATATCGAACAAACAATATTTTGGTGTTTATTGTTTGTGGGTGATATTGTTTTGGTCAACGAGACCTGCGGAGATATAAATGTGAAACTTGAATCGATCTTGGTGAGACACTTTAAGAAAAATAGTTTTAGGTTGAGCAAAGCAAAGACGAAACATATGAAGCTTAAATTAAGCAGTGCAAGAAAAAGGAATGACTGCGTTATTAAGTTGGGTGATCAATATATTCCCACAGTGAGTGGTTTAAATATCTTGGATCGATAGTTCAAAAGAATAAAAGTGTTGATAAAGATGTGATCATATATAGAATCCAAGCAAGTAGTTGAAGTGCAGATGCACATCAGAGATCTTGTGTAATCATAAAATAACATTAAAACTTAAAGACAGTCTTTTTCTCATTGCAATTAGACCAGCGATGCTCTATGGGTCTGAGTGTTGGGCAGTGAATTGTGTACATGAGCAAAAAAAAAAGAGTTGCGGAAATGAGAATGCTTAGGCGTATGTGTGAACACATGAGATTGGAGAATATTAGGAATTGATGTATCAGGGATAAGACATGAGTGACACCAATTGCAGAGAAGATGCGAGAAACTCGGCTAAAATGATTTGGACACGGACATAGGAAACTATTAGAGGCACCTATTAGGCGTCGTGAGAGTTTAGTCACTAGGCATGTTAAACAGGGAAGGGGTGGACAAATAAAGACTTAGAATGAAATATAAGAAAAGATGTGATGTCCTTAGGCATTAGTGAGATTATGAATAAAGAAATGGCACAATGCCAACAAAGGATTCATATAGCTGACCCTATTATAGTGAGATAAAAGCTTGAGTGTTGGTGTTGTATATATGCAAAACTTACAGCATAATTTGGAGAGACATAAAAAATTATTCCATGTATTCGGGCATTTGCTCCGCCGAATGTTCAACACAACGGCATATGCATCTATATGACTATCCATTAGCCAACCTTGACACAGTAAATCCTCGAAAGCCGCTCTATTAATTGATGTGTTGTCGCATTCAAATAAACATTCACTATAAAATATATAGAGAAAAAATCAATCTATAATGAAAAAAATGTGTTCTTCAGTATTTGCAAATCTTGTGCAAAAAACAAAATCAAGCAACGAATGAAATATAACACTCGAATGTTTGCGAGCGACTAGACTACGGTCAATTCTAAGTATATAGCTATATAAGTATGAAAATAAATGGTTTTCCTTTCGTAATAAAATTTTATTAAATTTATTTTTTTTTCAAACCCGAGTGTATGAGTATCCAAGTGTGATGTGCATATATGCAGGCCAATTTTCCAGTCATGCATTTGAAATATACTCCATTCATTCTTAACCACTCATTTCAAGGAGTCCGAATTTGGCACGGGGAACTCAATTGGTGAGAGGTGAGAGATGCCCTATTTATCGTAGGATCTTCATTTCAACGGCCGAGATGTGGCCGCATCTTCTGGAGATACAATCCCATGTACCGATGAACAATTTTTAAAAATAAATAATTATTATTGCTGTTAAATGTTAATCGTACGGGATTTCTTCGTCTCTATCAGCCAAATCCCACAACCCAACGGCCCGTACGATACAGGCCGACCCAGCGACCACCAAAGCGGCGAAGACCGGCGGAACGACGGCATCGGCCTTGGACGGGCCGAATAGCCGGGCCGGCACGCAGACCGTCCCCTCCATCGGAACCCTCACAAACCCTCGGCGGCAGGATCTAGCGAACGGAGAAGACGGCGTCAGCGCCCACGCGAAGGCCATCTCCGGCGACAAGGAAATCACGAGGACGGTCGCCGTCAAGAGGAACGTCCACGCGACGGCGTAACGAAGCAGGGGATTGTGGTGGAGGAGCGCCGCTCGCAGCAGAACGGCGACGGAGGAGAGCGCCATTTGTTGATCTGGGTTGAGAGAGAGAGAGAGAGTGGATAATTAGGGTTTGGGGCTCGGGGGAGAGGGATTAATAGGCGGTCGGAGGGAAGCTGCTGCAATTAATTTATATTAATTAATAAAGAAAGATGGGGGAAGGAGGTTTAGCGGTTGAGTAGGTGGCCGGAGCCAGAAGTAGAGTTGGGAATTGGGAATTTGACTTCTCGTGTTCCGTTGGGAATTGTCTGAATTGGGTCCGGGCCTGCCACGTGGGCCTATTAGCGGCCCAATATCATCTCTGGGTCTAGGAGCATCATTTTATTTTTATTTCTATCTCGTATTAATCATTTTCATAAAAGCATTTATAGTTCACCCGCCTGTTTTATTCTCATACCGCCCGTACAGTGACCTTTTTCGGGTATATATTGAATATTCTTCTATAATAATTTGAAGTAATGTGGGATGGCTGACTTGCGGGCGGGCTGGCTTGATGTTTTCGCGGGCTGGACTTGCGGGTCTTTCGCGGACTGGCTGGCTTTGCGGGTCCGCAAAATTATTTTGCTAATCCATTTTTAAAATTAATTCACATAGGTTTAGGACTCTTCTAGAGTAGGTTTAGGACTCTTCTAGAGTAGGTTTAGGATATCTATAAAAAAGTGTGGAAAGAGGGTTGATTTGATCCAACGGTTCACGATCAAAGCTCTGAAATCCGACGGCCACCTAATTATCCTTTAATTTCAAACTCATGTTATATGCAGACCACCATATTTCTTTATAATATGGTATAGATTATAAAAAATCTATAATAAACATTATGATTTGACAAAACAGATGGTCTATTCATGCGATCGTAACCGTTTGACCGGTGAAAATAAGTCCTCCCAAACCGAGTCATAGCTTGGAAAAAGAAATTATGATGTCGGAAAATTTAGAGTTTGTTTTTGAAGCTGACAGCCAATGATAAAACTAGGATTTTAATTTGATCCCAACATCATCCAAAAAAATTAAATTAACGGAGTCATCCTGATTTAAAAATCAGAATATTTGTTTGAGATTTGCATTTACTATATAAGAAGGCTTCACGTTAAAAAAAATTCCTATAAACTTCATGGAAGGGTTGAACTGCTGGGTCGTGTGGGAGGATTTATAGGTCAACAAAGTCAAAACACATCTTAATAAGGAAGAAAATGATAAATCTTATGTGAATACAGAAGAAAATAACTTTAAGAAATTCAATAGGGAAGAAACTAAGAAACTTGGTGTCCCCTTAACTCAATGTGCTCTATTAGTTCAATAAGGAAGAAACTAAGAAACTTGGATTGCGTTTGGTGCGGCTTATCGCAGCTTATTTACTCCGGTGAGGTTGGACAAAAACAGCATTGTCATAGAATTGTTAGAATATTTTATATTCTAATATTAATATGGACTTATTTATATCGAGACGTCCCGAAATATCGTTCGCAATTTTTTAAGGTCGTTTGGGCTCCCGCAAATGTGAATTAATTTAGTCGCGCGAACGTTCAAAACCCGTGATAGGTGGGCTCGATCGTCTCGTAACTTCATGACGCGAACTTGGTCTCGCCCTTGGCACGATTTTGGCATGATGAAGAAATTCCTTCATATATTTAATTTCCAGATTTCATATTTATTTTGATTGGGAGTTTCAATTGGAATTAATTGAGCCAATTGAGTAACTCCTAATTTTGCTCATCCTATTAAAGCAAAAGATGAAGTCTCATGCTATATGCGTTTTTGAAGTGAACAAGGGGGAAGGCCGGTTCCTTTTTGTTTTCCATTTTATTGAAACCGTCCGGAGCTCTCTCCTTCCTCTCTATGCTTGGTTCCTTTTTTTTTTTTCATGAAAGAAGGATCAAGCTTTTGAAGATCTCCTCCCTAGGCTTGCCATTTCAGTGAAAGAAAGGATCTGCTTTTGAAGGCTTTTGTTTCCCAGGTTCTGTTTAATTCCATAGTTTATAAAGCAAACATTTATATACATATATATAGATCTTTTGGTGTGCTCCGTATGGATCTATTTTTTTCAAACTCATGATCAAATATATTAATTCAGATATTCATGTTTTATTTATTTATTTTAGATCCAAAATAATTTGAGTTATGTTTGAAGATCCTAGTGATTGATTATAACTAGATCAATATCCACGGATTTTATCTACAGTTTCAGATATTTTGTGGTGGTTATACATGTGTGCTAATTTTAATTTCTCTTTTGAGTTCATATAGAGAAATCAAGTCTTGTAGGTTTCGAGTTACATGCTACCGATTTCATCCATAGCTGCAAATTTCATTCAGAAAAATACCGGATCGCTTTTACGAATGGCGGCGATCATGCGACATGAAATTGAATCTAAGAACGGTATGCGATAAATATTCCGCACTTCATTCTAATTACGCGTACTGTCTTTTGTACCACCTCATTGTGTGTTCATAATTTAATTAGTGAATTTCTAAAATTTTGATTATACTCCGGTAGAGGTTAATTAATATTGTTCTTGACGATCCTGAAATTAGCGTTATTCGATTCCCAAATAACGTTTTAATCATACAATAAATTTCTCACAGTTGGTATCAGAGGGAACTTGAACAATTTAATTTAATCTCATTTATATTTATTGGAGCATAATTATATTTTTTATTAATCACTAAAGAACACTGAAATAAAACTCATTAATAAAGTTGAGAAAAACAATATTGAAGGGTTTGTTCATAAGTGCATTCATACAACATCCCTAGGCTATTGTGATTCTTCGAACACTTCAGTGCCCTCACGTTCTTAAAGGATCATAATACTTCATTAGGACAATATTCAGATATCCCGGTGTGAAAGAGTCTCATAAGTTGATTAGATCTGTAGCCGCCAAAGTGGCCGTTTCGAGTCATCTTGTGGGATTACAGTTTCACATGTTTTCGGGATTTCTCTGAGACTAGTGCGCAATCATTCACCCAAAGGTGGTGCTTGCGCAATAGGTTCAGAGGGATACACACGGACATTAGGACGGTAGTGCGGGGCTCTAGTAATCTATTCACCCAAAGGTGGTAGATCTACGAAAAGCTCAAGCATAACTGTTGCTCGTTCATGTGTTGAGAATTACTAATTACGTGGCGCGTAGTCTGCCCAAAAGTGTTGCGCGCTGACGTGTCTGGATTCTCTGCTAAGTGTGCTATTTAGGGTTTTTTGGCCACTATTGTCCTATTGTCTAAATCAATTTTGTTCTCTCTTTTCAGTCACCTTTACTGTTCACAACAATATGGCAACCATAGAAAAGCTGACTGGGTCGAACTTCAAGAAGTGGAAGTCCGACATTATGTTCGCTCTCCAGATGGCAGACATTGAGATGGCTATGAATACTAATAAGCCCGCAGAGCTCACAGCGACCAGCACTCAAGCTGACAAAGATCATTATGCTGCATGGTATAAGTCTAATAAGATCTGCTTATTGACTATGAAGAGATCAATACCAGAGCATCTCTTAAGTGGCCTTCCTGAGACGGGCGTTGCTCAAGATTTCCTGATCGCTGTCGGTCAGAGATATAAAGTGTCTTCAAATGCTGAGATCGGGACGCTGATTCAGGACCTTTTCACCATGAGGTATTCGGGAGGAGGTGGCGTTCGTGACTACATCCTTAAGATGGTCTACTTTCAGACCAAACTGCAGGAGCTAGATATTGTTCTACCTGAGGCGTGCATTGTGCATTTAGCACTAAATACGCTACCTGTTGAGTTTAGCATTCTGAAGACAACTTATAACTCCCAGGATGAAGCTTGGAAAATAAATGATCTGATTACTCGTTGCGTTGCTGAGGAGGAAAAACTTAAGAAAGAAAATACTCACACTGCACTGCTTGTGACCAAGCCTTCCTTCAAGAAGAAGAAGAAGTCCAAGACTCCCTTCAAAGCTCGAGACGGGCAATCCTCTGGAGTCAAGGATTTGAATGTAAAGAAACCTCTTAGCTGCTTCTTTTGCAAAAAGAAGGGGCATGTTAAGAACGAGTGTCTAAAGTTTAAATCTTGGATGGAGAAACGTGGTTTTACACCTAAAGGTAACCCTTTAGCTTTTGTTCTTTATGAATCTAATTTAATTGAAGCCTCATCAAGTTCTTGGTGGCTCGATAGTGGAGCAACTAATCATGTTGCTTACACTCTACAGGGGTTCATCAAAAGGAGGAGGCCAAGCAAGGGGGAGTGTAGGCTCACGGTGGGCAATAATGCTGAGGTGGAGGTGGAGTTCATCGGGGACGTTTGTTTAGTTCTTGATTCTAGTTATGAACTTCTTTTGAAAGACGTATTTTATATTCCTTCATTTAGAAGGAATTTGATTTCAGTTTCTGTATTGGATAGACTAAATTATGGCTTTAATATCTCTGGTGGTTTAATTAAGCTTTTTTATGAATCACGTATTATTGGTCAATGCTCTCTATCTAATGGATTATATAGGATATGTCTTTCTCCAATTAATTATTATGCTACATCATATAATGTAGAAAATATTGCCACTAAAAGACCCATCATTAAGGAGCAATCCTCCGTGCTATGGCATAAAAGATTAGGCCATATCTCTAGGGAAAGAGTAGAGAGACTAATTAAGGAAAATATTCTTCCTACTCTTGACTTCAGTGATATAGAGATATGTGTAGACTGCTGTAGGGGCAAAATGACTAAGGTTAAAAGAAAAGGCTCAACTCGTAGTTCAGAGTTATTAGAGGTCATACATACAGACATTAGTGGTCCTTACTCTTCTACACTTTGTAAGAATACCTACTTCATTACATTCATTGATGACTATTCTCGATTTGGATATCTGTTTCTAATTAAGGAAAAATCTGAATCTCTTGAAAAGTTCAAGATTTTCAAAACTGAAGTTGAGAAACAATTAGGAAAATTTATCAAGGTTGTTAGGTCTGATAGGGGAGGCGAGTATTTTGGCAGACATGATGCATCTGGGCAACATAAAGGACCGTTTGCTAGATACTTGGAGAGTTGTGGCATTGTAGCCCAATACTCCATGCCAGGTAGTCCTGAACAAAATGGTGTGGCTGAGAGACGTAATCGCACCCTTAAGGAAATGATGAGGAGTATGATGAGTAGGACCAATCTTCCTGAATTTCTTTGGGGAGAAGCTCTTAAGACGGCAGTATACATACTTAATAGAGTTCCGTCTAAATCTGTGCCCAAAACTCCTTTTGAGTTGTGGACTGGTAGGCGACCCAGCCTTAATCATTTACGTGTCTGGGGTTGTCCTGCAGAAGTTCGTTTATATAATCCGTCAGAAAGTAAGATCGCCCCTAGATCTTGTCGTTGCTACTTTATAGGTTATCCAGATCACTCAAAGGGATATAAGTTTTATTCCCCTTTAGGAGGTCCCAGAATTGTAGAATCACAAACAGCTAAATTCTTAGAGTTAGATGTCGCTGAGGGACCGAGTTGCTCTCGTACAATTGATGGAGTTGAGGAAGTTATTCCTGTTGGTTTTTCAATGCCCTTAATAGAAAGTCCATTGGCGCCTGAACCTATGATAGAGCCTGTAGTGGAAGTGGAACCGGTCTTGCCACCGATTCCAATTCAGATTCCTCCGCAGACTCAGGAGGTTCATCCACCCATTAGGAGATCTACTAGGGAGAAGAGACCTGCAATTTCCTCAGATTATGAAGTTTACTTGGGTGAGAGTGATTTTGATATCGGTCATGTAGTTGACCCAGTGACATTCAATGAAGCTGTTTCTGGACCTCAAAGTGATTTATGGTGGGATGCAATGAAAGATGAGATGGAGTCTATGAGGATGAATAAAGTTTGGAAATTAGTTGAGTTACCCAAGGGTTGCAAATCCATTGGTTCTAAATGGGTTTTTAAGACCAAGAAAGACTCTAAAGGAAAGGTCGAGCGGTTTAAGGCCAGACTGGTAGCCAAGGGATTTACACAGAGAGAAGGGATCGATTACAACGAAACTTTTTCTCCTGTTTCCTCTAAAGACTCATTCAGAGTAATTATGGCGCTAGTAGCTCATTATGATTTGGAGTTACACCAGATGGATGTGAAGACCGCATTCCTTAATGGCGATCTTGATGAAGAAGTCTATATGGTACAACCAGAGGGATTCAAGTCTGATCATTCAAATCAACTTGTATGTAAGCTCACTAAATCTATATATGGTTTAAAACAAGCCTCTAGACAATGGTACCTAAAATTTGATGAGGTTATCACTTCATTTGGTTTTGTTGAAAATAAGGTAGATCGTTGCATATATCTCAAGATCAGTGGGAGCAAATTCATCTTCTTAATCCTTTATGTTGATGATATTTTGCTCGCAAGCAGTGATTTAGGACTTTTGCATGAATGTAAGCAATTCTTGTCCAAACACTTTGATATGAAAGATCTTGGAGAAGCATCTTTTGTTTTAGGCATCGAGATCATTAGGGATAGATCTCGTTATTCATTGGGACTCTCTCAGAAAGCTTATGTTGAGCGCATTCTTGAGAGATTCAACATGCTCGAATGTAAAGCTGGTGAAGTGCCTGTGCTTAAGGGTGATAAGTTAAGCTTGTCACAATGCCCCAGGAATGATATTGAGAGAGAATCTATGAAGGACATACCATATGCTAGTGCAGTAGGCAGTTTGATGTATGCTCAGGTCTGTACCAGGCCGGACATTGCCTTTGCAGTAGGACTTCTAGGCAGATATCTGTCAAACCCAGGTCTTGATCATTGGGTGGCTGTCAAGAAGGTGTTGAGGTATCTTAAGAGAACAAAAGATTTTAAGTTGATCTACCGTAGGGAAACAAAACTGGAGTTGGTAGGGTATTCGGACTCTGATTTTGCAGGATGTGAGGATGATAGAAAGTCTACATCTGGTTATATATTTAAGTTAGCTGGAGGCGCTATATCTTGGAAGAGTGTCAAACAGACACTTATCACTTCATCCACTATGCATGCTGAATTTGTAGCTCTTTTTGGAGCTTCGACTCATGCGACGTGGCTTAAAAACTTCATTAATGAATTAAAGGTCGTTGACTCTATTGTTGGGCCCATTCAGATGTATTGTGATAACCTTTCTGCAGTAATGTTCTCCAAGAATAATAAAAGTATCACAGGGTCTAAGCACATGGAAATAAAGTTCTTGACTGTTAAGGAGTTAATTAAGAAAGGTGACGTTATAGTGGAGCATATAGGGACGGATGATATGATAGCTGATCCACTTACTAAAGGACTCCGCCCTAATGTATTCAATAAGCATGCCTGCAGTATGGGGCTTAAAGAGTCGTTCGATATACTTGATTAGTGGGAGGCTATTAAGCTTCACTTCATTTGTATAATTCATTCGTCAATTCAGAAAAGCACTTTATAATAAATTTTCATCGTTCATGATGAATAAAGTTTGCTTGCAAACATTAAGTAAATTTTATGTATAATATCATTAAGTTTAGATATGTATACATTTTGTATGACCAGTCATACTTCAGTTAATATACTTGAAATTAATGTTGGTTTCAAAGTATAAGGCTTAGGGCAATTTTATTTGATTAATATAGCCTACAATATGTCTCTACAACACATTTAGTGCATCATATGATATTAATGTAGTTTGAGACATATGTGTTCTTTGAACACCTAAAGGGTTTTTCGCTAGCACGGTTTAGTGCATTCATTAGAGAAATCATTGACCGCCGAGTAGGACAACAAAGTGATCACTTCTTAAGTATGTTGTTCCAACTCAAAATAATCACATTGTGTCCATGTTGACCAAGTCCGTAAGCTACTGTGACCATGGAAGGTCCCGCGTCGCTCAATGATGCGTTTGCCGCCATGATTCGGAGTGAAGGGTTGGTTGGACCGGATTGATGCGTGGAGTGTGCTCTTAATGTTGCGTCACTAATGGTACCCTTAAGTCTAGTGAAGATTTTTCGGAAGCGTTATTAGTTACGATAGAAATAAGTTCAAGTGGGAGACTGTTAGAATATTTTATATTCTAATATTAATATGGACTTATTTATATCGAGACGTCCCGAAATATCGTTCGCAATTTTTTAAGGTCGTTTGGGCTCCCGCAAATGTGAATTAATTTAGTCGCGCGAACGTTCAAAACCCGTGATAGGTGGGCTCGATCGTCTCGTAACTTCATGACGCGAACTTGGTCTCGCCCTTGGCACGATTTTGGCATGATGAAGAAATTCCTTCATATATTTAATTTCCAGATTTCATATTTATTTTGATTGGGAGTTTCAATTGGAATTAATTGAGCCAATTGAGTAACTCCTAATTTTGCTCATCCTATTAAAGCAAAAGATGAAGTCTCATGCTATATGCGTTTTTGAAGTGAACAAGGGGGAAGGCCGGTTCCTTTTTGTTTTCCATTTTATTGAAACCGTCCGGAGCTCTCTCCTTCCTCTCTATGCTTGGTTCCTTTTTTTTTTTTTCATGAAAGAAGGATCAAGCTTTTGAAGATCTCCTCCCTAGGCTTGCCATTTCAGTGAAAGAAAGGATCTGCTTTTGAAGGCTTTTGTTTCCCAGGTTCTGTTTAATTCCATAGTTTATAAAGCAAACATTTATATACATATATATAGATCTTTTGGTGTGCTCCGTATGGATCTATTTTTTTCAAACTCATGATCAAATATATTAATTCAGATATTCATGTTTTATTTATTTATTTTAGATCCAAAATAATTTGAGTTATGTTTGAAGATCCTAGTGATTGATTATAACTAGATCAATATCCACGGATTTTATCTACAGTTTCAGATATTTTGTGGTGGTTATACATGTGTGCTAATTTTAATTTCTCTTTTGAGTTCATATAGAGAAATCAAGTCTTGTAGGTTTCGAGTTACATGCTACCGATTTCATCCATAGCTGCAAATTTCATTCAGAAAAATACCGGATCGCTTTTACGAATGGCGGCGATCATGCGACATGAAATTGAATCTAAGAACGGTATGCGATAAATATTCCGCACTTCATTCTAATTACGCGTACTGTCTTTTGTACCACCTCATTGTGTGTTCATAATTTAATTAGTGAATTTCTAAAATTTTGATTATACTCCGGTAGAGGTTAATTAATATTGTTCTTGACGATCCTGAAATTAGCGTTATTCGATTCCCAAATAACGTTTTAATCATACAATAAATTTCTCACAAGAATGACATTTTTGATATGACAAATGTTACCACTCTTATATAAAAAAAATTAATTTAGGGCATATGAATTTGATATGACAATGACATTTTTGTCCAAACTCATCCGAGCAAATAAGACGCAATAAGCTACGTCAAACAGAGCCTTGGTGTCCCCTTAACTCAATGTGCTCTATTAGTTCAATAGGGAAGAAACTAAGAAACTTGGTGTCCTCTTAACTCAATGTGCTCTATTAGTTCATTTTCATGAACTCAATATGGTACCTGTCTTAACTCTGAAGATTTTAGTGCTCCTTAAATATCTCTTTAATAATTGGCTCTGCTTTGAGGCCTAAACCATCACATATTAAAAAGAAAATTACTATTGTTAATGGGGTATGATATTACCATTGGTTAAGAATGGGACATAAATTTTTCACTACAAACTCTCTATGAATGTTTTACAGGTTTCAAATTTGTGCACTAAACTATTGTTGTTTATCAACTTATCAAATGTATGTGCTATAAAATCACCTTTTCTGACCCTCTATTTAGCAAAATCAATAAATCGGGACAATAATTCAATTTGCTAAAGAGAGAGAGGTATTCTACCATATATTCTAGAAACCGTGTTAACCTAATTTTGTTCAACATCTTCATCGTCTATTATCCTGTAATGTGAATCCACCATTTTCTTCGAAGGCGGCCGTAGCCTATATATATATAATAATACTAAAAGGAAAGGTTGCAAATAGTTTGCGTCGTGCATCAAAATTTGAGAGAAAATGGTGGTTAGAGGCATACCTCTTTCTCACTTGAAATCACAATGACAAGCATTCTTCACAAGATGGTCGGCCGCCGAGTTTGCCTTGCGGTCAATAAGAGAGATCACCATTCGCGGGAAGTCATTTAAGAGCCGTGTCATGGTCCTTCATAATCGCCCGAGAAATAGCCGGATAAGAATCGATTTATTCTTGAGCAAGCATCCACGGAGTCTCCCTCCAAAATAGCTCCATAGAAGGTGCTGGAGTGTTGTGATGCAAGCAGTAGAGCAGCCCTTGCTTCCATGAACTTGGTCATTGCAACTGACCTGCTACGGTGCGGCACCCCCACGATAGCAATCAATTCACCGTGATGATCACGAAGAGTACAACCTAGGCCTGCAATGCTATTCTCCAAAACCGAGCCATCAAAGTTAATTTTCAACCAACCGACGGGTGGGGGTGTCCAACTAGACTGGTGGTTACAAGAGGACGTCCAGTGGTCGTGTGATGTCTCCTGTATAGCATTGTAGAGAAAGGCCTCAAAGCTTGTATATACTTCTTGAATGAATAGTTACAAGTATGAATACACTTATATAGGAGAAGAAGGAGAAGAGAAAACCTAAATACAAGATGTGGGACTAATACAAGGAGAGAGAAAAGAGAGAAAACATGGGCCCTTAATTGGTCTTTTCTAACACTCCCCGCAAGCTGGAGCATACAAGTCGTAGGCACTAAGTTTGGATAAAAACTGATAGTATAGAGGCCTGGAGAGAGCTTTAGTCAGGATATCCGCAATTTGGTCTTTAGCAGGAACATGCTCCAAATCTATCTTCTTTGATTGTACCTTTTCTCGGATAAAGTGACAATCAACTTCGATATGCTTTGTGCGTTCGTGAAACACCGGATTCTTGGCAATATGTATTGTTGCCTGACTGACACAAAATAAGGTAGTCGGTGATGAGAGACGAACACTCAAGTCTCCCAGAAGGCTCTCAAGCCAGGTTAGCTCGGAAGCAACCGCAGTCATAGCTCGGTACTCGGCTTCAGCAGAAGAGTGTGCAACCACGGATTGTTTCTTGCTACGCCATGTTATGAGATGACCACCAAAGTAAGTGCAGAATCCCGTAGTGGAGCGTCTATCATCGATAGATCCTGCATAGTCAGCGTCAGAGTAAGCGACGAGTGATAGAGATGTGGATGGCTTATACACAAGTCCTTGTCCGGGGGCGATCTTGAGATATCGAAGGATGCGCTCGACCGCTTGAAGATGAGATGTCCGAGGAGCGTGCATGAACCGACTCACAACTCCTACAGCAAACGAGATGTCCGGTCGAGTCACCGTAAGGTAGATCAGCTTCCCAACCAAGCGTCTGTAATATTCCGGATTTGTAAGTAGCTTGTCAGAGTCAGAACTATGGGCCGAGAGCTTGTGATTGGCGTCCATAGGAGTCTCCGCAGGTTTGCATCCAGAATAACCTGCATCATGAAGAAGGTCCATACAGTACTTCCTTTGAGATAACACAAGACCATCATAGCGTCGTGCGACCTCGAGCCCAAGAAAGTACCGAAGGTTGCCCAGATCTTTGGTCTGAAAGGCAGAATTTAACTGTTCCTTGATCTGTTGTATTCCTGCCGTGTCGTTGCCAGTAATCAGGATATCGTCAACGTAGACCAGAAGAATCACAGTCCTGGTTGACCGGTGGCGGGTGAAGAGAGAAAAATCAGCCGAACACCGAGTGAAACCACTAGCACAGACCACTTTACTGAATTTTTCAAACCACGCACGCGGGGACTGTTTGAGACCATAAATGGATTTCCGAAGGTGACATACCAAAGACTCCCCCGTGGTCTCAAACCCGGGAGGTTGCTGCATATAAACTGTCTCGTGCAGATCGTCGTTGAGGAAGGCATTTTTAATATCCAACTGATAAAGCGGCCAGTGACGATGAACTGCCAAGGAAAGAAGGACGCAGACCGTGTTCAATTTGGCCACTGGAGAGAAAGTTTCCTCATAATCAAGGTCATGTTGCTGAGTAAAGCCCCGGGCCACGAGGCGGGCCTTCAGACGGTCAACAGTGTCATCAGCCGCATGCTTTACAACAAAGACCCATTTGCAGCTCACAGAGGTATGACCAGTAGGAAGAGGTACCAGATCCCAGGTCTGGTTAGCCCAAAGAGCCCGCATTTCATCTTTCATGGCTGTCTGCCACCCTGGATGTGTAAGCGCCTCCTGCACAGAGTTAGGAATAGAAATAGAGGAAAGAGAGGTGGCAAAGGCGTAGAGAGGTGGTGCCAGCCGATGGAGAGAGACGTAGTTGGCCAATGGATGAGCTGTAGAGATGGGAGCCGGATCTGCCGGAGCCGAGGTATCGCTGGTAGCGGGGAGCTGGTGCACGGGAGTATCCTTGGATGGACGCCGAGAGTAGACCCGGATAAGAGATGGAGGAACCCGAGGAAGAGCTGGTTGAGAGGAGGAAGAAGAGGGTAGAGACGATGGCGTGACTGGTACGGCAGGCTGGGGAAGAGGTGGAGAAGAAGACGAGGTGGGGCAAGGTAAGTGGAAGGGCTGGTGTTCACAGAAGGTGACATCTGCAGAAACAACCAGCCGACCATCAGAAGGAGAGTAGCAGACATATCCCTTTTGAGTCCGGGAGTATCCAACAAACATATACTTTGCAGCCCGAGGAGCAAGCTTGTCGGAAGGAGGGCCAAGATGGTGGACATAGCATACACACCCGAAGACCCGTGGTGTGAGAGAGGTGGGGTTGGTGGAGGGATAGAGAAGTTGGAGTGGTGAGGCAAAATTCAGCACAGAGGAGGGGAAGCGGTTAATAAGATGACAGGTTGTGGAGACGGCAAAATTCCAATATTCGACCGGAACCTGCATTTGGAACATAAGGGAGCGGGCAACGTCGAGAAGATGGCGATTTTTCCGTTCGGCGACCCCGTTTTGCTGAGGGGTATAGGCACATGAAGTTTGATGGATGATACCGAACTCAGTGCAAAGAGTAGAGAAGGCACGCCCGGTATATTCGCGAGCATTATCGGTGCGGATGACTTGGAGGGGGGTGTCGAATTGCGTACGCATCTCAGTCAAAAAAGCACGAAACACAGAAGTAAGTTCAGTACGATCATGTAATAAATAAAGTCATGTAGTACGCGAGTAGTCATCAATGAACGTGACAAAATAACGATAACCAAAAATACTGGGGACACGATAAAGACCTCATACATCAGAGTGTACTAAAGAGAGAGAAGTACTACCCCTGGTACAAGCATGGGGAAAGGAAGAGCGATGTTGTCTGCCGTAGATACAAGATTCACAAGAGAACTCCTGCAGAGGTACATCAGGAAGAGCCCGCTTGAGAATCGGTAGGGGGGCATGCCCAAGGCGGCTATGCCAATCAACCGTGGAGATAGCAGATAGAGTAGTAGGGGGATGTTCAAGATATAGAGCCCGTTCAACAGCTGCCCCTTACCAATGGTACTCCGGGTGCGACGATCCTGCATAAGGAAAGAAGAAGGTGAAAAAGTTATGCAACAATCAAGGTCGTGGGTGAGATGACTAACAGAAAGTAAGTTGAAAGGGGAGCCCGAAACATGCAGAACCGAGGAAAGAGAGAGAGTCGGAGTAAGCTGAAGAGCAGCGGTGCCAGAGACAGGAAGGGTATCACCGTTGGCCACAGTGATGCAAAGGGGATGAGGCGTCCGTTGGTACTTGGTGGGCTTCTGGGAAGTAATATGGTGAGTGACCCCGGAATCAACGATCCAGCAGGGACTATGAGAGAGACAGGTTATACCTTCCGCAGAAAAAGATGCGACGGAGCCGGAGGAGCGGCTGAGAGCACCTTGAAGTTGTTGGAGTTGAGTGTGAAGCTCATCAATATCTTGGCGGGTAGTGGAAGCCAGATCGGGGGCAGACGGCCTAGTGGGAGGAGGAGCAGCAGTGGTAGTAGCAGTAAGATGAGGAGGCAGGCCGTGCTTGCGGTAACAAGTAGCTTCAAGATGATTATCGCGGCCACAGTAAGTGCATTTCATTGAAGAACGACCACCACGTCCTCGTCCCCGAGACGGTGGCCGCCCCCCCCCCCCCCCCCCCCTAGTGGAAGATCCACGAGTAGGAGGGTTCGGAAGGAGAGGTTGTTGAAGAAGAGCTGGGGAAAAATCATGAGGAGCCTCAGAGGGAGGCGTGACTTTGAGCAGCATGGAGCATACATCAGACAGTGAAGGAGTTGTGGCGGAGGATAGAATCTGAGCCCGAATACTATGTAGGTGGGGAGGAACTCGGGACATCATCATGGTGATGGCGACAGCTTCTTTCTGGTTACGTTGAGTGGTGAGATTGGTAGTAGGAGGCTGATGCTGAATCCAAGCCTCTGCCAAACTATTGGCTTTAGCCACGAAAGAGAGCATATCACCAGGAGCACCCGGGGTAAGATTCTGAAGATCAGAAATAATATCATACAGATATTGTAGGCTGTCATGACCAGAGTAAAAGGCGTGAAGCTCCTCCCACATGGATTTAGCCGTATCATGATACATCGCCATCATGTAGGGTTCAGGATCCATAGAGTTGAGAAGCCAGGACTGGACCCGACCATCGTCGCGAAGCCAGTCATCTGAGGGTGCAGTCGGAGGGGCCCAGGTCAAGTGGTGAAGAAGACCCTTCGTCTGCAGAACACGGCGAACCGAGTGAACCCATTCAACAAAGTTCCTTTTTCCAGTGAGGGAGATAGTTATAATCCGTAATTCGTCACGAAGTTCGGAAGCCGAGGCAGCCGCGCGGGCTGGCGGATCAGAAGTAGCAGCAGAGGTATCGGACGTCATGCGCGGCCAGCAGAAGAGGCCGGGCAGTTAGAAGAGGATTGCCGCGCGGGTAGCAGAGAAAGGCCGGGAGGCAAGAAAGGAAGAAGTCGCACGGTCTCGGCGGACACGCCAGCGACCAGGAGATCGCGACCAAAATGCGACAAGACAACAGCAAAAAAGTGAGGCCGCAGCGAGAAGCGAGTAGAAATCAGTCGCTATAGGCCGCAGGGGAGTAGCGAGAAGGAAGGACTGCAGCGGATAGAAAGAGCTCGCGCGGCGAGCAGAAGAGGCAGGTCGCTGCGAGCAGCGATCAGCGAGCAGGGAGAAGCCGCAGCGGAGAGAGAGAGACCGCACGGCGAGCAGGAGAAGCAGGTCGCTGCGAGCAGTGACTAGCGAGCAGGGAGAAGTCGCAGCGGATATAGAGAGACCGCGCGGTGAGCATGAGAGGCAGGTCGCTGCGAGCAGCGATCAGTAAGCAAGGAGAGGCCGCAGCGGATAGAAAAAGAGTCCGCGCGGGAAGAGAAGGGGAGAGAAGGTGGACCCACGTGAGAAAGGAGTATAAAAAGAGGAGAGGAGGAAGGGAGGAAGTGGAGGCCACGAAAGAAACAGAGGAGAGGAGGGGGGAGCAGATAGAACAGAACAAGCCGCAGGAGGCCGCAGGGAGGAAGGACCGCGCGGACAGCCGGTTAGGAGAAGAAACCGGATAGGCCGGATACCACGGGAGGAGACCGGTTTCCCTCTGATATCATGTAGCTAAAGGCCTCAAAGCTTTTATATACTTCTTGAATGAATAGTTACAAGTATGAATACACTTATATAGGAGAAGAAGGAGAAGAGAAAACCTAAATACAAGATGTGGGACTAATACAAGGAGAGAGAAAAGAGATAAAACATGAGCCCTTAATTGGGCTTTTCTAACAAGCACAATTAACCATTGAAAAGAGCTGCATATATGATTCGCCGTGCATACAATTCCTTGTCTTCCAAATGTAGTAGAGAATAGATGAGAGAAAAATAGCTAAATCAGGGGCATTGCTGATGAGAGATTCATCATGAAGGAGCTCCAGCTTTGTGGTGCGGGGTACCCAGCATTTGTTTGGCGAGACATTTTTGTTCAGGTGAGTTTGCACAAAAACACAACGTCGTAGAGTATGTGTTTGACATGACAGCGGTTATGAGCACCGAAAAAAAAGTAGCTTTAAACATAAAAAATGGGGGTTCCCTAGGTGAGGTCGGACGTTAACAAACGACGTTTCACAACTGCCACACTAGCGACCACTGTTGGCGTGCCAAACGGACCCTTATCAGGTTGAATAACTAGGGAATAGGAATAGAATGAGCTAGGATGCATGAGCATGCAAAGTTCTAGAGAAACAAAAAGATAAAATAGGATTCATAAAGCACCTCATCTCATTTCTCTCACTCTCTCCCTCTCTCTCATATTTTTTTTGAGTATTATTATGGGCAAATCAAATTTGGCTGCATGCACATCTTTGACATTGGCATATCATAAAATTTTATTTGCAACACATTGTTTAAGTGCACATTAATTTGATTCTCTTTTTTTTAATTTATGTTCTCTTTAGCATAAGGTTTGAAAATTAGTATTAAATACTAGCCAAACAAATGAAAACATAACATTAACCTAACAAAACATAAACCAAACGATGGCCCGATACATGGAAGTCCATCTTTTACATGAAAATTTTCAAAAAGCAAACTAGTACACATTGTTTGACCTACAAGTTAACCTTCATCTGAAAACTAATCGAGTGAGGGATTAGGGTTTCACATTGCAAACACATGGGACGGGGTGAGAGGACCATGCAAGCAATTGAGAACTAATCGGTGTGCGCCTAATTGTATTAGGCTAGAGAAAAATAATAAGATTTTAGTTTACTATTTACTGTGCACATAGCCAAATCAAAAGTGCCTTTAACATCGCTCCACTTTTACTCACTTCAAAAAATCTTCAACATTTGTTTTTTTGAAGTGTAGTGAACTCATTCTCATGATATTTGTTTCAAGACACTCAAGTCTTCCAATCTCATGATTGTACCATCTAGCATGTTTATGAGGCTGTCAATAGTGCGGTGGATTGTTGTGGACCCGTCACTAAAATGCATATTTTAGTGGACGCTGATCTCAATCAGTGTGCTTGTGAACAAGTTCACTAGGCATCGGATCAGAATTCTCTTCATTTTAGACCTCAAACGAAGGTCCATTATATTTCATGATGTGAATGCATTCTCACTTATTTAATGATGCGGAATTGTTTGATTAAAAGGAAAAATATAAAAGAATGGATTAGTGAACTGTGAAATGAATACTACTGCTCCCTTGATCTGAATACTCCCTAGGGATCGAGCGATTATTACAACCGGGCTCCGTTCCGAAATCTCCGTCCGACCGAGAGAAAGTGTTGCCACGTGGAGCTATCAAGGGGCGCTCTTTAGAGAAAGGGAAAACTAAAAAGGCAAAAGACGTGGGAACCTGTTATAGTAGTCGCTCCCCAGAACCGGGACGGAATAACTTCCGCTAGGCATCACCGGTAAACTCTCCGTGGCCGTTTGCCGATCATCGTCTTCCCAAATGCCGTCAGCGCATCCTGAAACTTTCGAATCTTCAGAAAACCCCTCACGACGCTCATCTCCCCGTCTTCAAATCCGGCGCACTTCATGACCAGATCATACACCATGCCAAGCTCATCCTCCATGGCCAACGACGCCAGCCCGTCGGCCAGCATTGAGAAAGAAGACACCTCCGGCAGAAACCCTTTCTTCACCATCTCCGCCAGAAACTCAACCGCCTCTCTAATCGGCCCTCCGCCCAAACACAACCCCCGCATCACGATCTTATACGTCACCGCATCCGGATCCCCCGCCGTCTTCTCCATCTCCCGAAAAAGTCTAATGGCTTCCCTCGTCTTCCGCTGCTTGAACAGCGTCTGGATCACAGGGTTATACGCCTGCGAACTCGGTATCATCCCCTTCATCTGTATGCTTCTAAGAATCTTGCACGCGATCTGAATTCGTCCCGCCCGACACAGCCCGCCGATGAGAGTCCCGTATGTTATCATGTCAGGCTCGCAGCCATTAGAGCTCATTGCCTGAACAATGTCCGCCGCCTTCTTCACGTTCCCTTCCTTGCAGTAGTATGTCAGCAGCGAGTTGTAAGTAAGCTTATCAGGCTTCAATCCTTCCATAATCATCAGATCCATGAGCTCGGCGGCCTCATCCACCCTTTTCTTCTTGCACAGACCGTCGATCATCGAGTTATACGTTACCAAATTCCGGGCAATCCCGTGAAGTTCCATCCGATCGAATATCTCCTCGGCTTCTTCGATTCTCGAGTTCTTGCACAGCCCGTCGATCAGAGTGTTGTAAGTCACCACGCTTCGACCGCATCCGTTCGATTCCATCTGCTTCAACAAGCCCAATGCCCTGCCCAATTCCCCTCTGAAACACAAATGATCGATCAGTATGTTGTGGGTGAATTGATCCGGCCGGCATCCCTTCTTCTTCATCTCCTCGAACAGTTCCATAGCGATGTCGAGATCTCCAGATCTGCAGAAACCGCTTATGAGAGAATTGAAGGTGTACACATCGGGAAGAAGGCCTTTAAGAGTTAGGGATCTAGCGAGATCCATGGCTTCCTCGAAACGGCTCTCAGAACAAAGAGAGCTTATCAGAGTGTTGTAGGTGACCATGTTTGGGAGACATCCTTTCTCAACCATCTGATCAACGATTTCCATGGCTTCTTCAACCTCCCGAGCTTTGCACAATCCGGCGATCATTGTGTTGTAAGTGACGATATCGGGATCGTACCCTTCCCTGAGCATCGCCTCTAAGATTTCTAAAGCGTGGTTGCTATGCCCAGATCTACAGAGACCGCTGACCAGAGTGTTGAAGGTGATCTTATCAGGGATGAATCCATTTTCGGCCTCTTCTTGTATAAATCCAAGAGCTTCTTCGATCCTTCCCTGTTTGCAGAATCCATTGATCAGCACGTTGTTCGTCACATTAGTGGGCGCGCATCCCATCTCCAGCATTCTGTTCTTGACAGCCAATGCGTTTTCTATGCTGCCTCCCTCCATAAAACCTCGCATTATGGTCGTGAACGTTATCTCGTTCGGCGACAATCCATGGCCGGCCATCTCCTCCATCATCGAGATCGCCGGCCTCAGCTGATGGGCTCTGCACAGAGCTTTGATCAAGATGTTGAAGGTGGAGACGTCGGGCTGAACTTTTCTGCGGCTCATTGAGGAGTAGACGGTCTCCACCAGCTTGACATTGCTCTGTTCTACCAGAAGATTGAGAAGAAAGTTGAAGCTCCAGGTGTCTGGTTCGACCCCGAACTCGTCCATCATTCTCAGGACGACGTCCGCGGCTTCGTCGAGACGCTGGAAATTCACGAACGATTCGACGAAGATGCGGAAAACGCCGCGTTCGATTTGGCAGCCGGAGAGCTGCATCTCCTTCAGGACGGCCTTCATCCGATCGAAAGATCCGGCATTTCCCAGCTGCTGAAGAATTTCTTCGTAGACGGAGGCGTTGGGTTTGAAGTCGGGTTGTTGCTTCGAGACCAGGTTGAAGAGATGGAGAGCGGAATCGGCATTCTTCTGGCGGCGAAGGATTAGAAGGAGATTGTTTGGTGTTAGATTTGTAGGGATTTGGTGAGCTCTGTTCGTGCTGGATGTTGGAGGAGAAAGTGATTGGTTTTGGGACAAAGATTGTGACTTTGGGAGGAGGAGACTACGATGGTGGCGGTGGTAGTTTATTGAGGGAAGCAGGGCCATTGAGGCATAAGATCAAACAGTTTGAGTGCGTGAAAGAAAATCGTCTGTTTTCAATGGAACGAGGAGGATAGATGGCGGAAGAGGTTTTGAAGTGAAAGGAGTGTCTCGTGAGGAGTTGCAGGTTTGGCATCCAGAGTCGAAGTACAGGAATGAAGAGGAGAAAGGGTGGGAAGTGAAAGGGAGGTGAAATATACAGATGCGTCAGTATATAGAGAAGAGGATGGAGAAGATACAGGGAAGATTTGAAGTGCAAAAATGGCGGTACTTGGCGAAGCTGGGAAGAGAGGGGAAGAAAACCAAACAGAGGAAGTGAAGAAGACGAGAGGATAGGCTTCGGGTGGTAGAGACCAGTTTTGGTGGTGAAGAGAAATTTTGGTTTTGGTCCTCAGTAATCTACTTTTTTTCATTCCCAACTCTTTATTTCTCTTTTTAAATGAAAATTTGTGTCAGTAAACTTTAAATGAATATATTATTGAAATATTAGTTATAAAAATTTTTGTTCTGAAAAAAAAAAGCCTATGCTGAGCCCGATGTTGACCTTTATTAAGGAAGAGTGGATTGTCTGTGCATAGACCCGCGAGTTTTAATGAGGAGGTCCGGTAACACCCGGAAGTTGTCCTTAATTTTCTCCCAAAGTCAATGCTGAGCTCGACGCCTCGGACAACACGGAGAAGAAAGCACAAAGGGGCGAGCTCTAGAAGGTTGTGTTTGTCTTCTTTGAGGTGTTTTGGGGTGTATTTATAGGCAAAAACTTTTTTGAGGGCAAAATGGTTTTTATCGACCTACGGATAGCGGTCTCCGCGTTTTCATTTGTACTATTCGCAACCACATTTGGTCTACGGACAATGGCCTCCACCTTTTTGAGAGTACTATAAGCAGACAATGTCAACCTACGAACAACTGAATACACGAATCATGACCTATTGGGTCGGGGCGAGTACCCGAACAGGAGTGGTTGGAACTCGCTTGAATTGAGCTCACCGCTGGTTGGAGCTTGCCCAACCTGATCTTTTCGGGCTTGAGCTTGTTTGGCCTGATCTCGCCGGGCCTGATCTCGCTGGGCCTGATCTCGTCAGGCTTGAGCTCCCCTGGCCTGATCTCGCCAGGCTTGAGCTCGTCTGGCCTGATCTTGCTGGGTATGATTTCGCATGGCCTGATCTCTTCAAACTTGAGCTCCCCTTGCCTGATCTCGTCGGGCTTGAGCTCGCAGGGAGTGAAAGTCAAGCATATGGGTAGATAGTCACCTAAAAGGGGGTGAATAGGTGACTACTGTTTTTTAAGATTCCTTGCAATACTTTGTCTTTAATTTAATAATAATAATATCATCACAAATTATAGCACACACAACACAAATAAAGAACATCACACAGTACACACAGAATTTATAGTGGTTCCTCTATCTAGGGTACATCCACTTTCCCCTCCTTCCCCACTAGCAATGTGCTAGATAAGATTATAGCTTCTCTTTTCAACTCAGATCCAAAGATCCTACATGCTCAGTTTCTGTCAAGAAACCTACACTCAGACCAACTGGTCCTACCTCAGAGATTCCCTCAATCTCCTACCTCAGGCCCTCTCAGAACCCTACCTCAGCATTTATAGAATAGGTCTACAACTCAGTGATTTACCTTAAACCACCTACCTCATGTCCCTTCAGAACCCTATCTCAGCCTTTATAAATTAGGCTTACAATCTCAGAGAAAAGATTCTCCTACCCACTCAAATCTCTAGGAGATCTTACAATATAAAGTGATTATATAAAATACAGATAACAGAAAACCTGTAATCTATTATATCTACAGACTGAAAAGTTCCTTCTCTATATCAGCAAACTTCTTGATGTTGATCGGCGTGAATACCTTGAAGATGTTGATCAGATACAAATTGATCTTCAGATCAACTTAGTAAAAAGAGATTTGAAGATCTTCTTGAAGACCTTTGTCTTCTTCCTCTTTCTCGAAAATGTCGCCTGGTTAGGACTTGGAAGAAATTAGAACGAGAAATTTTGATTGCTTGATTTTATCTGTCAGTTGTTCCTGTGTGTATTTTGATTCTGTCTCTCTCTCTCTCTTTGAGAAGGCAGAACCTTCTATTTATAAACTTCGCAGATGATTGGATTCTGTTTGATGACGTCAACAACATAAATCAAATTCTTCCTTGACCGGTTTCTGTTGAAGTATAAATTTTTCGGCAATCAGTTCTGACTTGTCTTGACATTTCTAGTGTTGACTCAGCATATTCTGAAACATAAGTGTCGAGTTGTACTAGATGTCTCAACACATGTGTGGAGATATCCTAGTAGTCTCGACACATTCAAACTTGGAATAAATTTCATCAGAAGCTGAAAGTGTCAAGAAATTTGACTTGTCTTGACACACCCGTAATCTGTGTCGACAACCCTAAATACTGTCTTGTGTCGAGACAGTTAGATTGTCTCGACACAACTGTCTGCTGTATCGACATCTCCTGATTTTGCCTTATGTCGACAACTACTAATTTTGTCTTGCGTCGACAACTACTAATTCTGCCTTGTGTCGACACAGTGAGATTGTCTCGACACATTCCGTCTGTTGTGTTGACAACTTCTGATTCTGCCTTGTGTCGACAATAAGATTGTCTCAACACAATCTGTCTTTGAGGTATCGACACAATTGAACTGTGTCGACATATATGTGCTTAGGCAAGTTCTTCACTTTTAATCCTGTACATGTAAACTTAACATACATCGAATACAACTTTGTGTATATCATTGAGTTGATAAGGGACTTCTCCAAATCAGGTACACAATTCCCAATGTACCCAACAGGGAGCCTCCCGGAACGTGATCTAAACTTAGCTCGTAGAATACGGGTTAAACAGAATCTCTGCTCTTTGTGAGCACGCCTAAGGTCGAAAAGAAACGTTTACCCTTATTTAGCAAGCCTGATTACCGAGGAATGGGATTGGCTAATTCGCCGCCACCTTTCCCTATAAATAGGGGATGAGTCCATTTCTCCCTAACCATTTACTCTCATCGATCGATGCGATGGGAGAGTCAGAAGTTGACGAAATGGGCGCGTCCATGTTAAAAATGTTGAAGTGTAAATAGGGCGGCCTGGATGTGCAAACTGCATGGACCGCGAGAGTCCAAACATACCGTGGGAGACCGCATAGGTTGTGCGGCCTGGTTCTCAATCTGCGTGGTTTGTTCCTTGGCCATTTGAAGTCTGTGCGGTCTAACTCGGCTGTCCGCATAGCTGTGCGGCTTGATGTTGCTAACCAATCGCACGGTCCGGTCCTCACGATTATGACTTCCATCTGGGGGCACTTATCATCCATTTGTCCTTGTAGGGTTGGATAGAAGTTCAAGTAGTTAGACTTGGATTCTAGTGGCATGAGTGAGTGGTGTTTGGGTTTAAAGAAAATATTGAGTTTGTATTTGCAAATATTAGATTTGTCACTTCCTTGTGTTAACGATCTCTATTCTCATTTTATTACTTGATCTGATACATGCACTTGCGTAATTTACGTATACCTATTTCAGGCATATCACCTGCCCTGTGATTTTTCCCTCCTTGATTTTGCAAGACCTCTCTCCCCTTACCAAGGTGGTAACCCGGTCTTATGCCCAGAACCGTCGCCTTACGGTGACACTAACACATGGGTTAGTCGACACCGCAAGACACCGATCCTGCCCGCTAGTACGATCATTCAACCTGTTTGGCCAATCGAGAATAAAAGCATATAGTAATAAAACTAACAAGTGCACACAAATCATAGTACATATCATATATAAGAAAATGAAATGTACAACAGTAGTCCACAATGAGTACAACGAAAGAGAAAAAAAGCTTATGTCATGTACATGGTATCAAATCACTCTCTCACAACAACAAACAAAGCGGAAGCTAATCTATCAACGGTACACGCGTCGTCAGCTGACGCCGGGCTGTAGTAGTAGTAGGTGGTGGTGGTATCAGCTCCTCAAGTACTACCACCTCGTCCTGCTGGTCGTGCTGGTGCTCCATCTCCTCGAGCTCCTAAAATGATACGGTCGCAACAGACCGTTAGTCATAAAAACTAAGTCATTATCGTCCTCGCCTCACCCCTGCGACTCCTAGGTACCGAGCGGGATGATGAAGCGGAGGAAAACAAGGGATATAAAAGTAAAACAGGTGACAATGGAACTAGTCTATCAGGATTATATGTAGTAAGAGGTATATCTCTACTCTAGCAGTTATATATAGTTCATGTAAAACAAGTAAAGAGCAGTACTGAAGTAAAGTAAAGAGTAGAGCAGTAAGTAAGCTACATATAAAAGAGTCCATGCTAATTTATATGATAAAGATCTATGATGTATATGGCCTAAATATGTATATATGTTATGCATGCGGTTATGATTCATACAAGTGCAACTCACGCACGCGACTCTGTGATCACATACCTTTAGTTCTCGCTTTTTGGAGCTAGCATTACTCTCTGGTACCACCGTTGTGGCCACGGTTGCAGCGGAACGAGCGCTTCAGCTTCCTAGGCGGGTATACACACTACTAGGCCCAGACCTTCGTACGCCTCTATACACGTCCTATGTGCACTCTAGAGTCTCTGCGTATTAATGATGGCTACCTGCCATACTTTCTTAGTCGGGTGTGCGTTTTGGGGAATTGTCCTCCAGACTGCAGTATAAATAACCTACTGACCCCTCAAACCCTCGCATCTCACCAGAGTCATCGTATTGCCATCGGTGTGACGATTGACCTAGTACCGCATGACCCACCACTAGTTTTGTTTCTATACACATGCAAGATATCTCAACCCGAGCCTCTAGCTCGCAGGACCAACCCGTCTTGAAATGAACCTCTCGAGCCTTCAGCTCGCAGGACCGACCCTTCTTAAATCCCTCCAACCCTTCACGGATGAGATTGTCACATCATTCTCTTAGTTCTGAATCCCTCTATTCCTTCACGGGTGAGATTGTTACAGTGTTCTCTTATCCTATTGGACTACACTTGTATAATGTTTATTACACTAAGCAATTTAGGGTTAATCCTAGGACAACCCAGGGCATACCCTGTGAAGGACTATCAGGGGCACTAGGAACAACAATGGGCTGAAGCCCAAAACTCCATTTCTCAAGGATACTTATTTTTATTAATGCCTACCCATTATCCATACCCAACTCTCGATGTTACTCGGGGTGAACCTAATAACTTAAGATATTATTGGGAAAGCGGCGGTTTTCCGCCGGTCTCAGTTCTAGTTATATTTTTTGGGGTTTTGCACTCTATCACTCATTACTAAGAAGTGACCTACTAGATACCAACCAGAGTTTAACTTCCCAATATTGTTATCAATCCAACCTTCTCTTGCATCCCCCGTGGGTCCTAGTATTATATGCTAATTTTGCTAAACGCAACTCACGACCTAATACTAACTCGTATGATATGACTTCTAATTCCTTGGGTCAGATGCCCCTAATTATTTATCATGGATTTGCAAGGTGTATCATAATGACCATTTAGAATTTCATTGTTTTTCTAAGTATTTTAAGACCCTAAATTAAATCATTTAATTAAGTGACCTAGGTCACTTTGTACATGAACTACTATATCCAATAATCCCATATGTCTAAGTAAACTACCTGGAGATCTTCTAGGTTTAATATGACTAACTGCCAAGGATTTGGTTTTTCCATTTGAATTTCTATTTATTCTCTATTTATGATTAAAACCATAATTAATCCATTTTCCAAATGAAATACTTCAACTATACAATCAAAAATTTTAGGAAACCCGACCGAGCGAGCCGCGCGAAAGCCGCACTCGCTCAAAGAGACCCAAAATCACCTCAAAAGAGGGAGGGGAACCGTGCGCACAACCCAAACGCACAACGCACACAACACGCTCGAGCAACGTCATCACAAAACACATGCGCATGTAGGAGCAAACACACAACAGATCTAATTCCGAATTAAAACGATCCGATTCCCTGAACCAGAAAAAAAACTTTATAACCCGCAACATTACTAATCTATTATGAATGGATTGAGAACCTAACAAAGCTAAAAAAATACTCATTATTTTTAAAAAAAGCTTCAAAATTTTATTTATATAAATTAATTTCTTTCTGAATAAAATATCACATAACAATTCCGGTCCAAAAAATAATCATAAATGATAAAACTGGCGCAGGCAATCAGTCATAATAAAGGCACTCCACGAAAGCAAATCCTATCACGTGATTGGTTAATCGGCAGAGCCACGGATTCCCGTAATGAGAGAATCTCATCCGCCCATTTCTCATCCATCGAACGGCCTCTAAAAGTTCATCTCCCCAATTACGCACTATAAATAAACTGTGCCGCCAACAACTTTGAAAATAACACCACTTCCCCCCACTTTACATCTAACTCTATCTTTCAAAATTTCAATCCATGGATGCTGCCGCCAAGACACAGAAGGGAGCCGGTGGCCGGAAGGGCGGTGGTGGCCGGAAGAAAGCCGTCCCCCGCTCTGTAAAGGCCGGCCTTCAGTTCCCCGTCGGCCGAATTGGCCGTTACCTCAAGAAGGGCCGGTATGCCCAGCGCGTCGGAAGTGGTGCCCCTGTCTACCTCGCCGCCGTCCTCGAGTATCTCGCCGCCGAGGTTTTTTCATCTTTCTCTTTTTTTCGTTTTGATATCTTATATTCCTTGATATTTTGTTAATGATCTGTTCTGCAATGATTAGGTTTTGGAATTGGCTGGAAATGCTGCAAGGGACAACAAGAAGAGCCGCATTGTCCCCAGGCACTTGCTGCTTGCCATAAGAAACGATGATGAGTTGGGAAAGCTTCTTTCCGGTGTCACAATCGCTCATGGTGGAGTTCTTCCCAATATAAACCCTGTTTTGCTGCCAAAGAAGACATCGGCGGCTGAAGGGAAGGAGCCCAAGTCACCTTCAAAGGCAATCAAGTCAGGCAAAGCCTCCAAGGCTGCCAAATCTCCCAAAAAAGCTTAGAAGGTTTCTTCCACTTTGAAGAACAATGCTATCCGAAGACTTTTTTTTATGTATTTTGTACTGTTTTATAATCCTTAATAGAAAACTTCTTCTCTAGCATTTGTGCTTCCACTCTTTTTGGCAGTAATATGTTAATCTAATTAGAGAAGCTTTTCTGTAATCATTGATGTGGATCTTCATTTTCTATTTTCTGTAGTTTGTTAAAAGCTTGTTTTGTTTGACATTGAGGCTTCATTTGGTGTGGTTGGTGGAGACTGGGTGGGATGAGCTGGGCCGCTGTTTGAACCTGAAGGAGGAGGTTGTTGTTTGAATTGTAGGGAGGAGGCTGCTGTTTGAAATGTTGTGTATTGCTCCAGTTCTCAAGGGGTTGTGGGGGGAGATGCAGCAAATGCTGCTGTTGGGCGTTTGGTTACTTGTCTTGCAGGGGCGTTTGCTGCCAATCTGTCCTCTAAATGCTGTGCCTAACGAACCCTGATTTTCTCCTAATTTGTTATAAAAATTCTGAAGATACTTGTGTTTTCTTCTCTGCATAGTAAGCATTGCAGTTGTAAAATCTTAGGAATGAATGGATTGAAAGCAAAGGAGGAAAAAAAACAAAACAAGTAACAAAAAGAACACAGATTTAAGTATATGACTGCAATGTAGTTTCTCCTTTTTTAATGATAAAATTATGCATCTCTAACAGTAAAATGCCATTATGCTTCCTCAACCTAATTCATGATATAATAATTGTGATTCTATTGTCCGTAGCCATTATATTTGCTCCTTGTTCAGTGGCTTATGATTGCGTTCTTTTGCAGTGGAAGAAATGTTCGATTGGCTTTGCAGGGAGGTTACTTGGAAGGTTTGTAATGGGGTGGTGGGGTAACACTGACCGTCTAATGGCACTGTGGGGTGGACATTAGTGTCTGAATGGAGGAGGATCTTTGTTGAGAGTGGGGCGGATGTAGGATAGATTGGCAAGTAGGGGATGAGGGGAGGGAGCTCACAGTGGTTTTACAGTTGGGGAGAGGGAGGTAGGGGTTTTACCTTGGAGTTGCACCAAGGAGGTGATTGGAGGGTTCTTCCCCTGTTGTGCTAGAGGAATGAACAACATTTGCAAACAAAAACTTAACATTTGATGCTCAATCAATCAGATCTTGCAACAATTTAAACATAAGATCAAATAAGGGTACTTGAATCAGATGTTTCATATTGCCTGGTTTGATTGCTTGTTAAATACAATGAAAAACAAATAAAGTAATACATCAAAATCAGTGGTTTGATTGTTTGTTAAATACAATTAAAAACAAATAAAGTAATACATCAACTTGTATTGCTTGAATGGGTAGTGGTTCATTGCCTTTTTATGGGAATAGACTTGTGTTGGGCGTGCCATGCGATCAACTTGCTCGAACTTGAAATCACTTGTTTCTGGTGAATAAAGATGGTTGTACTCTTTGTAGTTGTGGGCCAAGTACCTTGAGTTCCTTTGAAGAAATCCATATTGCTTTCTATAGTAGGTGATTGCTTTAACAAACATGATGACGTACAATATCTCACTCACTTGCAGTATGAAGGTTATGACTCATGATTCCGAGTATGTTGTTGGCAAAAGTTAGTTTATTTGACTGTATGTATCTTCGTCAATGGTGCAGGGAAATCCACATGAAGCAACCCCTTCGGTGGTAGTAGAGATGTGTTGGTAGAGATTAATGGGGCTGAGGCTTAGGTGTGGGTGTGGTGGAATTATTCACATACACATGTTTTTCGTGATAAGGAGTCAGATCTTTACATTGAATGCTTGACTTATGTCTATGCCATGAGGGACATCAATTTTATAAGTGTTTATATTGATATGTCGCACGACTTTATGGGGGTCCATTTGATGAGTGCTCAATTTCTTTGTAGATTGATCCCATTGGGATCCTCTCCGGTCATATCTGAATTACTTATTCTTTTGCCTCATACTTTTGCCATCTTGCGCTAATTTGCTTGATCTTTATAGTAAAAATTACAAGATGTAATTTTCTTGCTGACCAGGACTCATGAAGTGTATGAACATGTTGAATGAAAGAATTTGTTGACTCATTTTGTCGGGACTCAAGAGGGTCATCAATCAAGCCAATAAGCTTCCTAGATTTATAACCTAATATGACATAAAATGAACTCAAACATATTGTCCTATTGACAGAATTGCTATATGCTAACTCAGGTATAGGTAGAACAGAATCCCAGATGGATGGATTATTTTTTAAACAAAACAACATAGTAGAGTTCCTAGACTACTGTTGATAATTTTTGTTTGCCCATCTGTTTGCTGGTGGTAGGCGCAGGAGAATTTCAATATCATACCATTTTTCTTTCATTATGTCTTTTATAAGTAACTCATGAATCCAATGCCGCGGTTGGAAACTATGGAAGTGGGTAATTTGTGATACTTACACAGTTCTCTAAAGAATAATACAAGTAGGAAGCATTGAACCACGTTGTTTGTTTCATCGAGGTCTGTTTGACTGCGAAGGTATTATTCAAGGGCTCATGCCTTTGCACGACAGACAATGTAATGTACAATTTAGTAGGCTGAAGAGACCCTTCGCGGTTTGACGGTCTCAATAATATTTAAGAAAACTAGTAACATCCTTCTGTAGGCCTGTCTAGAATAAACGATCCTCAACTAATGCAATCGTCTTGGCACGCCTGAAGTGCCCAACTGGTCCGCATGCGTGCAACTCTTAGAAGAGGAAATCTTGTAGGGTTGTTTGAGGGATGCACTGGCGAGAGCCCTTGAATAAGTACCTATCAGAAATTGTATAACCCTTACAAAAGTCAGGAGTGTCTCCCGATAGCCCGTCATAAATGTCATCGAATTCTGGGCACTATGGGTAATTATAAACTAGACGCTCAAAGTCAATAATTCGGGTGTTCATTGTATGAAGAATGCTGACTTGGTGACTGAAGGCATCAACCGGCTTTTTTTGACACCCGCTCGGTGTTTGAGAACGTAATGATAATCTTCCATATATTCCACCCATTTCGCTTGCCAGTGATCTAATTTTTTCTGCGAGTCGTGATACCACAAAGTCTGATGGTTAGTATACAAAACAAAATCTTTATATATGTGATAATGTCGCTAGAGAAGTGCTTGTATGATGACATAAAACTCCGATCATAATTCGAATATTGTTGTCGGACTTCATTCAATGTCTCGTTGAAGTTGGTAATTGGATGACCTTCATGACTAAGTACCACACCTATTCCAACTCCTAATGCGTCACAAGACAACTTGAAAGCTTTGGAGAAATCGGGTAAGTGTAAGACAAGTGCAAAAGATAATTTCTCCCTAATCTCCTTGAAGGCTCAAGGTGGCCTTCATTCATACAAACTCACCGTTACAAAGGCAACTCATAACGGGGGTCATAATCAAGTTGAAGCCCCGAACAAACCACCTATAAAAGGTGGCAAGCCTAAGAAAACTGCGAGACTCATGAATGTTCGTGGGAATGGACTACTCAGGAATAAACTTGATCTTGTCAGGATCAACTGATATACCGGAAGCAGAAACTATATACCCTAAGAAGTGAACGGACGCGCACAAGAATGAATACTTCTTTAAATTTATGTAGAGATGCTCATTCTGTCGAAGCTCAAATATGAAGTGAATGTGGTGCAAGTGCTTGGTACGACCCTTGCTGTATATCATTATATCATCAAAATACACAATCATAAATTTGTTATATAAGGTCACAAGATCCGTGTCATCACCCTTATGAGCAGGCTTGGTGCGTTCGATAGTCTGAATGACATAACTAACTACTTATATACGTCATCCTTCGTCTTGAAAACTATCTTCCACTCATCACCTCTCTAACTCTAATCTGATGGTATCCACTACGCCAGTCAATCTTCAAAAAGATCTGGGCACCGACCATCGAGTCCAAGAGGTCGTCGAGGTGGGGAATGGGAAAACAATACTTTACTGTGATTTTATTGATGGTACGACTATCAATGCACATGCGCCAACTCCCGTCCTTCGGGGTGGGTAAGAAGGGTCGGTACGACACAAGTTCTCAGGCTCTCTCGCATGAAATTCTTTCGAAGGAGATCATCTACTTGCCTTTTCAGCTCGGCGTGTTCAGTGGCTTTTCAGCTCGGCGTGTTCAGTCAGATTTAAACAGTAGTGGTGTAAATTGGGCAAAGATCCCCTTGGGATCAGATCGATCACACATGTTGTATGTCCCTCAATGGGGGAAGCTCATCAAGGAGCTCATCGGACATAATATCTGCGTAGTCTTCCAGTAATTGACGGACATCTGGATTAGTAATCTTAGTGTTAGTAAAGGTCTCACGAGTCGTCATGACTTCCACTACAAACATAACTCCTGCCTCTAAGCTTTCCCTCATGAAGTCACCCTTCCTCAAGACATGTAGGGGTCTCGATGACCCCGCACAATCAACCTTTCCCTTGGGAGGATCCCTGGGTTGGGTCAGGGTAAGAGTAATCTTCTGCCCTTTATTGAAAAAACACACATGTTGGATCGTCCATAACACGTGGCGTTGTGATCATATAAAAAGGCCGCCCAAGTAAAACGTGCGCGACGTCCATAGGGATAATGTCACACCCAACCTGTCCTCAATGGATGCTAAGTAAATCAACACTAAGCATCGTTATGTAACCTGGATGGTGGATTTGTCCACCCATAGGACCCGGTAAGGATGCGAATGTGGCTCGACTGTAAGCTACATCCTCTTTAACCCTTTCTTTGACGACTATATTTATGGAACTACCATTATCAATAGCGAGCTTGCAGGGGACTTATTGTGCTCGAGAAATACATGAAGAAGTTCGTGGTGTGGCTCTAATCCTCCTTGGTACATGGGGTGTGCCGAAAGCGACGCAGGATTCCTAACTTTAGTGACCTCTTAGTGTCGATCTCCCATCCCTCCTCTACACCGACTGTAATCTCCTCGTCGGCGGTATCCTCAACCTCAGAATTGGGGTCACCTGATTCCTCAAATAGTAATTTTTTGGTCAAGCATTGTGCCGTGAAGTGCCTTCTTCCAGAACACCGATAACATTGGATGCTCCCGTGTTTGAGTCCTCTAGAGGCAACAACTTTCCCAGTCGCATCTGCAAAAGCTCAAGGGGCGGCAGTGCCCATGGCAGGAATGGGTATCCTAGCTATGTTGGCCTCAAGTCGAGAGGTGACCTGTCTTGGGCCAGCAGTTTGCAAATATTGCTCGCACTCCAACACAAGTTGAAAAACCTGCTCAATCGTCTCAATTCTATGGGGAATCAGTTCCCTTCGAATTTCTGCCCTAAGTCCAATCCAGAAATGAGATGTAGTGGCAACGGGCTCCTCTAGAATATCACTACGGACCACTAACTCATAGAAACATGACATGTAGTCCGCAACGGAAAGGGTCCCCTACCGTAGTATATAGAGATGATCTAAAAGCTTATCATGATATGAATTTGGGAGGTATTTATCTTATAATTGCTGTTTCACCTCGTCGCATCGGGTGATGGTGCAATATTCGTCCCGCTCAAGCGGTGTCTCCAAGCTTGACTTGCAAATTTTGGCTGATCATACTGTAGTACCCTCCCCAACCTTTTGCCCGGGTCGGGCCGAAGGGGGTACTACTGGCCCAAGACGCCCACCCAGTGCTCATAGGGGAAACGATCCACCCTGTCCAAGCACTAGATGGCCGCCTTGGTTGGCTCGAATCATAAAATTCACAACCCATCAGAATATAGCGGAAGCATTAACAGGAAACCATTGCAGATTATATATCACATATCAAAATCACAACGGTTCTAGAGCCGAAGCCTAAGTATTTATATAAGCCCGTGGGCTATACATGCGCTACATATAATCCTCATATACTCTCTCTCTCTACGCTGCTCGGCAGGACTCACGTCTCTAAACTCTGGGGACGGCGGGGGTACATCTGCTCGAGTAGACTTAGCTGCTGACGTAATCTCCTGCGGAAGCGGGTCACTACGGTGCTCCACCTCCTGTGAATGGTTAATCAAATAACCGTTAGTAAAAGAGCTAAGTGGAAACAAATCTCCTCCCCGGATCCACATCCTGGGGACGAGCACGCACCCACCCAACAGAAGTAAATAGCCGAAGCACGAGATGGTTAGCACAATATTCCATATATGAACAGCTAGGAGCAAATATAAAAGAGTGCAGTATAACCGGAAAAAGCAGCAATAATATAAAACGGTTATAACAATGCTCTACTAGCTCAACACCACAACATGTTTTCATATCTTGAATTCTATCGCAGGCATTTACAGCCGCGCACATACCACAGACATTCACAGCCGCGCACAAAAACCCTATGTCGATATAATTTGGACCGCTTCTGTTCCAGCAGGGTAGCGAGCCCCGCGGGCCTCACCGATGTGGCCGTCGGTGATAGTGGCCAGTCCTGCCACTTTTAGGGGTGATCGTACCGCACAACCCCAGGCCCTAACGTACAACCTGGTGTACTTTTGGATGTGAGCGACATCCAGCGAATCATTTTGGCTGACCAGCGGAGGAAAACCCGACGGGGAATAAAACGGCCGATCACCCGTGGTACCCATCTCCCTGTCGCCTTGAGTCGTCAACCTTCCCGCACCGATACGAACGGTCTGCGGAAGGGACTGACCCGCCACTATTCCACCGCAAGCAATTTACAAACAATCAATCAACGACAAACATAATACACACCGGGTCTACATCGGCCTGCCCTACTAGGCTTAAACTTCGGGCGGCGACGCTTAGCTCTACTTTCGTCAAGGAGCGTGGGAGAGCATTATTTAGGGCTAGACCTGGAGGAATACCTCAACTCCGGTTATCCCCAACTAAGGCTCAACCTTAATAACGACTGCTCATCAGAGCAGGACTCGGGATTATAATAGTAAATTGTAATGAGGACAAATGCAGTGTTTATGCTGCTTATTTAAAGTACTGGAAAGAAACGTGACCAGTACGAAACTGGAGTAGCACTGAATTAAAAGTACTTGACCAGTACAAGACTGGAGTAAAGCTGAATTAAAAGTACTTGACCAATACGAGACTAGAGTAGAACTGAATTAAAAGTACTTGACCAGTACGAGACTGGAGTAGAACTGAATTACAAGTACTTGATCAGTACGAGACTGGAGTAGAACTGAATTAATAGTACTTGACCAGTACGAGACTGGAGTAGAACTGAATTAAAAGTACTTGACCAGTACGAGACTGGAGTAGAACTGAATTAAAAGTACTTGACCAGTACGAGACCTGAGTAGAACTGAATTAAAAGTACTTGAATTGAAAAGAATAAAGGAACATGACCAGTGCAAGACTGGAATAATCATAAAGAAAATGGTTAGTAGTCCAATCACTCCATCCAAGAGGCTCCAGTCTCATCTCCGTTCTCAGGAGGTACATTCAGTTCTCTTTCAGTTTTTAATAAGGCTCATTGGTTTACACCCATTATTAAGATCCGATTATGATTTGGTTGTGCCTTATTAATCATGACTTAATCGGATTAGTGGCTTATCAGGAGTTACATCCTTAATATTAATCGAGAATAATGTGCAACTCGCTGCTCGTACTCTCACTTTCCGAGCGAGTCCAGATCACCCGAGAGTCGAGGCGCTCGACGGTTTCACAAAGCCTCGGAACACACGGAGCTTGGTCACTTGCCTCAGTCACTCTCGTCGATACGATAACTTTGAATTTATTAATTAAATTAGAAAGGACGGTCGCGCGCTCCAATTTCATTTTTGAAGAAAATGAGCATAATAATTTCCGAACGCGACCCTAGGCTTTCAATTTTAGGAAAAATATCACAACTTTTCCCCATGACCCCAAATTTTGATACAACCCTTAAGAGAGTCTAAAATGAGTCTTGTAATTTTTTTTGTAATTTTCAAAAGTGTTTTGTGCCTTTAATTTGGCCAAACAAATTTTATTTGGGCTTTTAAAAATACCAAATCAATTTCAAAAATTTTCAAATTTTTTGTGGAGACTGCCCTCATCAAGGAGAACAAATTTCATGTTCAAAACTTTTTCATGAGGGCTCTATCTTAGCCTCTGAAAAATCAAATCAATTATAATAATATAATATTATAATAATCAAATCCATTATAATAATATAATATTATAATAATTATATATATATTATTATAATATAATATATATATTATAAATAAATAATCATGTTCATCTTCTCTTCCCCCCCCCCCCCCGCTGGAACGAATCCGCCGCCTTTACGGGCCTTCCCCGCCGCCGGCCGGCCACCGGCCAGCCGTGGCTCCGCCCCCGGCCGACTGCCCGGGGGTGGGCGCTCCCTCCGGCGGTGGTCCGGTGGCCCGCCGCCGCCGGCCATCGCCAGAGTTTTTTTTTATTTTAAACGGGAGGGAAGGGGAGAACGGCGGCGGCGCTCCGGCCGCCGAGGGCGCCATGCAAAACGTTCAAAATGAAGAAGGGGGAGGGAGAAGGCTTCCACCTGTGTTTGGCGGGATCGGGAGGGGCCGGCTCGGTCGGGCATGGCTCAAGGTGTTGGTGGAGGGGGAGGAGCTCCTCGGCTTGGTTTTTTCCGGCTACCAGAGCTCCGGCAGAGGGGGGAGAAGGGGGAGGGGATGCTCTTGAGAGCTGTGAGGGAAGGAGAGGGGGTGGGGTAGCTTTTATAGGGAGGGGGAGGGGGAGCTCCCTCCCATTGGGTGGTGTGGGACTAATCCCTCCTTAGGGAGGGATTAATCCCACCCTCTAGCTGTCCTTGGACAGCTGGAGCTCTCTCATTTTCCCCCATGTGGGGAAAATGAATGAGGCACTTAAATGGGCTTGGGCCTTTTGGGAAGAGAGGGGAAAAGGAGGAGAAGAGGGGTGGGGTGGGCCTCCACTTATCCTAGGCTTTATTGCTGGTTGGGGGGCCCAAGGAGAGTGAGGGGGGCATGAGTCATCCTCCTTTGGAGAGGTGGGCCCCTCATTTGGAGAAAAATCCAAAAAGTGGATTTTTAGGAGGGTTTGACCAAGTCAACCCTAGGGTGGGTCCCCCTTGCTGGTCAAAGTCAATGTGGGTCCAAGTCATAGGGGTCGGGTCAAGGTTCGGGTGTCGTGTCATAATTGGTGTGCGCACGCTTTTCGGTGCACAACTAGCCTCGATTTGATCGCGAGTTGACCAATTATCGTTAAAATTGACCGGGATGACTTCCGTTGACTTCGTATTGATCACACGAGTCCAACGCCACTGACTGGGGTTGAATCAGAGTCCGTTTGACGAAAGTCCAAAATCTGAGCGTCGTAGCGCGCTAAAATCGTCAAAACGCTCATAATCATCGTTAGGCTTCGAATCGCGACGCAACGATTTCCGATGTGTTCGTATCAACTATACGAAGTCATAGGAATTGACAGAATTCAAATCAGAGTTCTCTATGTCAATAACTAAAAATCTCATTTTGCGACGTTTTGCGGGGAATGACCAAGTCCACTATATGACCTCGGGGTCCAACTGAACGAGTTCCGATGCGCTCGTATTGACTATACGAGGCCACAGGAACTGATAAAACTCAATTCGGAGTTCTCTAGCTCGATTCCCTGCCTAGGGTTGCCTCCTACCGGGTCACGGGTAATGGCTCAGGTCACTTTTATTTGGCCCACTAGGGCTCTGGTGGCCCAATAAAAGTCGGGATGTTACAATCCAATAAAAATAAAAGGATTTTCGTCCCCGAAAATTTGCTTGAAGTAGGGGGAAAAGTAACATACCTGGGGAAAGAGCTCTGGGTGCTTTTCTCGGAGGAGTGCTTCAGGTTCCCACGTGAACTCCTCTCGTCCGCAGTTTGACCATAGTACCTTAACCATTGGAATGGTTTTATTACGTAGTGTCTTGACCTTATAATCCACTACTCTGACGGGTTCGAGCCGGACGGATCTATCTGACTGTAGCTGCACCGGTGGAGTAGGAAGGTACTGTTCTGGTTGCCGGAGGACTCGTCTCAAGGAAGATACATGAAACACATCGTGAATATTCCCCAACTCTGGGGGCAAGGCCAAACGATAGGCGACGGGGCCAACACGCTCTATCACCGGATAGGGGCCCAAGAAGCGGGGATCTAACTTTTTCTTCTTCCTCAACCGGGAGACACCATGCATGAGCTTTATTTTTAAGAACACATTTCCCCACGCTAAACTCCACCGGTCGGTGCCGCGCATCATAGTACTTAGCCTGCCGGCTTTGCGCTTCCCGCATTCGCTCCTGAATCAGCCGTATCACTGCCGTAGTGTCATCGATGTAAGCCACTCCCAAGGCTTCCGGGTCCTCTTCCTGAGCCCAAGTCAACGGGGTTCGGCAACGCCTTCCATACAATGCCTCGTACGGAGCCATCTTAATTCTAGCCTGGTAGCTGTTATTGTATGAAAACTCGACCAACGACAACAACTGCTCCCATGGCTCATTGTGCTCCACTATGCACAGTCGAAGATGATCCTCCATCGTCCGGTTCGTCCTCTCTGTCTGTCTGTCTGTCTGCGGGTGGAAGGTAGTGCTGAAGGCCAACTTGGTTCCCAAATACGCCTGCACCCACCTCCACTCCTTACATGTGAAACGCCCGTCACGATCTGACACGATGGACTTTGGTACTCCGTGGAATCGTACCACTTGCTCTAGGAACATCCTGGCCAGGATATCTACTCCATCACCCTGTCGGTTTGGAATGAAATGTGCTACCTTGGTGAGTCGATCTATGACCACCCATATTGAGTCATTCCCAGCGCGGGATTGAGGTAGGCCGTGGATGAAGTCCATGGAGATGTATTCAAACTTCCATTTTGGTATCGGCAGGGGCTGTAATAGGCCTCCTGGACTGCGACATTCGGCTTTGACCTTCTGACAGGTCTGGCACCGGGCCACAAAGTTGGTGACATCTCTTTTCATTCCATGCAAGTAAATGGTCCTACGCAAGTCCACGTACATCTTAACTACGCCATGGTGGATCGAGTACCTGGACTGATAGGCCTCTTGCAAAATTTCTTCACGAATCCCTCCAGTAGCGGAAACAAATATGCGGTGCTTGAATTGCAGAATCCCGTCATGCAGTTTATAATTCTCTTGTGCCCCTTCTTGCAGAGATCGGACGATCGGCATCACCTCTGGGTCGATCTTCTGGGCTTCTCGTATCCGGTCCCGGATGTCGCATTGGATTTCCATCCAATATAGCTGCGAGTAGTACTCTTCCGGATCTCTTCGAGCAACCAGGGTAATCTCCATGTCTATCAAAGACTGGAAGAGTTCCTTAGGGATCTGCTCCATCCAACTCCCGGCTATTGCAGGCTGGCGGCTCAAGGCGTCAGCGACTCTGTTAGCCTTCCCGGGGTGATATTGGAGAGTGAAGTCGTAATCGCATAAGAATTCCAGCCATCGGCGCTGGCGGAGGTTCAGATCTTTCTGCGTGAAGATATACTTGAGGCTCTTGTGATCGGAGAAGATCTCACATCTTACTCCGTACAGATAATGCCTCCATATTTTAAGGGCGAAGACGACGGTGCCCAACTCTAAATCGTGCGCCGCATAGTTTAATTCATGCGGCTTTAATTGCCACGAAGCGTAGGCCACTACCTTGCTATGCTGCATTAGGACTGCTCCCAATCCCTTCAGGGAAGCATCAGTGTAGATTTGGAATCCCTCGGTCCCTGTGGGGATCGTAAGGATTGGCACAGAAGTCAGCCGCTTCTTCAGCTCGACAAATGCTGTCTCGCACTCTGGCCTCCATCGGAATGTGACGTCCTTCTTGGTGAGAGCAGTTAGGGGTAGGGCGATCTTGGAAAAACCCTCGACAAACTTCCTGTAGTATCCAGCAAGACTGAGGAAACTCCGGATATCCGCAACCGTCCTGAGTGACGGCCAATTTTGTACCGCCTGGACCTTGGCTTGGTCTACTACCACTCCTTCCTTGTTTATTGTGTGGCCCAAGAATCCAATTTTTTCTAGCCAGAATTCGCATTTACTGAATTTGGCGAAGAGAGAGTGTTCCCGGAGCTTTAATAGCACCATCTGATGGTGCCGGGTATGGTCCGTCTTGGTCTTCGAGTAGATTAGGATGTCGCTTATAAAGATGATGACAAAGTGATCCAAGAAAGGTTCGAAGACTCTATTCATCAGGGCCATGAAGGCGGAAGGCGCGTTAGTGAACCCGAAGGGCATCACCAGGAACTCATATAGACCATATCGGGAGCTAAAGGCCGTCTTGGGGATATCTTCCTCTCGGATTCGAAGCTGGTAATAGCCAGATCTCAGGTTCATCTTGGAAAATACGGACGCACCTTGCAACTGATCGAACAGTTCGTCGATTCTAGGGAGGGGGTAGGTATTGCGTACAGTCAGCTTATTCAGCTCCCTGTAGTCGATGCATAGTCGCAGAGTCCCGTATTTCTTCTTGACAAAAAGTACCGGGGCTCCCCAGGGTGAGGAACTAGGGCGGACGAATCTAGCATCTATTAGTTCCTGTAGCTGGATCTTTAGTTCAGTCAGCTCTCTTGGGGCCATCCGGTATGGGGCTCGAGATACTGGTCATGCTCCGGTCACGAGCTCGATCTGAAAGTCAACCTCTCGCTGTGGTGGCAATCCCGGGAGGGACTCAGGGAAAACATCCGGAAAGTCGCGGACTACCGGGACCTTGGCGAGCACCTTGGATTTGTCTTCCATCTCGAAGTAAATAAGATATACTTCGTCCTTCTGTCGGACGAATTTCACCATCTGCGTAGAAGTTAATATGATACGCGAGACAGAGGGCACACCTGTCAATGTGACGGTCTGGCCATTTGGGTTCTGTAGCCGAACTTCTCGCGTGGAACAGTTTATCTGGGCTTGGTGCTCGGCCAGCCAGTCCATACCCAGAATTATGTCAAATCCTGTTATTGCTAGGATGGTTGCGTAGATCTCAAATTCTACTTCTCCTAGCACAGCCTGGAATGAGCACTTTTCGGTAGAAGTCATATCCGACCCGTCTGACAAGCGGATTCGTATAGACAGTCCGGTTGAACGAATAACATTTCCTTTTGTTGCGATGAACTCGTGGGAGACGAAAGAATGAGTTGCTCCCGTGCCAAAAATGGTTTTGGCAGGAAGTCCTTCTACAAACAAGATTCCTGACGATATGGGAATATATATATATATATATATATATATATATATATATATATATATATATATATATATATATATATATCAACTATCTAATACAGAGGATATAAGCACACATAAGTAATATACAACATCAGTAGTTAGATCTGATATCTCTCTATCGCCTAAGATATATACCTATGACTACGTCAGGGGCCGGTCCGTGCTGCAGGTCGAGTGCGTAGGCCTCCTGGGGCACTGCTCGGCCCTGCTGGCCTCTCCTGCCAGCTCTGCCTCTGCGGCCTCTCTGACCCTGCCCTCGTGCCGGCTGTCCACCCTGAGCAGCTCCCAATCCGGGTCTCCCCGTCGCCTGAGGGCAAAAGGCCCTCATATGTCCTGGCTGATGACATAAGAAGCAGTTCCCTACAAAGGGAACATCTCGTCGGGCCACTAGTGGGGGATGCGGTGCTGGAGCTGGTCTGAAGTCTGGCTGTGGAGCTGGGGGTGCTGGTGGGTGCCTATAAGGCTGCCTGCGGCGTCGCTGCCTGCGCTCTCTATCCTGTCTATGGGGAGCGACTCCTCCGTATCGCCCTGGTCTCGAGGGAGCTCTTCCTGACCTCTGCGCCGCTGATCCACTGTTTGCTGGTCCAACTCTAAGGCTGCCGCATGGGTAGCTATGGTGTTGAAGGTGGCCTGAGAGAGCATAATCAGGGCCTGCCTCAGGTCATCTCGTAGTCCTCGATAGAACCGAGAAGCTCTATCCCTGTCGGAGGCAGCCAGGTTCCCGGCGAAGCGTGCCAGGTGTATGAACTCTCTCTCATACTCTGCCACAATACGGTTGCCCTATCGGATGAGCATGAACCTCTCTTGTAGCACGGCTCGGTCTGCATCTGTGATAAAGAACTCTAGTAGAGCTATGGAGAACTCTCCCCAAAGGATCGTGCTCATCGGCCGACCTCGAAAGGTAGAGCGACTCGCCGCTCTCCACCAATCCCTCGCATATCCCTCCAAGAGGGTCACCACCAAAGAAACTGCTGCCACAGCTGGGCACATCATCCCTACTAACAGCTCCTCCACTCGCTCCACCCACTCCTCTATCTGAATGGCCGTCTCTGTACCCCTGAAATGGGGAGGCCTTAGTCCTCGAAAAGTCGTCAGCAGATTAGTTGGTGCGGTCATCTCTCGTGGTGGCTGTGCAAGGGCATCACGGAAAGTCGCTAGTATAGCCGTCAGTGTCTGCCCCATATCTGTCTCGGCAAACGGTACGGTCGCGGGAGCGACCGGGTCTGGTAGTGGGGTAGCTGGAACATATCCTCTAGACGAGGATCCCCCGTTACTGTCCTCCGGTATCTGGAGAAGTAATAGGAAAGAGTGTCGGTATTTTGAAAAAGTAGTGGAAATTTGCAAAAACGACAGACAAAGCGGAAACAACGGTGTATGAGCATACTATCGTACAGTCTAGAATCCCTAAGCCTCTACACTAGGGTCCACCAGGCTTCCGCTGCAAGGTTCGTCCCGAACCTAAAACGAAGCGAGGGATGAAGGGATCCTGAGACTGCTCCACAAGGAAGAATCGTGATTGCTCTGTTCCATTTGTAGTACCCCCCAACCTTTTGCCCGGGTCGGGCCGAAGGGGGTACTACTGGCCCAAGACGCCCACCCAGTGCTCATAGGGGAAACGATCCACCCTGTCCAAGCACTAGATAGCCGCCTTGGTTGGCTCGAATCATAAAATTCACAACCCATCAGAATATAGCGGAAGCATTAACAGGAAACCATTGCATATTATATATCACATATCAAAATAAAAGCGGTTCTAGGGCCGAAGCCTAAGTACTTATATAAGCCCGTGGGCTATACATGCGCAACATATAATCCTCATATACTCTCTCTACGCTGCTCGGCGGGACTCACGTCTCTAAACTCTGGGGACGGCGGGGGTGCATCTGCTCGAGTAGACTTAGCTGCTAGCGTAATCTCCTGCGGCAGCGGGTCACTACGATGCTCCACCTCCTGTGAATGGTTAATCAAATAACCGTTAGTCACAGAGCTAAGTGGAAACAAATATCCTCCCCAGATCCACATCCTGGGGACGAGCACGCACCCACCCAACATTAGTAAATAGCCGAAGCACAAGAGAGTTAGCACAATATTCCATATATGAACAGCTATGAGCAAATATAAAAGAGTGCAGTATAACCGGAAAAAGCAGCAATAATATAAAATGGTTATAACAATGCTCTACTAGCTCAACAACACAACATGTTTTCATATCTTGAATTCTATCGCAGGCATTTACAGCCGCGCACATACCGCAGGCATTCACAGCCGCGCACACAAACCCTATGTCGACATAGTTTGGACCGCTTCTGTTCCAGCAGGGTAGCGAGCCCCGCGGGCCTCACCGATGTGGCCGTCGGTGACAGTGGCCAGTCCTGCCACTTCTGGGGGTGATCGTACCGCACAACCCCAAGCCCTAACGTACAACCTGGTGTACTTTTGGATGTGAACGACATCCAGCGAATCATTTTGGCCGACCAGCGGAGGAAAACCCGACGGGGAATAAAACGACCGATCACCCGTGGTACCCATCTCCCTATCGCCTTGAGTCGTCAACCTTCCCGCACCGGTACGAACGGTCTGCGGAAGGGACCGACCCGCCACTATTCCACCGCAAGCAATTTACAAACAATCAATCAACGGCAAACATAATACACACCGGGTCTACGTCGACCTGCCCTACTAGGCTTAAACTTCGGGCGGCGACGCTTAGCTCTACTTTCGTCAAGGAGCGTGGTAGCGCATTATTTAGGGCTAGACCTGGAGGAATACCTCAACTCCGGTTATCCCCAACTAAGACTCAACCTTAATAACGACTGCTCGTCAGAGCAGGACCCGAGATTATAATAGTAAATTGCAATAAGGACAAATGCAGTGTTTATGCTGCTTATTTAAAGTGCTGGAAAGAAACGTGACCAGTACGAAACTGGAGTAGCACTGAATTAAAAGTACTTGACCAGTACAAGACTGGAGTAAAGCTGAATTAAAAGTACTTGACCAATACGAGACTGGAGTAGAACTTAATTAAAAGTACTTGACCAGTATGAGACTGGAGTAGAACTGAATTACAAGTACTTGACCAGTACGAAACTGGAGTAGAACTGAATTAAAAGTACTTGACCAGTACGAGACTGGAGTAGAACTGAATTAAAAGTACTTGACCAGTACGAGACTGGAGTAGAACTGAATTAAAAGTACTTGACCAGTACGAGACTGGAGTAGAACTGAATTAAAAGTACTTGAATTGAAAAGAATAAAGGAACAGGACCAGTGCAAGACTGGAATAATCATAAAGAAAATGGTTAGTAGTCCAATCACTCCATCCAGGAGGCTTCAGTCTCATCTCCGTTCTCAGGAGACACATTCAGTTCTCTTTCAGTTTTTAATAAGGCTTCATTGGGTTACACCCATTATTAAGATCTGATTATGATTTGGTTGTGCCTTATTAAGCATGATTTAATCGAATTAGCGGATTATCAGGAGTTACATCCTTAATATTAATCGAGAATAATGTGCAACTCGCTGCTTGTACTCTCACTTTCCGAGCGAGTCCAGATCACCCGAGAGTCGAGACGCTCGACGGTTTCACAAAGCCTCAGAACACACGGAGCTTGGTCACTTGCCTCAGTCACTCTCGTCGATACGATAACTTTGAATTTATTAATTAAATTAGAAAGGACGGTCGCACGCTCCAATTTCATTTTCGAAGAAAATGAGCATAATAATTTCCGAACGCGACCCTTGGCTTCCAATTTTAGGAAAAATATCACAACTTATCCCCATGACCCCAAATTTTGATACAACCCTTAAGAGAGCCTAAAATGAGTCTTGTAATTTTTTTGTAATTTTCAAAAGTGTTTTGTGCCTTTAATTTGGCCAAACAAATTTTATTTGGGCTTTTAATAATACCAAATCAACTCTAAAAATTCTCAAATTTTTTGTGGAGACTTTCCTCAGCAAGGAGAACAAATTTCATGTTCAAAACTTTTTTATGAGGGCTCTATCTTAGCCTCTGAAAAATCAAATCCATTATAATATTATAATAATTATATATATTAATATAATATAATATATATATATTATAAATAAATAATTCTGTTCATCTTCTCTTCCCCCCGCTGGAACGAATCTGCCGCCCTTACGGGCCTTCCCCGCCGCCGGCCGGCGACCGACCGGCCGTGGCTCCGCCCCCGGCCGACTGCCCGGGGGTGGGCGCTCCCTCCGGCGGTGGTCCGGCGGCCCGCCGCCGCCGGCCATCGCCGGAGCATTTTTTTATTTTAAACGGGAGGGAAGGGGAGAACGGCGGCGGCGCTCCGGCCGCCGAGGGCGCCATGCAAAACATTCAAAATGAAGAAGGGGGAGGGAGAAGGCTTCCACCTGTGTTTGGCGGGCTCGAGAGGGGCCGGCTTGGTCGGACATGGCTCAAGGTGGTGGTGGAGGGGGAGGAGCTCCTCGGCTTGGCTTTTTCCGGCCACCAGAGCTCCGGCAGAGGGGGGAGAAGGGGGAGGGGATGCTCTTGAGAGCTGTGAGGGAAGGAGAGGGGGTGGGGTAGCTTTTATAGGGAGGGGGAGCTCCCTCCCATTGGGTGGTGTGGGACTAATCCCTCCTTAGGGAGGGATTAATCCCACCCTCCAGCTGTCCTTGGACAGCTGGAGGTCTCTCATTTTCCCCCATGTTGGGAAAATGAATGAGGCCCTTAAATGGGCTTGGGCCTTTTGGGAAGAGAGGGGAAAAGGAGGAGAAGAGGGGTGGGGTGGGCCTCCACTTATCCTAGGCTTCATTGCTGGTTGGGGGGCCCAAGGAGAGTGAGGGGGGCATGAGTCATCCTCCTTTGGAGAGGTGGACCCCTCATTTGGAGAAAAATCCAAAAAGTGGATTTTAGGAGGGTTTGACCAAGTCAACCCTAGGGTGGGTCCCCCTTGCTGGTCAAAGTCAATGTGGGTCCAAGTCATCGGGGTCGGGTCAAGGTTCGGGTGTCGTGTCATAATTGGTGTGCGCACGCTTTTCAGTGCACAACTAGCCTCGATTTGACCGCGAGTTGACCAATTATCGTCAAAATTGATCGGGATGACTTCGTTGACTTCTTATTGATCACACGAGTCCAATGCCACTGACTGGGGTTGAATCAGAGTCCGTTTGGCGAAAGTCCAAAATCTGAGCGTCGTAGCGCGCTAAAATCGTCAAAATGCTCATAATCATCGTTAGGCTTCGAATCGCGACACAACAATTTCCGATGTGTTCGTATCAACTATACGAAGTCATAGGAATTGACAGAACTCAAATCGGAGTTCTCTATGTCAATAACTAAAAATCTCATTTTTGCGACGTTCTGCGGGGAATGGCTAAATCCACTATATGACCTCGGGGTCCAACTGAACGAGTTCCGATGCGCTCGTATTGACTATACGAGACCACAGGAACTGATAGAACTCAATTCGGAGTTCTCTAGCTCGATTCCCCGCCTAGGGTTGCCTCCTACCGGGTCACGGGTAATGGCTCAGGTCACTTTTATTGGGCTCACTAGGGCTCTGGTGACCTAATAAAAGTCGGGATGTTACACATACTTTTTGCGTCACTTATCTCAAATCAGTCAAAGTAGTTATCCATATCCATAAGCCAATCGCTAAATGCCTTTGGGTCTTGGTTATAACGCCCCTGATTTTTTTGTGATTAGTTAATCTTTGATTGACGTTACGTTGACATATATTTGGCCTTTGCCGTTGTTAGAGCGTGGTCCTAGCTCTGTAGGCCTGTGAGTGGCTTATTTTATAGCCTGTTTACAAGATTCCCTAGCAAGCCGGAGTCTGTTTTGGCGACTCAGTGGTGCCTCTTCGGGAATGCTTGTGTTTTGGCTTCGGGCAATGTTAGCTTGAGTTTTGTTTGTCGGATGACGATTTCGACTTCGCCACTAGATTCGTAGCGTGGGTATTTAGCTACGGTGTGAATTTCGTTAAATTCCGAGATAGTTCGGTTTTCGCGTTGTTTTGACATGTTATTTGATTAATTAATATAATATTCTAATATTAGATTAATCTTTTAATGACAGGAGTTTTATATCTTAAGATATAATATACTTAAGATATAATATTTTATAGCTAGAGTGGCTGCTTGTTTTAGTGACTGCATAGTATGGATATTAATATTTTATAGCTATAAGTGACCGACTAGTACTTGTATAATAATAATATACTAGCTAGTGGTTGGATATATTATTAGTTTATTAGCTGGGTGGCTGGATATAATAGAATATATCATATCTTAGTCTTATCTCCTTCATCTTCCCCAAAAAGAGGGAGAAAAGCTTCCAGCAGAAGGTTTCGGGCAACGAAAATTCTGGAGCTTTGGCCGGCGATTTCTGGAGGTGTAGAGCTCGGTTTCCTCTGGTAAGGGCAGATTTGGGCTGCTCTCACTCAGGTCTTCCATCCTAGGTAAGTTTTCCTTGCTCTAGGGCTGTTTTAGAAGCTAGAGACTGTCGGGTTGCTCAGGTTTTGTTTTTCTCTTTTAGCTTCAGGTTTTGCGGTTTGTGGCCGATCTTGCCTAGCTATGCCATAGTTGGAAGAGCAGCTGCTGTGTCTTAAAGGTTGAGGCAAGTGGTGCTCTTTGCCCTTGCCAAACTTGTCTTTATTTTTTTGTATTTTTATTGCTGGATGTTTAGTAGATCCATTTTAGAAGCTAGGGCTGCTGCCGGTTTTGTCCCGAGCCAAGTCTTGCCCAAATTTCATTAGTTTTCTCTCTCCTAGTTGCTGATTTTGTGTCCAGCTAGTGGCTAGAGGTAAGAATTGAGTTTACTAAGTTTATTCCAGCTTGAGGGATAGCTGTAGCTGGGTAGAAGAGGTAAAAGGATTTTTTTTAAGTGCAGGAAAAGCTCTCGGGTTGCAGGCGTTGAGTGGCTTTTAAGTTAAGTCCAAAAGCGTTGAGTGTGGTGGACACACTCAACACCTAGCTAGTTTGATTTTACGTCTAAGTACAAAAGCGTTGAGTGAGTGGAGCTCACTCAACGTCTGGGTGTTTGCTCTGGAAGCTAAGTCCAAAAGCATTGAGTGAGTGGAGCTAACTCAACGCCGTAGGCCTTTGGCATTGAGTGAGTTGTACTCACTCAACGCCATCCTGCTAGAGAATCATTCTAATTCTTTTGGCGTTGAGTGAGTGGAGCTCACTCAATGCCGGCTGTCTTTGGCGTTGAGTGAGGTGCACTCACTCAACGTCATTGCCCAGAGAAAGTTTTTTAAGTCTTTTGGCGTTGAGTGAGTGGAGCTCACTCAATGCCGTCTGCTTTTGGCGTTGAGTGAGTGGAGCTCACTCAACACTGTCTGCTGTTGGCGTTGAGTGAGTGAAGCTCACTCAACGCCGTCTGCTTTTGGCATTGAGTGAGGTGCACTCACTCAATGTCATTGTCCAGTCAGTTTCTCTAAGTCTTTTGGCGTTGAGTTAGCTGAACTCACTCAACGCCATCTAACCTAGGCATTGAGTGGACTCAACGCCTTCCAGTGTTTGGCGCCGAGTGGACTCGACGCCTTTTACCTTAAGCTGGTGTTTTCTCCCAAGTATGGTTAGGGTGGGTTTATGTCGATTTGTATATGTTTTTTGGCTGGTTTTGAAGGCTGAATCGTGAATTATAGCAAGGGGTATGCTTGTTGACTCTATAAGGGGTGGTTTGGGTGTAGAGCCGTGGTCCCACCATGGTGTGTTGACACCATTTTGGCCCTGATTTGGGCTGGTTTTGTTGGTGTGTTGGAACCGTTTTGTCCCTAGTTTGGACTGGTTTTGTTGGTGTGTTGGACCTTTAGGCTTCCACCGTTGTACCCTTGAGTATTTATGGGTCTGGGTGTTTGGATGAAGACTGTTTTTAGTCACTAACCCAGACCCATGGCTCTGCCACTGCTAATGATTCACAAGTTAGGACTGTTAGTTCCTTTCTTTAAAGTGGTTATTTTGGCATATGCTTGCCTTGTGCTTCTACAGTTTTACCAGGACATGTTGTTTATTTCTCGCACTTGGTGCGTTGGGTTGTTGCCTTGGGCAGTGTTATACCCTTACTGTATTGTTCAATTATCTTTTGCTCTTTTGATAGCACTTGTTGTAGGGTTGGTAAGCCCTTCTCTTCTTACTTATGAATCTAATGCTCCAGTTTACTTTTGTTTATATGCTTGTTGAGGCGTTCTTTCTTTGAATGCCTTAGGTACAGGTTGTAGCCGGTTGAGCGGCAAGTGTTCTGGTAGAGCATACTTGTGGCCTCCGGGGTTGCTGAGAGTGTTGTACCTCGACCTAGTGAGGTAGTTTTCTTCTTTTTGTACAGACATACATACTCACTAGTGGGTTCGTGTCAGGTTGTTGACGTCCACTAGTGGTTTACTTTTGATGCCATATATGAAATAGAACTGCTATTTTTGCCTATTGTGAGGTTGTTTACTTGCTTTCTGGGAATGATTTATACTAGCTTGTATGTTAGATATTTTAAAACCTAAAAACATTACTATATGTACCTCATGCACATCATGTTTATACAACTAAACCATTACTTTCCGAAGCAACGTAAAAGCTATTTTCTTATACTATGATAATCTAGAGTCCTGCATTTCCTGAGTTATCTTTTGTGGATGTTTATACTCATGTAAGATGTCAAATCAAGCTAACCAAAGTATTTTCCTATGAGTATACATCTATTTTTTAATTGTGGGCTAGCTGATCCACTGTGCCGAGGGATACGACCATCAAACTTAATTGGTTTTCTTTTATAGTAAAATATGATTTTCTCCAAAGGTATAGAGTCTGGGGTTTTGCCTGAGCATGTGCAGTTATTTCCTGCACGACGTGACATCATAACACGTATTTTCCCTTACTCTGATATGATTTAATTATTGAGAAAATACGGGTCATGACAGTTGGTATCAGAGGGAGGTTTCTTGACAATTGGTCGGACAACCTTTCCTTGTTAGTGTTAGTTGTTTAGTGACATATCATACACACATCGATGTGTCATCAGTACGTCTTGGCTGAAGCATGGGCACTACACTCATAAGCATGACAAGAAGTATACGGGGGCATATTATGTAGTATGAGATACATAATATGTGTTTGTATATAGATTCACCATAGGTGGCAACATATGAGGGTTATATAGTATGGGATGCATAACCTCACCACATGAATGCCCATTAGTACGTTTTCTCTTTTCGTTGCATGTAATGTTATGTAGTATGAGATGCATAACATTGCATGTATATGCCGCTCATAACATACATTAAGGCCTTTTTAGACTACATAGCACAACATGCATAACATAACATAATATAAGCACAACGTGCCATGCTAAAGATATACATGATGACACATGTACACACATGGTTTCGAGTCAAAAGGAATATCAATTCATGCATTCATAATCTAGGCACATGAGTTCGTATAATGATGATCACTCATCCTAGGTGAGGCATAACATCATTATGGAAAATTCCCAGAGTAAGTTAGCAGTTGAAGCTTATATGTAAGTATGTTTATCTGTACCGGGTAGTTTTGTGCTAACTGTTGGGCTAGGTCTTGATTCGTGCTAATTCGATTATAGGATGTCGAAGCGTCCTGCGACGAGGCAGACTACCCAATCTGATGGCGAGTCTTCGGGTGCTCAGAGCAATGCGATGATAGAAGGCCTGCGACAAAGCAATGAGGCTTTGTCAAGGCAGTTGGTGGATGTGCAGTCCCAGATTCAGTTGTTGGTATCAGTTGTGTCTAGGATAGCTCCGAGAGTGCACAACCCTACTGTGGGTCCAGCTATTCCTGCCCCTCCCGCTCCTTTAGTGCCTCCAGTAGTGGTTCCACCAGAGATGACGTTTATCTTCCAGTTTCAGCGACTTGAACCACCTACTTATGATGGAAAAGCAGAATTCATGGTCTTGGATGATTGGCTGATAGAAATTGAGGAGATGTTTTCTTATTCTGGAGTCACAGACGATCAGAGGGTGATGATCGCTGTATATCAGCTTAAGGGGCTAGCAAAGAGTTGGTGGTTACGAGAAAAGGAGAGCTTGAAGGAAAGATGTTCTTGGGAGTCCTTTAAGAAAATGCTACTGAGGAAGTTTTTACCCTTGGTCGAGCGGGACTGCCTGATGAACGAGTTCTTACATTTGAAGCAGAGGCAGCTCACAGTCAGTGAGTATGAGATAGAGTTCGGCAAACTGAGTCGGTTTGCCCCCGCCTGGTAAGCTCCGAGGCGGATTGAGTTAAGCATTTTCTTGGTGGCCTAAGAAGTGATGTCCTGCAGTTAGCAAGTGCTTATGGATTAGCAAGCTATGCTGGAGTGGTAGAATCTGCGTTGAGAGTTGAAGTAATTGAGAATGCCAAGCAAAGAGGGCAGTTGATGCAAAAAGATAAGAGGAAGTTAGTTGAAGGAAAAAGCCCTCAGGTACCTGGTACTGCTTCAAGGAAGAAGAGCAAGGAGGTTTGTAGCTTCTGTGGCCGGTCAGGCCACCCCTTTGAGAGATGTTTCAAAAGGTTGGGAGGTCAGAAGAAGGAGCTAGTGCATGCGATTCAAGGTGCTCCCAGGAAAGAGTTTTTCTATTCAGCATGTAAGCGACCAGGGCATGCTGCTGCTCATTACTAAGGAAAGGATAGAGTGAGGACAAGAAGCTGTTTTCTTTGCGGTCAGGAAGGGCACATCAAGGCTCAGTGACCACAGCTCTAGTCTGTGATGCAGCCAATGCCACTCCAAGCATTGCCACCGCCTTAGCGAATTGGATAAAGGTAAGAGAAAGATGAACGTGAGTTCCTCAGAAGAAGCGCAGACTTCGACTCAGCTTATTTCAGGTTAGACTTTCTCCCTAGTTTTAAATGTTCTTGTTTGTTGTTATCGCTATTGTTTCCTTAGAGTGCTATACGAGATATGTTATGCAGAGAAGCACATGGTTCAAGTGTGGCCTACCATCCAGGATCTACTAAGATGTATCATGACTTGAAGCAGATTGCCTGGTGGAACGGGATGAAGGGAGATATAGCCAGATTTGTTTCAGAGTGCTATACGTGCAAGCGTGTTAAGGCCGATCATGGAAGGCCTGGTGGCAAGTTGACACCATTGGAGATTCCAACCTGGAAGTGGGAGAGCATTTCGATGGATTTCATCACAGGGTTATCGAGATCTCCTAGAGGATATGATTCAGTCTGAGTGATTGCAGACAGATTAACGAAGTGTGCTCACTTCATCCCTTATAAGATCGACTATCCGATGAAGAAGATAACTGAGTTGTATTTGAATGAGGTTATCCGATTGCATGATGTTCCCGTCAGTATCATTTCAGACCGAGACTCCCGGTTTACATCTTGTTTCTGGAAGAGTTTGCAAGAAGGTTTGGGTATGGATTTGAGATATTCTACCACATACCACCCGCAGACCAATGGTCAGACAGAGCGAGTGAATCAGATAGTGGAGGACATGATTAGATGATACATTTTAGACCACTGTGGAGCGTGGATGAGCGTTTGCGGCTTATGGAGTTTGCGTATAATAATAGTTATCAAGAAAGTATGCAAATGGCTCCGTTTGAAGCTCTATATGAGAGACACTGCAGAATTCCCCTCTTTTGGTCTGAGGTTGGCGAGAAATCTTTGTTAGGTCCGGATGCGCTTGAAGAAATGGAAGTTGCTGTAAAACTTATTCGAGAGAAGCTTCAGATAGCTCAAGAACGTTATGAGAAGAAAGCCAACCAGCGTAGATCAGATTTGGAGTTTGTTGTGGGGGACTTGGTCTTTCTTAAAGTTTTCCCGATGTTTGACATCAAGAGATTTGGTAAAAATCGAAAGTTGGACCCAAGATTTGTTGGACCATTCAAGATTGTTGAGCGGATTGGTGTGTCATCTTATAAGCTGGAGTTGCCCGCAAACTTCCCTGGTGTTCACAATGTTTTTCATGTAAGACAACTCCGAAAGTGTGTGTTAAGCGACAGGTAAGTTTTGGATTCTGTGCCTCAGTTAGAGCCAACTCTTTCTTATGTAGAGATGCCTGTCCGCATTTTGGATTCACAAGATCGCATGTTGCGGAGGAAGAGAATTCCTATGGTAAAAGTTTTATGGAGGAACCAGGACGTGGAAAGCGCGACTTGAGAGTTGGAGTCGGCTATGAGGGAGGATCACCCTCATCTGTTTCCTTGAGTTGCCTGGTATGTTTCCCTCTTTGTTTGTTATGTTTCTTCTTTGGTAGAAGTATTGTGCGTAAAGTTTCGGGGCGAAACTTTCTTTTAGGGGGAGTGACTGTAACGCCCCCAATTTTTCTGTGATTAGTTAATCTTTGATTGGCATTACGTTGACATATATTTGGCTTTTGCCATTGTTAGAGCGTGGTCCTAACTCTGTAGGCCTGTGAGTGGCTTGTTTTGTAGCCTGTTTACAAGATCTCTAGCATGCCGGAGTCTGTTTTGGCGACTCGGTGGTGCCTCTTCGGAAATGCTTGTGTTTTGGCTTCGGACAATATTAGCTCGAGTTTTGTTTGTCGGATGACGATTTCGACTTCGCCACTAGATTTGTAGCGTGGGTATTTAGCTACGGTGTGAATTTCGTTAAATTCCGAGATAGTTCGGTTTTCGCATCGTTTTGACGTGTTATTTGATTAATTAATATAGTATTATAATATTAGATTAATCTTTTAGTGACAGGAGTTTTATATCTTAAGATATAATATACTTACGATATAGTATTTTATAGCTAGAGTGGCTGCTTTTTTAGTGGCTGCATAGTATGGATATTAATATTTTATAACTATAAGTGGCCGACTAGTACTTGTATAATAATAATATACTAGCTAGTGGCTGGATATAGTATTAGTTTATTAGCTGGGTAGCTGGATATAATAGAATATAGCATATCTTAGTCTTATCTCCTTCATCTTCCCCAAAAAGAGAGGGCAAAAAGCTTCCAGCAGAAGGTTTCGGGCGGCGGAAATTCTAGAGCTTTGGCCGACGATTTCTGGAGGTGTAGAGCTCGGTTTCCTCGGGTAAGGGCAGATTTGGGCTGCTCTCACTCAGGTCTTCCATCATAGGTAAGTTTTCCTTGCTCTAGGGCTGTTTTAGAAGCTAGAGACTGTCGGGTTGCTCAGGTTTTGTTTTTCTCTTTTAGCTTCAGATTTTGCGGTTTGTGGCCGATCTTGCCTAGCTGTGCTGGAGTTGGAAGAGCAGCTGCTGTGTCTTGAAGGTTGTGACAAGTGGTGCTCTTTATCCTTGCCAAGCTTGTATTTATTTTTTTTGTATATGCATTGCTGGTTGTTTAGTAGATCCACTTTAGAAGCTAGGGCTGCTGCCAGTTTTGTCCCAAGCCAAGTCTTGGCCAAATTTCAATAGTTTTCTCTCTCCTAGTTGCTGATTTTATGCCCAGCTAGTGGCTAGAGGTAGGAATGGAGTTTACTAAGTTTATTCTAGCTTGTGGGTAGCTGTAGCTGGGTAGAAGAGGTAGGAGAAATTTTTTTTAAGTCCAGGAAGAGCTCTCGGGTTGCAGGTTTTGAGTGGATTTTAAGTTAAGTCCAAAAGCGTTGAGTGTAGTGGACACACTCAATGCCTAGCTGGTTTGGTTTTGCGTCTAAGTCCAAAAAAGTTGAGTGAGTGGAGCTCACTCAACGCCTGGTTGTTTGCTCTGGAAGTTAAGTCCAAAAGCAGTGAGTGAGTGGAGCTCACTCAATGCCATCGGCCTTTGGCGTTGAGTAAGCTGTACTCACTCAATGCCATCCTGACAGAGAATCATTCTAAGTTTTTTGGCGTTGAGTGAGTGGAGCTCACTTAATGCCGGCTGCCTTTAGCGTTGAGTGAGGTGCACTCACTCAACGCCATTGCCCAAAGAAAGTTTTTCTAAGTCTTTTGGCGTTGAGTGAGTGGAGCTCACTCAACGCCGTCTGCTTTTGGCGTTGAGTGAGTGGAGCTCACTCAATGCCGTCTGCTGTTGGCGTTGAGTGAGTGAAGCTCACTCAACGCCGTCTGCTTTTGGCGTTGAGTGAGGTGCACTCACTCAACGCCATTGTTCAGTCAGTTTCTCTAAGTCTTTTGGCGTTAAGTGAACTGAACTCACTCAACGCCATCTAGCCTAGGCATTGAGTGGACTCAATGCCTTCCAGTGTTTGGCGCCGAGTTGACTCGACGCCTTTTACCTTAAGCTGGTGTTTTCTCTCGAGTGTGGTTAGGTGAGTTTATGTCGATTTGTTAATGTTTTTCGGCTGGTTTTGAAGGCCGAATCGTGAATTATAGCAAGTGGTATGCTTGTTGACTCTGTAAGGGGTTGTTTGGGTGTTGAGCCGTGGTCCCACCATGGTGTGTTGACACCATTTTGGCACTGGTTTGGGATAGTTTTATTGGTGTGTTGACACCATTTTGGCCCTGGTTTGTGCTGGTTTTATTGGTGTGTTGGACCTTTAGGCTGCCACCGTTGTACCCTTGAGTATTTATGGGTCTGGGTGTTTTGATGAGGACTGTTTTTGGTCATCAACCCAGACCCATGGCTCTGTCACTGCTAATGATTCACAAGTTAGGACTGTTAGTTCCTTTCTTTAAAGTGGTTATTTTGGCATATGCTTGCCTTGTGCTTCTGCAGTTTTAGCAGGGCATGTTATTTATTTCTTGCACTTGGTGCGTTGGGTTGTTGCCTTGGGCAGTGTTTTACCCTTACTGTATTGTTCAGTTCTCTTTTGCTCTTTTGATAGCACTTGTTGTAGGGTTGGTAAGCCCTTCTCTCATTACTTATGAATCTAATGCTTCAGTTTCTTTTTATTTATATGCTTGCTGAGGCGTTCTTTCTTTAAATGCCTTAGGTACATGTTGTAGCCGGTTGAGCGGCTAGTGTTCTGGTGGAGCATACTTGTGGCCTCCGGGGTTGCTGAGAGTGTTATACCTCGACCTTGTGAGGTAGTTTTCTTCTTTTTGTACAAACATACATACTCACTAGTGGATTCGTGTCAGGTTGTTGACGCCCACTGGTGGTTTCCTTTTGATGCCATATATGAACTAGAACTGCTATTTTTGCCTATTTGGAGGTTGTTTACTTGCTTTCTGGGAATGATTTATACTAGGTTGCATGTTAGATATTTTAAAACCTAAAAGCATTACTATATGTACCTCATGCACATCATGTTTATACAACTAAACCACCACTTTCCAAAGCAACGTAAAAGCTATTTTCTTATACTATGATAAATCTAGAGTCCTGCATTTCATGAGTTATCCTTTGGGGACGTTTATACTCTTGTAGGATGTCAAATCATGCTAACCAATGTATTTTCCTCTGAGTATACATCTATTTTTTAATTGTGGACTAGCTGATCCACTGTACCGAGGGATACGATCATCAAATTTAATTGGTTTTCTTTCATAGTAAAATATGATTTTCTCCAAAGGTATAGAGTCTGGGGTTTTGCCTGAGCGTGTGCAGTTATCCCCTGCACGACGTGAAATCATGACACATATTTTCTCTTGCTCTGATATGATTTAATTATTGAGAAAATGCGTGTCGTGACATTGGTGATCGTCAAAGGAGTGCGCGCCAACGCGGATACACTGAGTAATATCATCTTCTTCTGGAGTCATCCAACGGTGCGGCTCACAGTAATTGTCATCATGATCATCTAATTCTTAATCATATTGTGCGGGTAGGGCTCGATCTCTTTGACCAGGCGGTGGTGGTGGACGAGGAGCATTGGGAGGGTGGTGATTCCTCTCTAGGTCTTGCCGATACTCGTAACCACGATGGTATAAAATAGCACAAAACATCAATCCCTTTGGTTTATCTATAGATTGAGAATCTTATGCTTTTCACCCGTAGGATTTCTTGATTGGATTCATGTCTTGTGATCGAGAAATCCTAGGAATGATAAGATCTAGTTTAGATAAAAGGAATTGCATGTTAATTTAGAGAAGTTAGACATAATTCCCCGTGAGTGTCAAACTAAGAATGAGATTTGTTACGCTATTAAAGCAAATATAGGGGGTTTTGATTTAGGATAAATCCTAATCAATCAACTTAAACATAGTATTAATTTACTCAAGAGAAAGATTAATATATTTGTGAAATCTCCGCGGTCCAGTAGGAATTTTGAAAAGAGAGTAAGAAATCAAGGATCATTTACGTCATCTAAATGTTCTCTATATTCAATTGTTATTTTAAATCATTAATTTCTCCGTAATATTTAAATCTTCATCAAGAATTTGATTCTATTATGATTTAGTGTAAAAGTAGAAAGTCATCTTTAATTACTTTGGTAAGATAGTATATGAAGAGTGAGTATGAGTAATTGAAAAGACTCCTTGCCTTGGAATGTGACATAAGTTAGAAGTATCTTATTTACAATGAATGATAAGTTCGCTTGCCTTGTTTAATTTTTAGAAAAGAATTTCATGTAAGCTTGCAAACATAGGGTTATCATTAAAATCTATCAACTAGCAATGCTACAATCAATCACAAACTTTAATTAAACAGAAACAAGTTTTGTTTGGAAGCGACCAATGTGTAAATATTTTTAAGCGCATGTGGAATAAGCCCTGCAAGCCATACGCAGTACAATACTGAAACAAATAACATTGAAGATCCATTGCAGATATAGCGTTAAGTTTACACTGATAGAAAATAATAACTCAAAATGATGACTTACGCTTGCAGGCAAAGGTAAAAAACGGTTGATTGCGGGCATTCAAGATCGCAACAATTATCGGGTGGTGTCGGAAGAGGGTGTCTGGATTTATATTGGTTACGGGTGGCTGGATTGAGATGGAGTCCACGACAGAGGATAGAGGTGGTCTTGCGGTGGGAGGGGTGCAAAGATTGAGCGGCTGTAGGATTAGGGGAAGGAGAAGTGGGGATCGGCTGTGCATGGAGTTGGCTGAGAAGGTTTGGTGAAGGAGAGGCGGGGTAGGACTGTCTGGCCGGTTAACGAGAAGGGGGAGGCAGATGGCTGTAGCCTGATGGAGGAGGATTTTCATCGAGAGTAGGGTGGAGGAAGGATAGATTGGCTCACGATCGAAGAAGGTGGAACAAGATGGCTAGAGGGGGAGGAGGGGAGAGGGCTCAAAGTGGTTTGGGTGCAGGGAGAGGGAGGAGAGGGAGGAAGGGGTTTTACCTTGGAGTCACACCAAGGAGGGGACATGAGTCTTCTTCCCGCATCGCACCAGAGAAACGACCGACAGTTGCAAAAAATAGCACAACCTTTAGTGCCCAATCGACGGGATCCTGCACTATTTAAACATAAAAGCAACTTAGGGAACATCAATCGAACTTCTCATATTGTCCGGTCCGATTGGGTCTTAAATACAGCCCAAAATAAATGCAGTAATGCATCAAAACGACTCAGAACTGCCATGTAGGCGCAACCGTGAACTCGAAACGATCTTTTTATAGGGAAATTAACTTGGGATGGTTGTGACATGGTATATCTCGACTCTATGACTGTTTAAATGAATTAGGCACGAATCTGGGACCATGCTGAAACTGGACTGTCCGAGGGGATTTCAGTGGACGGTCGATGCCGCGTTCCGGCTGATTTGCTATTCTATGGATTGGACGTTGGTTGGAAATGCTTGGACGAATCTGAATGATTTGTAAGGGGATGGGTAGACCGGTTTAGTAGGTGTAAACATGTACTGAATTGCATAAATAAAAAAATCTAGGCCATGGATGGGTATTCCAGAATCCAGTTTTTATGATTCATGGGATTAACAGATGGTTCAAAGGGGTTAGGGAATACTGCGGCTGCGTTTGGGGGGACTTACTTTCACCGGTCAAGCGGTTACGACCACATGTATCCAATCTTAATTAAGGTCGGATACATGTGGTCGTAACCGATTGACCGGTGGAAATAAGGCTCCGTTTGGGGGAACTTATTTTCACTGGTCAAGCGGTTACGACCGCATGTACTGGACCTTAATTAAGATCTAGTACATGCGGTCGTAACCGCTTGACCGGTGAAAATAAGTTCCCCCAAACGGAGCCTAAGTCCCCCCAAACGAAGCCTGCGACAGAACTTGGAGATGTTGGAGCAATATTGTGGCTTGGTTAGGGAGAAGGACCTACTTCCAGGGAGAAGCTGCTGTGGGTCATGTAGTGGGAAAAATGAGAGCAACTGCCAGGGTGATAATGGTGAGGTATGTTAGGGTTGATCGCTCAAAGTATTCTACGAATACACCATTAAGTTTGGAATGTGTATTTATAGTACTTCCAGCGTATAGCCTAACCCTAGAACGACACGAACCCGTTAACATATTCCGTGTCGGGCTAACACACGTGCAGACATATTATTAAATATCTAACAATCTCCTCCTATGTCCGCCGTGTACCCAGACTTCGGATAGAGGGTGGTTTGTGCAAAGTTCAACCAAACCGTGAATCATGAACAACCGTGTCTTGCACCTGTTTTAAACAAGATTAGACTTGAACACAAAATTAGTATGCACGCCTAAGTGAAACAAAAACTCAGCTGCAACACAGAAATAGTCTCATGTACAGCAAGACACAGACCCTATACGCCTGGTGTCACAAAACAACAAAGAGCTATATAAAGTCCAAACAAACAGTGCAAAAAATAGAAGAGCTAAACAATGCTCTAAATAGAAGTAGCAAAAGAAAAACTCATAACACTCTAAATCTCATCATCCAAAAGATCATCCTGATCAGGATTCCAGTCAACCAGTGCTCCTCCTATCCCAGCAGCTCCTGCAATTTCAACAGAGAATTTCATTTCAGAATGAATTCTATCCTTTGCAAATTTGCAAATATCTAGTTCTAAAAAAAGAACTTAGTATTAATCATTTTAATTTGGTTGGGAGGACACGTTCACAGAGTATTATAGTTTTACCTCAGAACCTGATATCTGTTTCAACCGAAATGATTTCAGACTTCTGGACACCGCAGCTATATCTATGATCCTATATGGAATGTCACGGTTATTGCCCTTCTAAAGATAATTGGAACTCATCAAGTTTGGAATGGAACCAATCTCAAGAAGAAGAGACAAGACCAAGTTAGATTGTGTTATCAAGTTTGGAATAACACTCTCCTCCAAGGCAAAAGCCAAATCCAGGTGAAGTTGTTAACATCAAGTTTGGAATGAAACAACTTACCAGATCCGAACTCAGCAACCAAGAACATCAACAGAGCATAACATGCTTGCTTTGACAAAGAAAATTGTAATAATCAAAACGTTCGGACAAAGGCTGAACTAAATCGCCTGAAGCTAAACTAAGGCCGAACTAAATCGCCTTTAGTCCCATTTCCCCCACTGTTTTGATTAGTCGATCTTTGGGCATTCCTTTCGTCAATGGATCAGCCAGGTTATCCTTTGAACGCACATCAATCAAAGTGATAATTCCTTGTTCTTTCAGATAATTCAGTAAAGCTTGTCTCAGTCGTACATGTCTCCTCTTAGTATTATAGAGGGCATTCTTAACGACTTGAACTGCTGCTTGATTATCATAGTACAAGCTCAACGAGTTGACTTATAGCTTAGACAAGGGAATGTCTAGAATCAATTTCCTGATCCAATCTGCCTCTTCACCGGTCAAGGCTAAGGCAAACAACTCAGCTTCCATAGACGACAATGCTATACAGGTCTGTCTTTTGGATTTCCAAGTTATAGCATCTCCTCCCAAGGTGAATATATATCCACTGGTGGACTTGCTTTTCCCGGCTTCTGAACACCACGAGGCATCAGAATGTCCTTCCACAGTAGGTGGGTAACCAGTGTAGCACAAAACATGATCTTTAGTACCTCTCAGGTATCTTAACAGCCTGTCTAGGGCTTCCCAATTCTCTTTGCCTGGATTACTGGTAAAACAGCTCAGCATGCTAACCGAAAAAGCAATGTCTGGTCTTGTACAACTTGTGGCGTACATGAGACTACCAATTATTTTGGAATATTTAACTTGATCAATGTTGGTCTCTTCATTAGGACTCAACTTGATATTATGATCAAATGGTGTCTCAGCCGGCCTACAGTTATCATATCCCCAGGTATAAAGAAGTTGCTCAATATAATGAGTCTGACTAAGAGTAACTCGACCCTTGTCAACTCTGACCTTCATACCTAACAGGGTATCTACAGGACCGAGGTCCTTCATGTCAAAAGCTTCTGCCATAGTGGATTTAATATCCCTAACTGCAGCAAGATTAGACCCCAAAATCAACATGTCATCTACATATAAGCATATGATGACTGTCTGATTCAACAATGAGCGGTGATAAAGGCATTTATCTGAGAGACTGAACTGAAATCCGAGGCTCTTTACCACCTGGTCAAACTTCATGTGCCACATCTTAGGCGCATGTTTAAGCCCATAGATTGATTTATCCAGTTTGCACACTTTATCTTTTTGATCTTTCTGCACATAACCTTCAGGTTGTGCCATGTAGATCTCTTCATCAAGCTCTCCATTTAAGAAGGCTGTCTTCACATCCATCTGATGAACTATAAAGTTCTCGATAGACGCTAAGGCCAGAAGAATCCTGATAGTCGATAGGTGACACACAAGTGAATAAACATCAAAATAGTCTATTCCCCCCTGTTGTTTATAACCTTTAGCTACGAGACGCGCTTTATACCTGGCTATAGACTCATCACTATGAAGTTTCTTCTTCAACACCCACTTGCATCCTAGGACTTTAGCGCCTTTCGCCAAGTCAACTAGATGCCAAGTATTTTTATGTAGTAGTGAGTCCATCTCATCATCAATGACTTCTGCCTACATCAACGAATCTCTATATCTCATTGCTTCCTGGTAGGAGAATGGATCATCCTCTAAGTGATAGGTGACAAAGTTCTCACCAAAGTTCTTAGGGATTTTATCTCTTGTAGATGCTCTAAGTGGAACAGATTCCACCTCTAACGGTTGAGGAGCAGTACCAGAGGGGCCAGCTTCAGGTTCTACGATAGATTCTGAAATCACATCATTAGACCCAGTGACAGATAAACCATGATCCTTGACAAATTTATCTTCAAAGAATATGACATCTTTAGACTCTATCACGGTATTCGTGGATAGATCGAGAAATCTGTCTGCTACACTATCTTCTGCACTACCTAGATAGACGCACGTCGTTGTTCTAGGTCCCACCTTAGGCCTCTTAAGGTCTTGTATACGCACATAGGAAATACAACCCCAAGTCTTTAGAGTATCGTATCTATAAGGATGACCGTGTCATAGCTCATACGGGGTAGACGTGAGCTGAGAATGAGGCACTTTATTCAGAATGTGATTTGCAGCACGAACTGCTTCTCCCCAAAAGGAATTAGGCATGCCAGCTGTTAGGAGCATAGAGTTCAACATCTCTGTTAAAGTTCTATTCTTATGCTCGGCAACACCATTTGACTGGGGTGAGTAAGGAGCTGTGGTTTCAAGAATTATTCCCTCAGAGGCAAAAAATTCCTTGAAACCAGTAACAATGTATTCTCCTCTTCGATCACTTCTAAATCTCTTAATTTTCAAATTTAACTGATTTTCCACACGAGACTTGAAGGTCTTAAACGTCTCAAAAGCTTCATCTTTCGATTTAAACAGATATACATGACAAAATCTTGAAAAATTATCTATAAACGTAATCAGATACTTCCTTCCCCCTCTAGTGACGTGACTACAAAAATCACAGATGTCTGAATGTATCAACTCAAGAAGTTTCGTGCTCCTGGAAACCGATCTAAAAGGCTTTCTAGTGATTTTGGTCTGAGCATGCACCTCGCACTTGTCAAATCGAATCGACAGATCTAAGGGGATGTTATGACTCTTAGCTAGATCTAACATCTTCCTATAGTTTACATGTCCAAGTCTGTTATGTAACAACTTAGGATCAATAAGGTTCGAACTAATTTGGTGAATGCTATCATTGTTTAAGCTAAGTCTATACATTCCGTTGATCAGGTACGCGCACCCAGAATAATGTGAATTGACTGTTAAGGTCATTCTACCGTTCTGAGTTGTGAAGGTCATCCCAGCCTTATCTAACAGACTAATGGAAATCAAGTTCTTGGTTAAATTTGGAACTACTTTTACATTAAACAAAAATAAAATTTTACCTGATGAGAGGACCAGCTCGGCTGTCCTTGCATGGGTCACCTGAGTCTCTCCTCCGTTGCAATTTTCCACCTTCTCCCGGACCTCCTTAACCTCAGCCAGTAATCCTCTATCATTCGTCACATGGCAGGTAGCACCGCTATCAAGCCACCACTCTGCGGACGAACTGTGGTGACTGCTCCCGATCATAGCCACAAAGGACTTGGGGTCAGAAGCATCAACGAGCATGTTCGCCACATTTTGAGGGGCTTCCTCCTTCTTCTTTGGGGCCTTGCAGTCAGCCGCCCAGTGTCCCCACTTACCACAGTTATGACACTTGCCCCTCTTCTTTTTGAAAGAGGGCATTTTAGGCAATAGTTGTGTGGTGGCCTTACTCTTGGGCGCTGGTGGCTTCCTACGAGGCTTGCTAGGTCGAGACACAAAGTTGAGAGTCTGTGAGGACTGCCCACCTTGTTCTTGTATCTTCCCTGCAATATTCTGATCCTCGATATGAATAAACCTTTTGAGTCCATCCAATGCGATCTTTTCCTTCAGTGTGTGCATTTCAGTCTTGAAGGTCAACCACTCAGGAGGTAGTTTGCTAAGAATAAGACATACAAAGAGATTATCCGAGATGTCGGACTTATCATCCGCCAACTTGAGACGCAGACTCTCCAGTTCAATTATTTGAGAGGTGATTGACGAGTTTAAATTAAATTTTAAAGTAACGAGCCTCTGCCCAAGGAGAGTCCTCGACAACCCCTCTTCCTTCTGGAAGTGCGCATTCAAGCGATCCAAAATTTCCTTTGCAGTCTTATGACTGCTGTAGGTCAGGGCGAGCCTAGGGTTCAGTGAATTTAGGAGGTAGTCCCTGCAGAAGTCTTCGTCCTTTCTCCACTGTAACTCGTTCACGTCCTCTTCGGTAGTGGCAAAGTCACTTAGGACCGTGTAGAAAATCTCACGTTCCTTCATACCAAGTTGGACGTGCAGCTTCCAAGCGTGGAACTCGGAGAGGTCAAATGACTGAAGCTTGACGATGTCGTAGGAGGTAACCTTCGACATCTCGCTAAAGCTAGAACAGTAAAAACCAGAAAGAAGTCACCTGATCCGCGCAAAGACTACCCAGTGTCTTCAGATCCAATCCAGAAATGTGTTTACTCCTTTCCGATTGAGCACGTATGCACTCTGCAACTATGATCACAGCCAGAGATTCCTCCTTTTGATTTAGAAAGATCACTTGCTACAGCAGGAACAAAAAACTAGTCAGGATAATGACATCCCCTTCCTGAATTTGACCAAAGGAACAGCAATGACTGGCCAAAGATTCCCCCTCCTTCTTAGTTGGATACAGGGAAGACTAACAGAATAGAGTTTTTCTTCTTCTCTGTGATCTGTTCCCGATCAACAACTGCAGATGAAAAACTGTAGATGATCACGATCAGATCCACAGGAACCCGGCGGTGCAGAGAAAATCGCGAACAGGACACGGGATCTGCGTCGGCGATGACGGGAAGCACCGAATCTGCAACACCTTCCTCCTTCCAGATCTAGATTTCTCAGATCTTGCAGGAGATCTCCACCATATCAGATCAGATCTGATCAATATCTTTGGATCTGGCCGAATATGATGAGCGGCGGCCGGATCTGATGAGGGGCGACCAGATCTGCACCAGAGGCTGTGGCACAGGAGGTTTTCCATGGAGGAAACACGACGCCCTAGTTTGGCGACAGAAGACTTCCTGTCCTGGATCGAGCGGCGCAACTTAGCGAAAAACCCGAACGGTGAGCACAACGGCGAAATCTGAAACTAGCGGCGATAGAAGACCCTCTTCTCGATCGGTGACGGCGATGGCAGAAGACGGGAAAACGCCAGAGCCCAAACGAGAGCAGCGATGGCGAAATCGCATGGGAGCGGCGTACGGCGGAATCGCAGAGCGCAGAACGAGAGCGGCGGGATCAGGAAATCGCCGAACGAACGAAAACCCTAGCGGAGCAATTCGATACTTTGAGAATGTTAGGGTTGATCGCTCAAAGTATTCTACGAATACACCATCAAGTTTGGAATGAGTATTTATAGTACTTCCAGCGTAGAGCCTAACCCTAGAACGACACGAACCCGTTAACCTATTCCATGTCGGGGTAACACACGTGCGGACATATTATTAAATATCTAACGAGGTACATACAAAAGAAACAGCTAGCCTGGGCTCCTAAGTTAGCCTAGGAAAACATTCATAAACAGAAAAACAAACAGTATTTGTATGGCCTTTTATCTATACCAACTCCCACATACTATCAGCTTTCTATTAATCTGTTATGTTTTGACTGGGTTTTTTCATCTTCTAGTTCACTTGTAATGTATCCAAAGTTGGAAATTCTCTTTCCCATGCTAGCTCTTCTAGTTCACTTGTAATGTTTCCAAAGTTGGACATTCTCTTTCCCATGCTAACTGTTTGTTTTGCTGTTTATCATTGTTTTCCTAAATTCCTTTGTTTGTAAATAGCAATTCCTTCGTAAAAAAATAGCAATTCCTTCGTAGGTAGAGTTTAAATATTATATGGTAAATCCGAGGAAAGTCTTGTGCAAAATTCCATTGTTTGGGCGTTGTCTCGTGCATCTCAGGATTTTGCGGTGTCGCACAATCATTTGATTGCTATTTCTAGAATCTCTCATAAGGCACCTACGAGACATTTAGACTCCAACTATACTAAACCATCTGCTATTTGTGGCACACATGCCTTAGAACTAGGGGTGATATTGCAAGATTTAATGAAAATTTTGAGTGTTGTAAATTTTATGAATTCTAGACTTTCTAGTGTAAGATTTAACATGCAATCCATATTAAAACTCCATCAGTAAACTTTGCAAGCATGCAACTTTCATTTGAAAATAAGCAATTAAATCAATTATCTTGTGATGGATGCGTGTTTATAAAAATGTTTTTCAAGATAAGTATGATGGGACTGAGCTAACATTAGAACTTCAAGTTATTGAGATTTAATGACACAAAACCAATCAATGACTTTGCCCTTATCTTGAGAACCCTGTGTATTTTCATATATATGGAATGATTTATTTTTGTTGAAGAAATATGTAAAAGAGCCAAATGTTAAGGCCCATCTCATGTTTTAGTCCCACATTGTAGAATAGGATTTCCTATCGCCTTTCCTCTCCTTATTAAGTGTACAAAGTCATCTATTTGGATAATGGAAAAGGATTAATAAAGTTTTTCCTGTTATTTCTAATTATTTTAGCGCCTTTTTTCATGATATCAGAGCACTTTGTACTATAACTATTTTTTCACATTTCTCTGCTGTTAGACATTCTCCAACTGCAGCTCTCTCGGCTTTCCGTGGACTCCCAAAATTCTTCTATCTGCCGCTCTCCCGCGGACTCCTTTTTTTTCTATCCCTTGCGCTCCTTTCGTGGTTCCACCTCAACCCTTCCCCCCATGCTTTTGGTTTTTATAGCTTCACAACCCTCATCCCGACTAGTGGGGCCCACCAGTCTCTTCTTTTTACTGTCATCCCCGCCCTTGCCGAACGCTTTGCTCGCCGCGGTTTCCGCAGTTCGCTGCGGTCTTAGTTTCTTCCCGCAGTTCGCTGCGGTCTTAGTTTCTTCCCGCAGTTCTGGGAGGAACCATCACTTGCCTCAAAATCTCCTGAAACTCGCACTCCCAAGCTCTCAACCTCGAGATTCGACTGAAAGAACTCCTCGTCTACGATCTCTGAAACTTTTTGGGGAAAAACAAGGGTTCGGTTACTACCTCAACCACAAAAATCCACAAAATCCAGAATACTTACCACACACTTGAAGAGCTCAGCGAAAGCTTTCTGGATCTATGCTCCGTCGAAGATTTCGTCCACTGGAGCTCCCAAAACGGAGGCCGAAAGTTTCATGGAGGAAGGTCGCCGCCCTCTTCTTTTCGCTCTCAGGACCGAAGTTTTGGAGAAGAACGATGAATAGTGTTTTTTTATAAGTATAAATATATATATATATATATATATATATATTATAATAACTAGAAAAACTCAAATGACGAGGGTGATCAAATCACCACGATTTTCGAGGAAATTCGCACCAATGCTAAATGACGGTGCTACAAATATAACAACTAAGTCGAAATCAGGATCCGACAAACCAAACTCGGGTTAAAATTTCCCGAAGTTAAAACAACAATAATCCTTATAAAATTCACAGAGATCCCAATTAAACCGTGATCTCAACTAAACTTCCCAAGCACACTTTAAATCAATTGCTTTAATTTTCCAAGTCAAAACTCAAATTCCAATGAGTTTAAAAACTGGCCGACTCGCCCCAATAAACAAAATCTCGTACTAACGACGACGCACCGTTAACTATGCGTCAACGTAACGCTCTTACGTCATTATTAAGCCACTAAAGGGATTAAAATAATTACAGAAAATTCAGGGGCGTTACACCGGTACTACCCACCACATTACTCCACAACAACCATCTCATTACTTGACCTCTGTTTATCCTAAGTTCATCACCGCGACCAATGGTGACACCGCCCCGATCTCTGGCGCTGCTGATTTGCCTCTGACTTCGACTCATACTTTCTCCTTAGTTCTGCATGTTTCGGGCTCGCCTTTTAACCTGCTTTCTGTTAGCCGCCTTACTAATGATCTGGATTGCATCATCACTTTCTTAACTACTTCCTTTATTGCGCAGGATTTGCGGACGCAGAGTATCATTGGTAAAAGACGGGTATCTAATGAACTATATCTTTTGGATGTTTCTCCTGCTCTCTCCTTCGTAACGTCTGTTGATTGTCATCTCCGTCTTGAGCATGCCCCCTTCCGATTCTCAAGAATACTCTTTCTGATGTATCTCTTCAAGAGTTTACTTGTGAATTATGTATCTTTGACAAACAACACCGTTTATATTTTTTACCTCATTGTACTCGGAGTAATACTCATTTTGCTTTAATCCACTTAGATGTTTGAGGACCATATAATGTCTCAAGTGTTTATGAATATCATTATTTTGTTACATTTATTGATGACTACTCGTGCGTGATCTGGTTATAACTTCGTGATCATGCTGAAATTGTCTTTACTTTTCGTGTTTTCATTATTGAGACTCATACTCAGTTTTCCGCAAATATTAATGTTCTTCATATAGATAATGCACGCGAATACACTAGCCGTACCTTCTCTACTGCATGTACTGAGTTTAGAATCATTCATCAAACTTTGTGCCCGTATACTCCTCACTAAAATGGTGTGGCCGAGCAGAAAAATCATCATCTTCTTGATGTCGTTAGATCTTTCATGTTTCAAATGCAGGTTCCTTTTCTCTACTGAAACTTCGCGATCAATCGAATGCCCCCTCCCCCCCTCAACTTTACAACACCATTTAGTCTTCTTTTTCCTTCCAAACAACCATTTGCTCTCGTATTTCGTGTCTTTGGCTGTACTTGTTATGTCCATACCCTTGGTCCCTCCGTTGACAAATTAGCTCCTCGGGCTATCATATTTTTGTTTGTTGGATATTCCCGTACTCAAAAATGTAATGTGTGCTACTCTCCCGACACCCGCAAAATGGTTGTTTCGACGGATGTCACTTTTCTCGAGGACCTTCCTTTCCACTCCTCTCCTCCAGCTCCTCCTTTACCCCTCTCTTACCCAGTCCCACCGTCCCTGTTATCTCCTCTCTCACCGCTTCTTCCACTACCACCACCGCCACTTAAACCACCTCTTCGTGTGTACACCCGCCGCCCTCCCAAATCTGACGCCCATCAACAGGTGCCCTTTACTGATGTTCTCGTGCGGCCAACTGATCTGACCTCCTCCTCCACAACTCATCCCTTAGTGAACCGTGTCTCCTTGCATCGCCTCTCTCCGCCTCTTCTCAATTTGGCACCGTCTCTTTCCTCCATTTCGATACCCAATTCTTTGCTGGAGGCTCTTCAACATCCTGGGCGACGTGCTGTTATGGATGAGGAAATGACCGCCCTCTGGGCTAACCAGACTTGGGATGTTGTCTCACTTCCTCCCGGCCAGGCCTGCGTCAGATGTCAGTGGTTTTATACCATTAAACATGCTCCGGATGTTACTGTCGAACGTCTCAAATCTCGGCTCATTCTCTGTGGCTTCACTCAGCAATAAGGCCTTGACTATGGTGAAATCTTCTCAACTGTTGCCAAGATGAATACTATTCGGGTTTTGATCTCTTTAGCTGTTCATCGTCAATGACCCTTCTATCAGTTGGATGTCAAGAATGCGTTTCTCAATTACGATCTTCAAGAAACTGTCTACATGCATCAACCCCCCGTGTTTGATACCACGAGGGAGTCACGTGTTTGTCACCTTAAGAAATTTACTATGGTCTTAAACAATCTCCTCATGCATGGTTTGACAAATTCAGCAAAGTTGTTCAGGATGTTGTATTCACTCGAAGCTCGGCTGACTTCTCTCTCTTCACCCGTCATCGATAAACTGACACTGTTATTCTCTTGGTTTACGTTGACGATATTCTAATCATAGGGAATTACTCCACGGGATTACAGATGATTAAACAACACTTAAACTCTGCATTTAAAACTATAGATCTGGGGAATCTTCAGTATTTTCTTAATCTCGAGGTTGTACGTTGTTCTGATGGTCTTGTCCTCTCTCAACGGAAATACTGCCTTGATCTTCTTTAGGATGCTGGATTCTCGGGATGTAAGTTTGTTGACACGTACTCCAATGGACGTCAACCACAAACTCTATACTCAGGGCTCTGATTCAGATCTGCCTCTTCCAAACCCTGAGTACTATCACCGACTTGTTGGGAAACTGATTTATCTTACTGTGACAAGGCTTGTTATTTCCTTCGTTGCTTGAGTTTTCTGTCATTTTATGCATGCTCCACAGACCTCTCATCTTCGAGCCGTTGAGCGCATCCTCAAATACTTGAAGACAACACCTGGATAAGGGTCCGCATACAAACCAGTTTCCTCTTCCTCCCTATCACTGATTGCTTACTCTGATGCTGATTATGCTGGTTCGCTGGATGATCGGCGCACCACAACTGGTTTTTGTACGTACTTTGGAGGACATCTGATTACCTGGCGTAGCAAGAAACAACTCTTGTTGCGCGTTCGTCTGCTGATGCAGAGTATCGGGCAATGACCGTTGTTGTATCAGAACTCACCTGCATTGAGAGTCTCCTTCGTGATTTAGGGGTCAAACTTCCCTCATCTGCAACTCTATTATGTGATAGTCAAGCAGCTATACATATTGCCAAGAATTCTGTGTTCTTTGAATGAACTAAACATATCGAGGTTGACTGTCACTTTATTCGGGAAAAGGTTCAATTGAAGAAATTAGAGTTACACCATGTTCCTGCTACCGGACAAGTTGTTGATATTCTCAAAAAAGCCCTACAAAGATCATTATACTCTCAATTTATGTCCATGCTTGGTGCCTATGATTTGTCTGCTCCAACTTCTTGGAAAGTATTGAAAAAATATGTAAAACAGTCCAATGCTAAGGCCCATCTCATGTTTTAGTAGCAATTGTAGAATAGAATTTCCTATCCCCTTTCCTCTCCTATTTAAGCGTACAAAGTCGTGTATTTGAATAATGAAAAATGATCAATAAAATTTTTCCCGTTACTTCCAATTATTCTAACGCCTTTCTTCAATTATGGTCCAATTCATGCGGTCGTAACCGCTTGACCGGTGAAGATAAGTCCCCCCAAACTGATCCATTGTCTGTGGAGCGTGATCTTCTTCCAACTATCGTTAAATGGATGCATCGGGCAACACTCTGAGATAAGTTAGAGATTTTCTAAGTATCAACATAATTGTCTAACAGTGGTTAATTAGCAAAGTAGATTCACTGTTGTCCAGTAGTTATGCAGTTGAGCAGCTGGTAGTGTAGGCGCAGATGAATGATCATTGAGCATTAGAATTTAGAAGAATAGCTGATCATTGAGCATTAGGAGTAATTTATCAACTGATGATTGTCAAGTTGTCTACTATATATTATAGTCCACTGTTGAGCAGACCCTAGAAGAGAAATTCTGGATAAAAGACCAAGGATCGTCGGGCAACAATAGTTAACCAAGCAAACATGTGTTGCGTACGAAGCAAGACTTCTAGAAGCGAAGTCGAGCGATACGGCTCACTCAATTGTGTAGCATTGAGACGTAAATGTGTATCGATTTTAGCATAGATTGCAGAAAGAGTTGTTGCAAAAAAGAACTATTTGCTTTGCTATTACCATTTCCTGCCAGACCCTGGCACTTTATAGCATTAACTATCAGCCTGTAATTTGAATGTGAAGAGAATCTTTAGCATCCACATTTAGCCTGTAATTTAAATTTGAAGAGAATATAAATAGAGAAGCAATATGACAGTAAAGCACTCTCTCCCTCTCCCTCTCTCTCTCTCTCTCACACACATATGTATTATTATTAATTTTCCTTATGTGATCATGTAAGGTCCAACTCGTGTTCAGTTAGTTTTTTAAGGGTACATAAGATATCTTTTTCGATCTTATAATTTTCACAAGCACCGCGTCGTCACTCAAATTCTACAAGGATCTCGGATGCCTTACGAGCATAGTCATTGAACGGTATTCTGTAGTCGATGTTGAATCGAGGTGTGGCTGGAAGGGTGATCGTTTCGGACGGCCCTCTATTCGACTTCAAAGACTTTGAAGGAGATAGTCATTGAGCAATGACCATGCCTTCCGACTTACGAGCATAGTCATTGAGCATACATTGCCATTATGGATTGCAAGACTTTGAAGGAGATGCAGAAGAAACTCTACAAAACACCGAAGTTGTTATGGAGGAAGAAGTTGATGAATCCAAAAAGGAGAAAAAAAAGCTGAAGTGAAAGTGAGAGCCAGGATGAAGACGAGCCATCTATTTCGAGCAACAATACATTTTAAGTTGAAGCGGCACTATGCACACTCACACATTAACTCGCCTCCCCCCTCCCCCCCATGGTTTTATAAACGTACTGGCCGGCATCGTCAAATGGTGCGGAATATCATTTTGAAGAACTCTAGATATAGAAGCCGAAGTCCATTATCGACTAGGCTACTTGCCGACGTTAGTAATATCGACTTGAATACACTTCGACAAGATCGACTCGAGGCGACTACTACAGTACATGTCGATTGGTCGTACTAGCCCATCCACTGAGGCGGACCACTGTACTCATCCTCATCAGAGGAACCTCGGGCGAGCTCAGTTTGCTGTTGGGTTTGAAAGCACGCAAACCCGACCTTAGCACCTGCAAATTAATTCTGCGAGAGTACAAGCACGATCATTTAGTGGAAGAAATAATCCAAGCAAAATAAAATAAAATAGTGCACATGAGATTTTTAACGTGGAAACCCAATTAGGTGAAAACCACAAGACGATCTGAGTCCAACCCGAAAAGCCTTCGTTAAAACATGTATAAAAACATGCAAAAAATTTACGGATTTTCCCTCCTTGATCCACAAAAAATCTTCATTTTGTCGCTACACTAATTGAAATTACACAAGTTATAATAAATCGCAAGGTACCAACAGGAGCAAACAATAGTTTTGAAAAATCCTCTCCGATGTGCCTCCTTGAATTCTTGTAGTTTTTGGTGAATCCAATTTGTGTAGCGAGTCCACGTCAATGTCTTTGAATGACATCTGAACAACTTTTCAAACAGTGGTGGCGGCGGCCTCCAAACAACGTCGACGGCGGCATCCAAGTGATGGTAGCGGCGGCCTCCCAACAACGACAATGACAATGGCCTTCCAGCAACGGCGGGGACGGCCTCCAAATGATGGTGGCGGCCTCTCAACAATGGCAAAAGTGGTGACGGAGCTGCAACCTCACTTCTTTGTCGGGGGTTTCACTGGTACTTTGAGCTTCATGGATGACCTTCTTTTAAAGAGGAGTGACATGTTACTTCCTCCATCAGTTTATTTGATTGCATGGACTTATTTAGTTGGTTAGGTTGCTGATTCATATTTTGTTTATTTACCACATGAGGCATGCATGCAAAGGTGTTGAATTTTTTGAAGTGAAAGTGGGCGGCCTGGGCGATCTGTCCGCGCGGTCTGTGCGGACAGGGGGTGGCGGCTAGTCAGGTTGGCAAAAGAGTGACTGATAGTTTGTTCCCTGAAGGTAACCGGTGGATAGGATTGTTATCCTCTCAGTTTGTCATTTTGTGCAGACTGGTCATCTCTGTTAGAGTAGTAGCTCAGGACGGGCTCTCTGAAGCATTCGGGAACTGGGGCTACTAAAACTTCGTCACAGAAGGGGCTCCTCCCTCCTCGACGATGATTGGCTTCAAACTCGCGAGTATCCTCCTCATACTCGTCACTGGGCCAAGTATCCTGGAACCTCAGCTCGCTGGTTGCTTCACGTCTCTGAACCTTATCCTTGGACAGTTCCCAGGACCGAACTGCGACTGCATTGGTTGCTTCCAATCGTCTCTTGCTCGCTCCTTCCCTGGTCGCCTAGACGGTTCCTCTTACTCCGACAGTATCACATGACGAGGCGAGGTCGTCGTGACATCGAGGCGAGGAAGGACCCCTCATAGGATGGACCACTCGATTCTCCATGCAAACTCTTCGAAAATTGCCACTGTCACAAAGCCTCATCCTCTTATCGAGTTGCTGACTCCCGTCGAGTTGCCGACTATCTTCTCATTTTTGCCTCCATCTACCATCTCGCATACTCACAAAACTTTCCTCCTCGACTACGATCCATGCTCACCGCACTAAAGTGTTGAAGCAAGGAAAATTCCTACTTCAAAATTAGGATTCATGTAGCCTAAGGTTACAAGTCCAGCGTCCGAGCTTGACGAATTAGGCGACGACTAATAGGGGTAATCAGCTAGCTTACACTTATCTCTTTGAAGAAAGGATACAAGCACTTAACTCAATGTCTAAAAAAAGAGGTGGTTGAGATCTTTTGCAAGATTACAAAGTCTTTATTCTCGTATCCCTGAGATCCAATTTATAGGCAAATCCAAAGGTGTGAGGGGGGTCTTATTTATAGCCCCACCCCCGGTGACTGGGCGACTTCTGAGAGAGCTTGCTTGGCTGTGGGCGATCAACTGCCCTAGTTGCCTACCTGACGAGTATTGGGGGGGGGGGAGCTCACCATACTCGCCTAGGGGTGCAAACGAGTAGAGCTCGAGTCGAGCTTGGCAAAATTTCCAAGCTCGAGCTCAAGCTGATCATTTCGAGCTCGAGCTCAAACTCGAGCTCATTTTGTACTGGCTCGAGCTCGAGCTATATATCTGCTTATCGAGCCCGAGCTCGAGCTTGCGAGCTCGAGTCGAGCTCGAGCTGCTCACGAGTTTTTTTAGCTTATAAGCCTGATTTTCTTTATATTTTTATTTTTATTTATAAAATATTGGAATAAAAAGCTCGCGAGCCGGCTCGGGAGCTCATGAACAATAATATTCGAGCTCGACTCGTAATCGAGCTCGAGCTCGTCGAGCTTGAGCTCCACAGGCTCGAGCTCGAGTCGAGCTTTTTTCGAGCCGGCTCAAATCAACTTGCACCCCTATACTTGCCCATACCTTCTACGATCTTGAATGCTTACTTTGGTTTCTGTCTTGACCTGTTGACTTTGACTTCTTAGTGACATGGATTTGGAGGGTCCACCCTCGACGAATATGAGTTGCACAATAATGGTTATGACTTGTTGCACATGCCGCCCCTTTCCAACCGGAGCCGATATTTTTTTTTTGAAAATTTTCCTATGTCGCCTCCTTCCAATTGGGGTTGATAATGAAAACCACACAATTAGTGATTTCATCTTTGGAAACTTATATCCAATTGATATCTTTTTGTTTTTGGGAACTTTCGAATTGCCCCTTGATGAATTAGTTCATATAGAAGGAGATGATTTCATGCTCAGTTTCAGAAGTACTCATGGAAGATCCGGTATTTCATACCCGATTTTTGGGATCCTTGATTTCATGCGATCCTTGTCATTTAGGTTTTTCATATACCTATAAATTATGGTGTCGAGTTTTGGAACCGATGTTTCACATTCCTTGTGTTTGAGAATATAACCTCTTAGGTTGTATTTGATCACGTCTTGTGTTGATAGAGTATGCAGATTGACAGGTTCAAGCAAAAAAGAAGAAGTCTCCTATGGATACTAACGCCGAGCGATAGAAGTTACCGCCGGGCGATAGTCGCAAATTAATTCGACGGAGCGCTCAGGAAACTACCGTGCAGGCGTCAACTCATACCGCACCGCGCTAGCGTCATTAACGCCGGCACTAACGCCAGGCGATACCGGAGGCGATAGCTGGAGGAATGAATTGGACAGAGCGCTTGGGAAGCTAACGCGCCGCGCTAGCCCTACCGCCGGTGCTAGCCCACTCAACGCCCGCTATAGTAGAGGCGTCGAGAGTGTCGAGATGAAGGCGTTGAGTGCGTCGAGACAGAATTACCGCCGGACTCTATCTATTTAACGTGCCGCGCTAGCACGATGAAAAGGAAAACATTTATTTTAAATATTTTTCCACTTTTGCAGGACATCAGTCAGCATGTAGCTCGCGAACCTACCGCCGACAGTAGTTATTTTCTTAAAGGCGTATATAAGGCGCCTCGTGTTCTGAATTCGATACCACGACGAAAAGAGATTAAGCACTGGTATTCTAGGGTTCGGCCGCCTCTCTGTGTTCCATTCCAATCGTCTTCGTCGAAGGAAAAGAAAACTGTCTTCCTCCTGTTCGTGAACGAAGAACTCCGGCGAGCAAGGAAAGACAATGACTACGAAGATTCAACCGGTTGCAAGCGCTCGAATATTTCAAGTACTGGTTGCGGATCGCTCAATGGAGAAAGCTTTTTGATGGAGATTCGAACTTAGATTCTTTTAGTTATGTTGTACCTTTTCTTCTCGTTTTATATTCTTGTGGTGGGGAAAATCGACTGGCGAAGGTCGTCGGAATCCGAGAAGGATTCCATGAGAAATCGTCTTGGGGTAGGGACGTATAGATCGGGTGATCTAGCGGGGCTCTAAGACCCTTCCTTGCGTGGAGGTGAAGAGTCGGCTCGAAGACCTTTCTTGGAGAGAAAGGGAGAGAGCCAACCGGTCCGTGGAGCGGGTCGATAGAGAAAACAAAAGGGTTTTATTTCTCACCGCCTTCGATCTCCGGCATCACGGGGATCACAATTTTGTAATTGTCAAAAACATTTGTTATTCTAATTCTTGCAATGAAATTCATTTTTTGCTTTATTACTTCTGTTATCTGCTGTGATTGTTAGTTGGTTTTCTTCTGTGGGGTGTACAACTGAATTTGCACAAGAAAACGAGTTCATAGACATACCGCCGTGCGTTAGCTACCTAACGCCCCGCGGTAGCTTCCAGAACTCGATTTTCTGGGGCAAAATCACTTAAATTTCATTTAACGCGAAAAACTTTATTCACCCTCCTCTAAGGTTGGCCACAAGATCCAACAAGTGGTATCAGAGGGAGATTATTCCAAAATGATTTCACCACTGGGAGTAATGGCCAACGTCGATCTCGAATCGACTAGGAGGGATGAAAAAGTCTACACAAAAAATTCATTAACACCACCTCTATTCACATGATTGAACTATAACGAATGGAGAACACTAATGAGGAAATTTCTTATATTATTAGATATAGAAGTGTGGAACATGACTTGTGTCCAGCCGCCAAACAATTTAAATAAGCACGAATGTTATTTAAATGTCAAAGCTATGAATAGTCTATTTTGTGGGCTTGGTTAAGATATTTTCAAACTAATCTATACGCTTCCTATTGCATATGATATCTGGAATTTCTTGAGCTAACGTATAGTTCTCCTTCTATAGGCAATGAAACAAAGCAATTCTTATAGATCCGAGTGAAAGATCAAACGAAGATTTACTTTTAAAGAAGGGCACCTCAAACACATCAAGCCAAGAGGAAGATGACAAAGGAACCTCGTATTCAAATCATGCCGTGACCAAAAGCACTGTAAGGAAGTCAAACTCCGTTACTGCGTATAATTCTATCTCTACATTGCGTGTGCCAAACAATGCTAAACGTAGAATTAAGAAGTTGATGAGTATTAACTCAAAATTACGTATAGAAAATAAAAGGTTGAAAGCAAATGCCAATGTAAAATATACTTGTGGTTTGTCAAGCTCTCCCACCGGGTCTTTAGAAAACACCTCTACCCCTTATATAGATGGTAAGACACTAAAAGAGGAACATGAGGTTGTTGAAAAAGAGTTTCTCTCAGCAAAAGAACAAATTGAAAACTATGTCTAGAAAACGCATCTTTAAAAAGGAATTGTGCTGGATGCATTGATCGTAAAATCGAAATTGAGAAGATGAATGAGACTTTTGAAGAATACAAAAATAAGTATGAAGCTCATATTAACTCTATAATCTCAACTCTTAAGAACAACACAATTGCCTATGACAAAGCTAGATTGAATCTCAAAAATAAGAATAAGGACTTGGAAATGAAAATCAACTGGCTTAAAGAAATGCTTAAGAAATATTCGCAAAATATAAATATTCAGTGTCACGAAAGAGCAAGAAGAATATCGAACGTAAGCTCACATACACGTGTTAAGAAAGTCAAAGGAAGTAGAAAAGCTCGAGCTAATGTGAGCGAAAGTTCTATACTAAAAAATTACCCTCACTTGCATGAACAAACTACTTTCTTCATAACATCGATCGAAAGTAAATCTCCTTCAAGGAATCACTACACTATGAGTCCTTATGCTAAGCACGATTATCGTAACTCAGAAAACAATCTCAACACAGTTAAACCACCAACGCAATCTTGTTCAACTGAAGTTCATCGTGTAAGGACTCCTAGAAATCTAAGTGAAAATTTGCAACATAGAAATAACGTTAAACCAAAGTATGAATGGAGACCCATCATTCAAAATAGCGCACCCATTCCACTAACAAGGACCTGTGCATTGTCATCTCACCATGGTGTATCACGCTATATTTGGGTACCCAAAGGAACCGTCACCTCTGACTCTTTTTGGATACCTAAATCTCTTATCTATTAACATTCACAATCTGCAAGAAGTTTCAAAAGAACCGCGCGATATCTTACTTCACGATATGCCTACTAGACTGTCATGTTTTCTTTGTAAATAGGTTTATCATAGTGCGTTTTTTCTTTCCTTTTTTTTTGTGTCTGTTCCATGCTTTGAACTAGCACAATAAATATTTCTTTAACTAAGAAGAACAATAAAGAATCACAACAAGCATGAGGTTAACACTAAACTAATCACATCCGAAATATTAACTTCTAGAAATTATGGACCACCTGTCTTATTACATCATACGATATCAAAATTAAAAATACAAAGCTACTCCTCTGAAGAAGTGGGAGAAATGTTGAACTTGCTCATGATCTTCTTGAGCATCTTCTTCATTCTCTTCACCTCCTTTGCCGTCTGTTTGATTTCCCGGCCATGCTCCTCCACCATACTGTAGATGTCCCTGCTGGTTTCCCTGATGGACCCGGTACAGTGTAACGGTGGTTGTGGTGCAGGTGGCCGCGCCCGTGAGGAAGTAGGAATCTCACCTACTTTGTAGTCTAGATGGCAGCTATCTGTAGGGTATGCCGACCAGTCGATGGCCGGGTACTTCTCCACCAGGATGCTCTGGATCACACTGCCCAAAGGCAATGTGTTCAACCACTGGCGGTCGGGATACTTGAGGCAAAAGGTGTAGCTCATCATGGAGAGGATGAGATCTGATACACTGAAGGCCTTCTTAGCCAGAATATATTATGTCACCATTGACAGCTGGGCCATGATTTTCCTGGTGTCCCAAGCCTTGAACATGAGAGAGTGACGTAGGACATCCTGGATGATGCGGGCGTCAGGAGTGAGTGTATCCACCGAAGTGATGAGATCTGAACGCCCCTCCACACCGTGAAGAACCTCATTCATCTCCCTCCAGTTCCGAGTGGTTCTGAAGGACTCCACGATGTTGAGGAATGGAAAGTTGGGCGTCCAGGCATATTTCCCATCGAGATCCGAGTGAAGTATCGTCACTATCTCAATCCTGATACAGGACTGCACACCTCTACCCAGTTGCGTGTGAGCGGGATCTCTGAGATTATTATAGAACTCCCGAGTGAGGACCGAGGAGAATAGAGCGCCAGAAGAGATCACAGAAAGCATGCCCGTATTCTCCAAGTATTCATAAATATGAGCGTACCGATCACCGATATCGATGATCATGGGCACACTCACTGTGGCCTCATCTATAGCGGGGTAGGTCGATGTAGGTACTCGGGAGCATTTTGAAAAACTGCGGCGAGGAGGCTGGGAGCTCGATGAAGCCATACCCTGAAAATGACACGCAAATTTCTTCAGTCAAATATATAAAATAAAAAAAGAGGGGACAAAGGAACCGGGCTCTGGATCTTACCGCCAAGCGATAATCTATTATCGTCCAGTGGTAGCGTCACAGTCTGAACCCGTCTTCCTCCAACGAACGGTTTCCAAAAACTCCATTTTCGCAAAATGTTTTTTCTCAAAAACGGTTGGAAGACATAGATCTATGCTCATGGAAAGCAAATCAGAGAGAATAACCAAGATCCGTGAAGGAAAAACACATCAAACATGACAATTCGTTGAAATCTACCCGTCTTAGATTCCAATGCCGAATCTCACAAAAAACTTAACTTTTAAGTAGATCGGTCACTCGAAAGTGTCAAGGATACATGATCCGAGCTTACACAAGCTAGATTCGCGAAAAAGGCCATGATCCGTAGCAAAACTTCACAAATCGAGCGTAAAATCATCGCAAAACCGCCACGGATCACGCCTAAAATGACTTGATATCTAAAATCTACAACTCCAAAACTCATAACACTAGGAATTAGAGAGAGGAAGAAGAGAGAACCTTACACTGTAGACGAAAACTCCAGGGAAGGGATCTGTCGGCAAAGGCGAGAGAGAAAATGACCAGGTGTGTGGAACTGGATCTGACCCGTATTATATATATCGTGAAGCTATCGCGACGTGTTAACTTTAACGCCGACGGTAACACTCTTTTTGGTACTATTTTCTGACTATCTGCCCCATTACCTTCATTACTATGCTAATATCAACGACAACACAAGACTCACTGTGTTGTGTATCACATTAACGGGGGCATAGGTGTGTCGTCATTAGGATCGTTAACCTATAATCATAGGCGGTCCCATCAAGATTTTTCAGTGGGGGCGTTCAATAATATAAAAACACAAAATGTTGATACATACATACAATAGAAATGACTACAAATTAGGACATTTTTAATTAACAAAATTAAAATACTTGCTTACAATATTCCTCTTCGATGTTTCATGTTCTGAAAACATTTCATAATATCTTTATTATCGATAGTAGAGAAGATATCTTTTTCTATATAGGTTACTAGACAAGCATTCATCCAATCATCTCCCATCCGACTGCGTAATGATGTTTTGATAATCTTCATCGCAGAGAAAGCTCTCTCTACACTTGCAGTTGCAACTGGTAATAGTAGTGCTAACTTCACGAGCAAATATAATAATGGGTATAGAACATCTTTCTTTAGTTGTACTAACTTTTGAGCCAATCCTCCAAGCCCTCTAACATCTAAGAATTCTCTGCATGACCGAATGTCTAAAATGTAACTTTCAAGTTGATTATCAAGTTTCATTAAGGCAATTGGGGAAAAGTCTGACGGATAATATTCAGCGAATCGAACTAATTTCTGCTTATCAAAAGCCGAAAAATCATTACTTGGATCTAAACATGTCATACATAGAAGCAATTATGTGTTTACTTCATCAAATCGACTATTAAGCTCGGTAAGTTGTAGATCAATAACTACATAAAATAATTCAACTCGATAGAAGTGAAGGTTCGTATTATTTTTGGATTTGCGTCTTGATCTCCCTGGAGCTACAAATTTGTCTTCCATATTTAGAACATTAATATCATGTTTTTGGAAAAGATAGCAACTTCATTTTATAGAGGATCACATCCATTGTCTCTCATTGCTTGCAGTCGTATCTTGGAAACTTTGACAAGAGTCATAGCATTTACAAGATCTTGATCATTCTTTTGCAATGCTTGTGACAGCTCATTTGTAATTCCTAATATAGATTTCATTAAATGAGTCAAAAACACAAACTCAAAACATTGCATAGCCTCCAGTAAATCACTTGTTTCAGCTCTATGCTCTGAAAGATTGTCATCCTCTTCAATTACTTCAAGCACATTAATCACGGAAGGAGAACAAGCAAATTAAATTCAAGAGAGTTCTATAATGAGAATTCCACATTATGTCCCCAGCCCTTGTAAGTGCCCTCTCTTGATTCAAGCCTCTACCTGTTTCCACTTTGCCACTGTAAATTTCTTCAATAATTTTTGTATATTGCTTCTCTCGGAGAATGTCTCTACGCTTGCATGATGCTCCAACAATATTTGTTATAATTATTATCAAGCTAAAAAAAGAGCAAACCTTGATATGTTTTTTTGCGACATCAACGAGTGTCAATTGAAGTTGATGAGCAAATCAATGAACATAATATGCAGATGAATTTTTGGCCATAATCAATGCTTTAAGCCCATTGAATTCACCTTGCATGAGTTGCATGTTACTTGCTCCATCATACCCTTGGCCCCTCAAGCTTGATATACTCAACCCATGTTTAGCAAAAGAAGACCCAATAACTGCCTTTAGTGATGAAGCTGCAGTATTTTCTACATGCACAATGCCTAGAAAACGCTCTATTACTCTTCCTTTTTCATCAACATAACGTAAAACAATTGCCATCTGCTCTTTGACTGATGAATCACGAGCTTTATCAAATAAAATTGAAAATAATTTAGCTTGGATAATATCTTTCATGGTAGAACCTGTAGTCTCTATTGTTGCAGCCTGCACGATATCCCTTTTAATGCTTGGTGCTACTAACTTAAGATTTTAAGGAGCATTCTTTAATATCACATTACTTATTTTTTCATTATGGTCGACGAGAAAGTGAAGGAGTTCAAGAAAGTTTCCTCGGTTGCTTGAGTCACAAGATTCATCGTGGCCTCGAAAAGCTAATCCTTACTTTAGAAGAAACCTAACACAATCCACTGATGCTTCTATGCGTGTACGATAATCCATTCGAGCTTGGTCAAATTGAGTACACAAAGCAATTTCAATGTGTTGTTTTTCATTCATTAGGTTTATGCAAGCCTCAAACATTGGTTGTGGACACTATTATGATTCCCAACATGAACATCTAATCTATCTTTATGGTTCCAATTAGTGAACCCACCGCTAACGAAGCCATCTCCGCCGCCTTGGTCACCATGAATGGGCTTGAATAAATAACAACATAAACAGAATGCGACATCTTTTTCTATGCTGTATTCCAACCAGTAACTATATTCTTGAAACCATGAGCTAATAAATCTACCTGGCTCGTTTCCAAACATTTTTGTAAGAAAAATATGATTTCTGTGCTGGAAAGCCTTTTTTGCAGATACCATCTTCGAACCTTCTCTCTATCATTCGGCTCATAATTATAAATACTTTTTCGTAATCCAGGGTCCGCAGGAAGATCATCTACATTAAGCTCTAATCGTGAACGCACAATAGAAGCACTTGCACATTCTTCATTTGGTTTTCTTTTAAAAAACTTTTCCATACTAGTGAACTGAAAATATAAACACCATATGAAGAAAATTTCACTCAACAACAAAACATGATGCAAATGAAACAAATTGAAATAATAAAATTAATTTTAAACTAAAATAGAAATTGAAATATAGTTAAAATTGTTACAAACAACGCTCAAGTCTCAACACAGATTTCTCAATGAAAATGATACAAATTACAAGTTAGCAAGATACAAGTTAGCAAGATACAAGTTAGCAAGGAACAAGCATCCCTCAAGTCTCAACGAAAATGATCCAAATTTAACGCAGACATAAGACATTACATATAAAAGCAAACATTTAGCAAGATACAAGTTTCCAAATGAAAGAAGAAGAACATGAATGTCAATAGGAATGATTATATTCCAACATAGGTTTCTCCTTAACAACACAAACAAGGCAATGTCAGTGAGTGTTTACAGTGAAATATATCATTCATAGTCCAAGAAACAATTCAATAATCTTTTTAACATGACTGCAAGGAGTTATCCAGGAAACAATTCAAGAAATCAAAAGAACTTGCAGGGCTGCAGGAGATTACCAGGATATGACTATATGTCTGTATATGACCAGGAATCAAAGTTTAGGAGTCCAAATCTCCTTAAGAAATCAAAAGAACTTGTTACTGCAGTGAAGAAATGAGGAATCCGTAATCAAATCAGGAATAAAATTAGGAAGAAGAAGACTCGAAGAGGAATTGCAAATTAGGAAGAAGGAGAATCGAGGGCAAAGCCGCAACCAACCTACAGATTACAGAGGATGAGAGGAATCACACCCAGAGAACTAGAGGAGGAGTCGTGGCCTGCGTTTGTTGAGCTTAGAGGAGTCGCCTTGGGTTTTCGTCGATCCCATCAGGAGCGTGGAGGAGGGCGGGAGGAGAACCCGGAACCCTAGAATCGCGGTTTTCGTCGAGCACCGGGAGCGAGCCAGCGAGGAGGAAGATGAATCACGGTTTTCGTCAAGCAGCGGGAGCGAGCCAGTGAGGAGGAAGATGAATCGCGGTTTTCGTCAAGCAGCGGGAGCGAGCCAGCGAGGAGGAGGAAGATTAATCACGGTTTTTCATTTTCGTCCAGAGCAAAACCCGTAACCCTAGAATCGCAAATTAAAATCGAGTGTGGGCGGCTGCCCACACTCGGCCTTTAATAGGTCCACCCATGCCTATAATCCACGTCGTGTCCTTAACCGGGGAAGGGTTCTAGTAGGTCCTTGGGTGAAGCTGGGGGAAACGAGTGTTGGGTTGAGTGGGTTCTTGTGAGGGCATATGAGACTAACACCCCGTCCTACAGCACATGTGCAGCTCCTCATGCCCATCCGTCACTTAGTACGGGGCTAGAGTGATGACACAATGTGTGGATGAACTGTGTCTTGAGCATTCTCATGGTCTCTCCTTCATAGCACGAACGATATTTCATGCCTCATAATTCTTAGACCCATTCCTAATACTCTATCGTGCTTCTTGTTTTTGTGTTCGTTGTTTTGCTTGATATGCGTATTTGGCTATTTTCCTTCTGCTTCTCAGTTTTTTTTGTTTTATTTATGTTTATTTTTTTTACTACTAAACCCAAAAATATATATATATATAACCCAAAATAAAAAAAACTGAAATTTGACCTTGTCTACGGGCACACATGACCTGAACTTAGACCATTACGAGTACATATAATGTTTGAGTTAAGAGTGCTAATCCGTGTGAACATTATCCCCAGTCATGGTGTGTCGAATCTATAGGTGCTTAGCTGCTGAGTGCAACAATACATGTTAGTGTATGTTGACTATGCCTCTAGGTATGTGTGAGGACTTAGATAGGGGAATGACTTCACACTATTCACATATCCCTAGACGATGTACTCATGTACAAATACTAGGCTTACATGTTATAACTCGTGTCATTGTTTCTTAACACGTTAGAAATACTTTGAATACTCAATGTCACGATATATATGTGCTTATATAAAGATTAAAACTTTGAGCCAAATGTCTAGTGCTACAGTCTAATATATACAAGTTAAAGTGTATCTATATACGTAGATATATTTTGATTGACTTGGGGCTCCTTGAACTCAAAAAAAAATATAAAAGTGATAGCTCAAAGCAAACTAAAAAAGAAACTATGCAAGCTATCAAATATTGTTGAAGTTGGTGGCCGAGCGGTCTGGCGGTCTGTCTTGGCAGATTGAAGACCGCGCGGTCTGGCGGTTTCCCTTCAACGGTTTGGTTGATGTGCTGTTGCTGTCTGGAGTCCGAGCGGTCTAGCGGTTTGTCTCTGACGACTTGGAGACGGGCGGTCTAGCGGTCTCCCATCGCGATCTCTCCTTCCTCTCCGGTGGTTGCCGAGCGGTAAGCCCTTCCGTCTAACTGCGCGGCTTGTGCGGGTTGTTTCTGTATAGACCGCTTAGTCCTGTAATTTTTTAGTCCCACATCTCTTATTTGTATTCTCTCTTCTCTCCTCCATTTTATAAAAATGAGGTCATACTTATGTAATAGATACCTTTTTCAGATAATAAAATTTCTGTTATACCACTTTCGGTTTGTTTTTGTTCGTTTCTTACATGGTATCAGAGGAATCGATATACTCTTCCTGATTCTGTGTGCCTTCTCTGACCGCGCGACCTATCCGCGCGACTTGCTTCTTCTTCTCGCGACCTATCCTCGCGACTTGTTTCTTCCTCCTGCTTGCGCCCTGTTCGCGCGACTTCTTTCTCTCCTTGCTGTTGCCCTTTGTGTGCGCGACCTCTTCTTCTCGCCGCGACCTGTGCTTAGTCGCCGCGACCTCTTCTTTAGTCACTGCGACCTGTTGTCGCGACCTGTTAGCCTTGTTCGCCTTGTTTGTCTTCCCGCGGACTTTTCTCTAATCGCGCGGTCTTCTCTTTCTTCTGTTCGCGCGGGCTGCTTTCTAGCCGCTCGACTTCTTTCCCTCTGCTTGGTTCTGCGGCTTGGTCGTGGCTTTTTCTGACCGCTAGTGTCTATCATCGTGACCGCCGTAGATCTCTATCTCCTAACCGCTGTGATTTATCCCTGTTCGCGCAGCTTGTTTCCTAACCACACGGTTTGTTTCCTAACCGCGCGGCTTCCTGTTGTTTTCTCCTATGGCGCTTTCTGATGCTTCTACTGCCACCACTCCTGTCGCCAATCCGGCTACGCCTCTTCCTCCTACTCTTTCCGGGAACCTTGGAACCATTTCAAAACTTGTCGGCTCCAACTACCCGGATTGGAGCGTCTCCTTCACCTTTCTCCTTCGCTCGCAACGCAAACGCCACCATCTCGTTGATGACCCTCCTCCCACCACTTCACCTCTCTTTGATGACTGGGATGCGAGTGATGCACTTGTGCGTACTTGGCTCGCTAACAGCCTCTCCGATGAATGCCTCCCCGTCATCTGTCATGATGAGACGATCAAGGCCGCTTGGCTTCATCTTGCCGCTCTGTACTCAAAGGGGGCTCAGACGTCCCGCATCTATACGTTGTATGCGAACCTCTTTGCCCATCCTACATTGTCTCCTACTGCTGCCTACCAACAGATTCAGACACTTGGGGCTCAGATTCTTCAAAATCGCCCCTTTTATGCGGATTTGGCTAAACAACACAAGCATTTCCAGGAGTTTCTCGTTGTATGTTATCTGCTCCGGCTGCCTGATACTTATGATATGATCCGCCAGCAAATTCTGGGTGAGGCAGAATCTCCTACCTTAGATGCCACCGCTGCTCGCATTGCTGCTGTCACCTCCCTCCTTCAGCGCCCGCTTCTGCCCGCTCCTTCTCCACCGAACAACTATGCTCACAAAACTCAGCGGAGTGGCTCTGGTAGCTGCAGTCAGCAGTCTGACGGACGTGCTCCTTCCCGCTACCTCTGCTCTCACTGTGGCCGTACCGACAATACTATAGAACGCTGCTGGATGAAGCATCCCCATCTTCGTCCCTTGGATGACTCTTCCGCCTCCTCTTCCAAGCCGTCTGCCTCCATGGTCACATCATCAGGTAGTGCCCACGTGGTGACTCAAGATAAATGACTTATTGACTCTGGTGCGACTAATCAGATGACGGGCAATCCTCAGTGCTTCTCTCTCCTCGAACAGTATGATCGGTTGCCTCCTATCCTCGTTGTAGATGGTTCTCCCTCCCCGGTTCATGGGTCGGGAGTGGTTCATGTTACTCCGTCTCTTCGCCTAGCGGATACTCTCTATGTGCCCAAATTTTCGTGCAATTTATTGTCGATTACCTCTTTATGCAAGCAGCTTCAGTGCTCTGTGACGTTTACTCTGACTTCATGTTATTTTCAGGATCTGAGCTCCCAACGGACGATTGCTACTAGGACTGAGAGCGGCAGCCTCTACTTCCTCGACAACATTTCCGCCTTGTCCGCCTTCTCCTCTTCTTCTACGGATCTTCTCTAGTGGCATCTCCGTCTCGGTCATCCTCCTCCACGACTTCTACATCAGCTTCTGCCCCAACTCCCTCCTTCCAGTACTCCTCTCAACTGCGATGCTTGTCAGCTTGGCAAGCATCACCGTTCCTCCTTCCCGCCGAAGCAAGGTCGGGGCTCTACCCGTCCGTTTGATCTAGTCCACTCCGATGTTTGAGGCCCCGCTCCTACCCTCACAATTGGTTGGGGTAGTTCTTATTTTGTAACTTTTATTGATGATTTTTCTAGATGTACTTGGGTGTATCTCTTATGAGATCGCTCTGAACTTTTGGATGTATGGATCTCTTTTTATCAATTAATTAAAACTCAGTTTGGTGTTTGTATTAAAACATTTCGCTCAGACAATGCTAAAGAATATCTGAGTCATGCGTTTACATCTTTCTGTGTGCAACATGGCATTATTTATCAGACTAGCTGTGTTTATACCTTCCAGCAAAATGGGGTGGCGAAACGCAAAAACCGTCATCACTTCGATGTCGCTCGTACCTTGATGGCCTAGATGCATGTTCCTCGCTCCTATTGGGGCTATGCTGTTCTCCTTGCCTTTTACCTCATCAATCGCATTCCCTCCATGGTTCTCCATGGGAAAACCCCATTCTCCATTCTGTATCCGGGCAAGGAGCCTTTCCCTCTCCCTCTCCGAATATTTGGGTGCACTGCCTTTGTGCATGCCCTATCTGCCACCCGAGATAAGCTCTTCCCTCGCTCCACCAAATGTGTCCTTTTGGGGTACTCCCCTACTCAGAAAGGCTATTGTTTCTTTGAACCCATTCTTCATAAGCAGTCCGTCTCTGCTGACGTCACCTTATTCGAGAATGCCTCCTACTTCTCGGATGAATCCTCTCCTCTCCCCCCAGCTTCTGATACTCCCGTTATTCTCTTCGTTCCCTCGTCTCCTACTACAATCTAAACCCCTACACCATCTCTGTCCACTCCTCTCCCTCCGCCTTTCTCTCGCTCTTCTCTACCACCGTCTCCCTCATCTCCGTCGTCGTCGCTCTCTACTCCCAGGCCAGCTCTCTCTACCACGGATGCTCCGGATGACGAGGGACCCGCCGACCTGGATCTTCCCATAGCTCTTCGCAAAGGGGTGCAGACGTGTACTCTCCATCCCCTTGCTACTATTGTTTTATATGATCGCCTTACCTCTTCTCGCAGGGCCTTTGCTCTGGCTATCTCTGCCACTACCACACCCCGTTCCTACCATGAGGCCCTTGCTATTTCTCATTGAAAGATGGTCATGGATGAGGAAATGGCGACCCTAACTGAGCGGGGTACCTGAACTCTTGTTCCTCCTCCCTTCAGTACTGATGTTGTTGGCTGTCGCTGGGTCTTTGTGGTCAAATTTGGCCTGGACGGCACTGTAGATCGTTATAAGGCCCGCCTTGTTGTTAAGTGCTTTGCTTAGACCTATGGGGTTGATTACTTTGACACCTTCTCTCTCGTGGCTCGTCTCAGCACTATCCGGGTCCTACTCTCTTTGGATGTCAATAGAGATTGACCGATTTCTCAGCTGGATGTCAAGAATGTCTTCCTTTATGGTGATCTTCAGGAGGCCGTATACATGGAGCAACCTCCTGGGTATGTTGCTCAGGGGGAGACACGGGTATGCCGGCTGAAGAAGGCCATCTATGGCCTCAAGCAGAGCCCTCGAGCTAGGTTTGACAAGTTCAGCGGCATCGTGGCGGCCGTTGGTTTTTCGCGAAGCTCTGCTGATCACTCGCTATTTATTCGCAAAACCTCCTCGGGACTAGTGGTTCTTGCTGTGTACATCGATGATATTCTTCTCACTGGAGATGACCAGGAAGGGGTTGCCTTGACAAAGCGACATCTTTGTCAACATCTGGTCACGAAAAATATGGGCTCTCTGAAGTACTTTCTGGGGATTGAAATCTCTCGGAAGCCCAACTCCTTAGTCCACTCCCAACGTAAGTATGCTCTTGATCTATTAAAAGAGGCATGATTGACTGGAGCAAAACTTGCCCGATGCCCCATGGCAACTGGAGAAGACAAAATCTGGACAGATGATTCGCCTCCTCTTTCAGATATTACGCGATACAGGCGTTTGGTTGGTAAGCTCATATATCTCACAGTGACCAGGCCCGACATTTCCTATGCTGTGGGCAAGGTGAGTCAATTCATGCAAGCGCCTAGGGAGTGCCATCTACAGTCCGCCTCGCGGATCTTGGAGTATGTCAAAGCAGCACCTGGGAAAAGATTACTCTTTTAGAAGAATGGTCATCTGAGGGTTGAAGCATACTCAAATGCGAGTTACGCTGATGACAAAGGGGATCGCAAGTCAACCTCGGGTTTTTGCACCTTTGTTGGAGGAAATATGGTGAGCTGGAAGAGCAAGAAGCAGTCTGTTGTTTCCAGGTCCAGTGCAGAAGCAGAGTGTCAAGTATGACATCGACCACTTGTGAGTTAAAGTGGTTACGGGCGCTCATGATGGATTTAGGAGAGGTCTACAACCATCTTCTACCTATGTTCTGTGATAACAAGACGGTCATATACATCTCCAAAAATCCGGTCTTTCATGAAAGAACCAAGCACATTGAGGTCGACTGTCATTTCATTCGTGAAGAGATTCTGAAGGAATAAATTTGCACTCCCTTCGTCACTTCTGATAAAGAGTTGACTGACATCTTCACCAAGCCAGTATCCGCCTCGTTTCTTCATATTTGCGACAAGCTGGGCATGATCGATATATATGCTCCAGCTTGAGGGGGAGTGTTGAAGTTGGTGAACGAGCGGTCTGGCGGTCTGTCTTGGCGGATTGAAGACCGCGCGGTCTGGCGGTTTCCCTTCAGCGATTTGGTTGTTGTGCTGTTGCTGTCTGGAGTCCGAGCGGTCTAGCGGTTTGTCTCTGGCGACTTGGAGATTGGGCGGTCTAGCGGTCTCCCATGGCGATCTCTCCTTCCTCTCTGGTGGTTGCCGAGTGGTTAACCCTTCCGTCTAACCGCGTGGCTTGTGCGGGTTGTTTCTGTATAGACCGCTTAGTCCTGTATTTTTTTAGTCTCACATCTCTTATTTGTATTCTCTCTTCTCTCCTCCATTCTATAAAAGGGAGGTCATACCTTTGTAATAGATACCTTTTTCAGATAATAAAATTTCTGTTATACTACTTTCGGTTTGTTTTTGTTCGTTTCTTACAAATATCATGTCAAGGACCCCCCAAGCACTGATCACTCCTCCTGATAAGTCTTTATGAGTATTGTGAGGATGAGCACCTTGGTTCAAAGAGTCATTTCAATCTTGTGCATAGACTCTAACATAAGCTTAGATCCCCTAGTTCAATTATTTGTATGACATAGATAGACATGTGACGTGATCGTTCACTCTATTTCTCTTGTGTTAGCATTTTAAAGGATCGAGATCAAACATGTAAAATATGATATTTCTAGTTTGTGTTTTCTATTTTTTGATGCTACACGTACATATGTCATTGCCTTATTTAACGCTTCCATGCATAAGTATTGGACTGAAACCACGCTATATGTTTTTAGCACATAGGTACTAGCACACGATTTATGCTTTTGACGTTTATAATGTTTCAATGTGATTAACTCTATAACCCTCGTAGCATTGTAGTCTTCCTCGTTGTGTGCTTAGTCCACTCTATGCAGTCCAATCCGTATAAATTTTGCAAAATGATTTATTATATGTTCGTGTACTTCGCTCTTTTGTGTGACCTATGTGCTTCATATTCTCTGCTTTGTGTTTCTTTTTTGGGTCACCCCTATGTTTCTCACTCCTTGCTTTACTGATTGTGTGCACTGACTGCTGTCTATATCACGTTTATCATTTATACTGTTTTTCATCCCACTTGTCTGTTTGGTCTGGCCTGCACCTTTTTGATACTATCAAAGGGGGAGAAGAGATTGTTCATACATATGAGTCACGGGTTAGGAAGGATCACATGTAGGGGGAGCTTGCTACAATGTGTGCACATAGATAAGGGGAGCATGTAGAACATGTAGATAGGGGGAGCGAGTGTGTAGGGGAGCTATATAGAGAATTTGAAACCTGAACTTTCAAGATTATCTTTTATATATATTCACCATATCATGCATTTCATTGTTATTTCTCATGAACGAGATTTGATATTATCAAAAGGGAGAGTTTGTTGGAACCGATGTTTCACATTCCCTGTGTTTGAGAATATCAACTCCCAGGTTGTATTTGATCACGTCTTGTGTTGATAGAGTGTGCTGGTTGAAAGGTTCAAGCAAAGAAAAAGAAGTCTCATATGGATACTAACACCGAGCGATAGAAGTTACCGCCGGGCGGTAGCCGCGAATTAATTCGACGGAGCGCTAGGAAAACTACCGCGCAACCGTCAACTCATACCTCGCTGCGCTAGCGTGATTAACGCCAGCACTAATGCCAGGCGATACCGGAGGCGATAGCATGAAGAATTAATTGGACAGAGCGCTCGGGAAGATAACGCGCCGCGCTAGCCCTACCGCTGGCGCTAGCCCACTCAACGTCCGCTGAAGTAGAGGCGTCGAGAGCATTGAGACGAAGGCGTTGAGTGCGTCGAGATAGACTTACCGTCGGGCGCTATCTACTTAACGCTCCGCGCTAGCACGTTGAAAAGGAAAATATTTATTTTAAATATTTTCCCACTTTTGCAGGACAACTGCTAGCACGTAGCGCGCGAACCTACCGCTGGGCGCTAGTCCTACTGCCGACGATAGTGTATTTTCTTAAAGACGTATATAAGACGCCTTGTATTCTGAATTCGATACAACGACGAAAAGAGATTAAGCACTGGTATTCTAGGGTTCGGCCGCCTCTCTGCGTTCCGTTCCAATCGTCTTTGTCGAAGGAAAAGAAAACCGCCTCTCTCCCATTCTTGAACGAAGAACTCCAACGAGCAAGGAAATACAACGACTACGAAGATTCAACCAATTGCAAGAGCTCGAAGATTTCAAGCACCGGTTACGGATCGCTCAACGGAGAACGCTTTTTGAGGGAGATTCGAACTTAGATTTTTTTACTTCTATTGTACTTTTTCTTCTCGTTTTATATTCTTGTGGTGGGGAAAATCGACCGGCGAAGGTCATCGGAATCCGGGAAGGATTCTGTGAGAAATCGTCCCGGGGTAGGGACGTCTAGATCGGGTGATCTATCAGGGCTCTAAGACCCTTCCTTGCGTGGAGGTGAAGAGGCGGCTCGAAGACCTTTTTTGGAGGGAAAGAGAGAGAGCCAACCGGTCCGTGGAGAGGGTCCGTATAAAAAACAAAAGGGTTTTATTTCTCACCGCCTTCGATCTCCGACGCCACGGGGATCACAATTTTGTAATTATCAAAAACATTTGTTGTTCTAATTCTTGCAATGAAATTCATTTTCTGCTTTATTACTTCTGTTGTGAAAACAGGGAAAGGTTGATTATCACAATTGCTCGAACTGCTGTGATTGTTAGTTGGTATTCTGTGGGGTGTACAACCGAATCTGCATAGGAAAGCGAGTTCATAGACATACCGCCGCGCGTTAGCTACCTAACACCCCGCGGTAGCTTACAGAACTCGATTTTCTGGGGCAAAATCACTTAAATTTCATTTAATGCGAAAAACCTTATTCACCCCCCTATAAGGTTGGCCACGAGATCCAACATCGGGTTCATCTCTTAATAGTCACTTGCAAGGATCGGCCAAAGGAGAAAGTTGGCCGCCAGTTCCTCTTCCTTATTGTGGTGGTGTACTTTGGCCAAAGGTTTCACGGAAATTTCAGGAAAGCGCAGGTCCCTCTTCACGCGATTTCTTCTTCCTTGGCCACGGTGGTGCTTGTTCATCTTCCTTTTTGATGTTGCCACGCTTTGTTGAATTCTTAAGGAGTGAGATTGCCAACGTCTTTGGCAAAGGGGGCATTGTCGATATAGTTGAGGAAGAACAGTGATATTTTCTTTTTCGTCTTCCTCGTAGTGCAATACCTATCTCTCATCTTCTTACTCTCTCTTTGTAATCATTTGTTTATCAATAAAAGAGTTTTTTTGCATGCGCAGTGGATGTATCCAAAATTTGGGGAATTATTTTAAATTTTGGTGCTCTTTGATTGTGATTTTCTTCTTTTTTTCATTTGTGGCTTGCTCGAATCGCTCTTCATAACAACAATAATTTTTGTCGTTAGATTAGTTTTTGGATCAGGAAATCATCTGCCTGACCTGTTTTCACAACAAGTGGTATCAAAGCTAGGTTTGATCGATGACTGATTGAACGTTTCGTTTCGAGTTGGATCAACGATAGGTGATGCTATCGGTCTGCTCCCTATCTTCCTAATCTTGATCTGTGAATTAATCAGGTTGTCTTGAGTTTCAGTTTCAGTGTAGATTTCAGTTTGATTTTTATGACATCTTTTACACCTAGTGCAAAGTTTGAAGTTGTGTTATTATAACACTTATTTCTGAGTTATTTTTCCTATTAAAAAACTTTGTTTTGTAAATGTAGTTTGGTCACCCATTATTACCTAAAATCTTTCCTTGTTACTCATTCATTTTACATAATCTTAAAGTGTGTCTAATCAACCTTTGATTAGTTCTCATAGGGGGTTCATTTTTCCGATACTGAGGACAGTTTGTTTGCATTCATTGTTGATGTGTCTGCAATTGACATTTTCTCTCGCACACACACATTACAGGCCAGACGTCTTGACAGGTTTAGTTTGCTATGGGAGACCACCGCTGGAGGTGGAGTTGTTGATATTTAGCTTCAAGGTAGAGCAATTCTGAGATAGTCATGTTAGTCCAGTTTGTGCGCTACTCAGGATTGAAGGAGATTTTCTTATTCGTTCTTGGCAGAAGTACATTCAGTGATTCCTTTGGCATTTGCTCTTGATAACCGCTATAACATTTTTGAGTTATCTCAGCAAGGTGGATCATGTCATGGAAGAGGCATCAAGATTATGACTTGTTGCATATGCCATCTCTTTCTAATCGGAACTGATATTATTTTTTGAAATCTTTCCGATGTCGTCTCCTTCTAATTGGGGTTGATAATGGAAACCACACCATTAGTGGTTCTTTGGAAACCTTTTGGAAACCAATATCCCAGTGATATATTTTTGTTTTGGGGAACTTTCAAATTTCCCTTTCATGTAGGAGCACATATAGAAGGAGATGATTTCATGCCCGATGATCAGGTATTTCATGCCCGGTTTTTGGGATCCTTGATTTCATATGATCCTTGTCATTTTGGTTTTTCATATACTTATAAATTGTGGTGTCGAGTTCATCTCTTTATATTCACATGCAAGGATCGATCGAAGGAGAGAGTTGGCCGCCAGTTCTTCTTCCTTGTTGTGGTGTTGTGCTTTGGCCGAAGGTTTCGCAGAAATTTCAAGGAAGCGCAGATCCCTCTTCACGCAGTTTCTTCTTCCTCGGCCACAACGGTGCTCATTCGTCTTCCAATTTGATGTTGCCACGCTCGACCGAATTTTTAAGGAGTGAGATTGCCAACGTCTTTGGCGAAGGGGGCATTGTCGACAAAGTTGAGGAAGAACATTGGTATTTTCTTTTTTCTTTTTCCTCGTAGGGCAATACCGATTTCTCATCTTCTTACTCTCTTTTTGTAGCCGTGTGTTTATCAGTAAAGGAGATTTCTTTGCATGCGCAGTGGATGTACCTAAAATTCGGGAAACCACTTATAAATTTGCGTTCTTTGATTGTGATTTTCTTCGTTTTGCATTTGCGACTTGCTCAAATCGCTCTTCATAACTACACTAATTTTGCCGTTAGATTATTTTTTGGATCGGGAAATCATCTGCCTGACCTGTTTTTATAACGTCTTACACCATGAAAATGAATGAAGTTCCATGTTGTTGTTTTCTGTCGCTCCTTGAACCGGGCGGTTCACTAGTGGGATACATATATAATCCCTGAATAATTGGGATAAGTAATTGGGGTTAAAAAAATAGAGATAGTCGACCACATTTTTTTTTCTTCCCGTCCAAAGCTAGAGCCGGCTACAGCCATCCCTCTTCTTCCCATCCAATCCGCCCACCACTGTTCCAAGTCGCGAACCAGGAGAGGAGTTCCGCCAGAGGTTCGTTCCTGCGAGTAAGGTGAGTTTATTCCAGGTTCTCCGTCCAGCCTGATAAGGGAGGGCCGACTATTTTGGAGTGTTAGGCCGGCGACTCTTGATTGCCGGCGTGTTCATCTTTGTCTGCTCAGGTTCTGTGTTTAATGTTGTAAACATTGCTCTAATATTTTAGTGGATCTTCTCCGGTGCTCTCCACGTGGACGTAAGAGTCGTTTATCTCCGAACTACGTATATTTTTTGTGTTGTCTGTGTGTGCTTGAAATTTCGCTATTTTATTTTGCGTCGCTGCTATTGCTCGTTTCCGTTGCGCTGTCCGCGGTTTCTCAAAGTCGCAGATTCGATCCAATTTTATAATAATTGGTATCAGAGCGAGGTTACGACCTTAGACCTCTGTGAGCAAAAGCAATGACGGCAAAATTCGAGATATCAAAGTACGATGACAAAATTGATTTTGGTCTATGACAGAAACAGATCAAGGCAGTACTCGTCCAACATGGTCTCCATAAAGCGCTTCTCGGCAAGGAGAAATTCGGTAAGAAGGATGACGAATGGGAGGAGTTAGATCAGAAGGCCATCAGTACGATCCAGTTATGCCTAGCATATGAAGTCATGTACAACGTAGTCGAAGCTGAGACTACTGCTGATCTGTGGAAGAAATTGGAAGAGTTGTACATGTCCAAATCGCTCACGAACAAGCTCTACATCAAGAAATAGTTGTACAACTTAAGGCTGTCGGAGAGCACTTAGTTGTTGGAGCATATGAACGTGTTCAACAAGCTCATCTCTCAGTTACATAGTATAAATGTAAAGGTTGAAGAAAAAGATCGGGCTCTTCTCCTATTGTCTTTTCAATCGAAGTCTTTTGATCATCTGGTCACCACAATTCTCCATGGGAAGGATACTCTGAAAATGGAAGAGGTGATGACGACCTTGCTCTCAAATGAAACGAGGAGCAAGTCTGGCCCAAGCACTAATGAGGGTCTTCTGGTAAAGATCAGCGAGCCGATCAGAGGCAGATCAAAAGACAGGGGCAAGAAAGCAAACCGACCCAGGTCGAAGTCAAAGAACCAGAATAACAAGTGTCACTACTATAGGGAAGAAAGACACTAAAAAAAACAACTGTCCGAAGAAAAAAATCAAGGAAAAGAATCAAGAGACACAACATGCAGCTGTGACTTCAAACCAAGATAGTGACATTGATGTACTTCATGTTCGATCTACCCTCGACTCCACCGATGCATGGATCATGGATTCCGGATGTTCTTATCATATGTGCCCGAATAAAGAATGGTTCACCACCTTCAGGCAATGTGATGGGGCTCGAGTTTTGATCGGGAATAACTCAGAATGCAGGACGCTGGGGATTGGCAGCATCAGAATTAAGATATTCGACGGAACGGTCAGAACACTCACATATGTCAGGTATGTGCCTGATTTGAGAAAAAACCTGATTTCTCTAGGCACTCTGGAGGCAGTCGGGTACTCTTACACCGATTTTGGTGGATACTTGAAGGTCAAGAGAAGAACTCTGGTGGTCATGAAATGAGAGCGCTCTGGCACTCTCTACAGGCTGATTAGTACTACTATTGTTGGGGACGCAGCGGTTTCTATGACGTCAGATGTGGATTCCTTTCTGATGTGGCATGCCACACTTGGCCGCATGAGCGAGAAAGGACTGTTGGAGCTACATAAGAAAGGCCTGTTGAAAGGGGTCAAGACGTGCAAGCTGGATTTTTGTGAGACGTGTTCTCGGGAAGCAGTGCAAAGTGAAGTTTGTGATGTCAAGCAAGCACAGCAAGCAGACACTGGAGTACATACACTTAGACGTCTGAGGGCCAGCCCCAGCGCCTTCACTTGGAGGTGTCAGATACTTTGTGACCTTCATCGATGACTTCTCAGGAAGGTCTGGATCTACTTTCTCAAGCACAAGTCTGAAGTTTTCAAAAAGTTCAAGATCTGAAAGACCAAAGTGGAGGAGTAGACCGGGAAGAAGGTAAAATACCTCAGATCTGATATTGGCGGCGAGTACACCTCGACAGAGTTTCATGCATACTGCAATCAGAAGGGCATCACTCATCATCACACCATTCCTGGTACACCGCAGCAGAACGACGTCGCAGAAAGGATGAATAGAACATTGCTGGAGAGAGCTCGGTGCATACGTCTATTTGCCAACCTACCAAAGTCTTTCTGGGTCAAAGCTATCAATACGACATGTTATTTAGTGAATCGGTCTTCATCTATGTCACTAGATCTGAAGTCTCCTCAGGAAGTCTGGTCAGGTACACCTGTTGTTTATTCTGATATTCATATTTTTGGTTGCCCTATATACACATTGTTGCAGGACTCAGAGAGGACTATGTTGGATGCTAAGTCCAAAAGATGTATCTATCTCGGCTAAAAGGCTGGTACAAAAGGGTTCAAGCTGTTGAATCCTAAAACCAAGAAAGTTGAGGTCAAGCACGACGTCATCTTTGATGAGTCTTCTATGTTGAAGTAGTCTCAGTCTCAAGCTAAAGAGGTGGATAAGACTCCAGGCTCACCAGTGGAGGTGGAGCTTGATGAAAGCAACAAAGAAGATGGCGGTGATGAGTCATCTGACTCTGATGAGTTAAACACTGTGCAACCTGCCGAAGCGGAGCCGTCCACGATCGCTAGAGGGAAGTCAAAGAGAGAGGTCAGACTGTCTCTCAGGCTACAGGACACTGTAGCATACGCTTTTCAGGTGATTTCCTTATATCCTAGTTCCTACCGAGAAGCTATAGAGAGCAGAGACAGTTCTCAGTGGAAAGCTGCTATGTTGGAAGAGATGGACTCACTTTAGAAGAATCAGACATGGGACTTGGTTAGTCTACTCAAAGGATCCAAGGCAATCAGCTCCAAATGGGTGTTCAGGAAGAAGGAGTCTACACCGGGGAAGGACTAGTGGAGGTACAAGGCCAGATTTATAGCAAAGGGGTTCACGCAGAAGAAAGCTGTTGATTTTGATGAAATCTTCTCATCCATGGTGAAGCACTGCTCCATACGGGTACTACTTGCTATGATAACAATGTGGGACATGGAGCTAGAGCAGATGGACGTGAAGATGACGTTTCTTCACGGCAGCTTAGAGGAAGAGATCTACATACTACAACATGAGGGGTTCATTCGACCCGGTGACGAGAAAAAGGTGTGGAAGCTGAAGAGATCTCTTTACAGTTTGAAGCAGACTCCGAGAATGTGGTACAAGAGGTTCGATACATTCATGACTTCACATGGTTACAATAGAAGTCAATACGATAGTTGCGTCTACTATAGGTTCCTAGCAAATGGAGATATACTGATTTTGATGATCTGAGTCGACGACATATTGATTTCTTGCAAGTCAGCTCGAGAGATTCAAGCACTGAAGCAAAAAGTTGCATGCTGAGTTCGGGATGAAGGATCTTGGTCACGCACAGAAAATCATTGGGATGTAGATCAAACAGGACAGAAAATGAGGCATGCTTTGACTTTCTCAGACTGGTTATATACAGAAGGTTTTGGAAAAGTTCAACATGATGGAGTCTAAAGCTGTTAAGACTCCCTTGGGACAACAGTTTAGATTGTCATCACAGCAGTGTCCAGACTTAGAAGAGGAACGTCAAAAGATGCTCAGGGTGTCGTGCGCTAGTGCGGTAAGATGCTTGATGTACGCAATGATCTGTACGATACCAGATATCGCTCAGGATATGAGCGTTGTCAGCAGATACATGGGAAATCTGGGGTGACAACATTGGTAAGCAATCAAGTGGATTCTGCGGTACTTGAATGAAACTCTAGATGTTGGTTTACTTCTCAAAAGGGGCGAAGTTGCTGGAGCTTTAGAGGGCTTCGTTGATTCTGACTATGCGAGCGACCTCAACAGAAGGAGAACTACGTCAGGGTAAATTTTTCTTCTAGGTGGAGGTCCTATCAGTTGGAAAGCCACTCTTCAGGACATTGTTGTTATATCTACGATGGAGGCGGAGTACATTGCTGCAGTGGAGGCTGCAAAGGAAGCCATCTGGCTCAAATGCCTCACCAAGGAACTCAGGATTACTCAGGAGACGGTGAAGCTGCACTGTGGCAGTCAGAGTGCGATTTGTCTTGCAAATGATCCGGTCTATCATGCAAGGACGAAATACACCGATGTGCGCTACCACAAGTTGAGGGAGTTTGTTGGAGGTGGAGATCTACAATTGGTGAAAGTACCCACGGAGGATAATGTTGCAGACATGTTGACAAAACCGCTGACAGGAGTCAAGTTCAAGCACTGCCTTGACTTGGCTCACATTTGTACCTGCTGATCGTGGTGACCCCAGGGAGAGGGGGTGCTTCATTTGGGAGAAGATCCAAGCTGATGGTGGAGCTCAATCTCAAGGAGCGTCAAGGTGGCGATTGTTGTTTTCTGCCGCTCCTTGAACCAGGCGGTTCACTAGTGGGATACATATATAATACCTGATTAATTGGGATAAGTAATTAGGGTTAAAAAAAATATAGGAAGAGCCGACCACATTTTTTTTCTTCCCGTCCAGAGCTAGAGCCGGCTACAGCCATCCCTCTTCTTCCCGTCCAATCCAGCCCGCCGTTGTTCCAAGCCGCGAGCCAGGAGAGGAGTTCCTCCAGAGGTTCGTTCCTGCGAGTAAGAGGAGTTCCGCCGCTGTTTTAGAGTGTTAGGCCGATGGCTCTTGATCGCCGGCGTGTTCATCTTTGTTCGCTCAGGTTCTGTGTTTAATGTTGTAAACATTGCTCTAATATTTTAGTGGATCTTCTCCGGTGCTCTCTCCATGGACGTAGGAGTCGTTTATCTCCGAACCACGTATATTTTTTGTGTCGTCTGTGTGTGCTTGGAATTTCGTTATTTTATTTTGCGTCATTGCTCGTTTCCGTTGCGCTGTCCCCGATTTCTCGAAGTCGCGAATTCGATCCAATTTTATAACACCATGTAAGATCAGCCTTAAAATCAATTGATTGTATATGAAGCAAGGATATAATAAACGCATGATAGCGTGGTTTCCAGCGCCGGATTTCAACCGGCGGCCGACCGAACCTTGCGCCCAATCCCAGCCGAGGTTAGGAGGAAGACGATGAGCTTGCTCTGCTTCACATATAAATATAACACCCGGGGCTGACTCAGAGTAGGAATTCTGGTCCAAGCAGTGGATTTGTTGTTTGATCAACTTTATAATTTTAGTCTTCAAATCACAAGGAGAAATCCCCAGACAAACCAGAGGTGGATGATGTCATTCTCCCGTCATGTCCCCCCTACTCTGTCAGTCAGTCAGTCTTCTCCGTGATCTCTCTACTTGTCTCCGCCATTTTAATACTTCACCGTCGCTCCGGCGAGGAACCCAAAGCAAGATAAAGAAAGAGAAAAGACTTTTGTCACAATATACACCTTCCGGCTTCCGGCACCTTTTGACGTCTCTGTTCCATTTTTTCCCCTTTCCTCTCTCCGTCGGCCCGTCCTCTCTGTTTCTCTCGCCGGCTTTATCAGAGAGAGAGAGAGAGTGAAGCCCCTGTTTCCCGTGTCAGCAGAGCTGGTCCCGGTTCGATCGATCAGAACCGGGACGCGGTCTCGATGCAGCTCTGCGCTCGTGACAGCAGCAGAATCTCTTCTGCCTGCACTTTGCCCCACGCCGCCGACGAACTTCCGGCGGATGGCCTCGCCAGGGTGTAATCGCCGTCGAGATCGACGGCAAAAAGAGCGTAGACCGGGCGGTGGTCGGAGAAGCGGGACTCGCCGCGGCGGTACCACTGCTGCTTCATCCCTTTACCCTGCCAGAGAATGCGGTCGCACCTGCGAGAATGGGGATCAATTAATGGTTTAAATAAACAATAAATGATATAGTATTTAATTATTAAATGATACAAAATTATTTTGGAACCTGAGAAAAAAAATAATGTTCTCTGGCCCACTTCTGGCATATGGCAACCATAATAAAAGTAAAAATAAACTATAGTTGTTCTCTTTTTACCTATGGTTAAAAGATAAATCATTAAATTATTGCTTAAATTTTGATTAAAATATGAATTAATTTTTTTAATATGAGCACACCATTACAAATATTATTACTCCTTGGATAATTTCTTTAGCTTGGCACTATTTTATAACTGTTATGATGGTTCAATGAGAGCGATCATCTTCTTCCTCCATAAACTGTCCTTTGACGCTTTTATTTTGCTCCGCTCATATTGATCAAAAACAAGAGTAGCATAGAATGTATGCTTGGCAAGACAAATTATGATCACTACCAAGAAAATAAATTAGTTTTGGGCAAAAAATGCATGAATTTTTTATGTGAAATCGGGCATTCGCGAATGAGACCACCACGTTCAAGACCACCACCACGCCAAATGAAGCCTAAAACTATACTTATCTAGCTTCAAACCAACATTGATGGCAGTTGTTGAGAGGAGCTAGAATGCAACAAATAACATAACAAAATTACATGGATGAAGAACACTCAACTTTATACACACTATTGGAGAAGAAAGTTACAAATTAGGACTACTAACTACTAAGTAGGAAAAAGAAAGATTCAAGACATGTCCCAAAGTTGATATCAAATGAGAGAGGTTTTCTCTTTTCCTTTTGAGGCTCCCACCAAATCATAGAAGAATCTAGCTAGTCTTCATATATAAAATTAAGCTATAACATTCTCATTAATGATCTTTTTGGGATGAGGATCACATAGTGAAAGTTTTGTTCTCATCAACATTGTTTTTGATTTCACAGCGGTGGTAAGAATGCTCGTGTCAAAATAGTATTTTGAAACTTTTTGAAAAAATAATGAACCCTTTCATTTTAAAAAAAAGTTAAAACACTTTCCGTGGGTCAAGAGCCTGAGAGCCTCCCCCCGCCCCAACTGGTTTCCTACCATTGGTTTCTAACAACTCTAATCCAAACTCTAATTTCTCGCCCCCTTACACGCATACGTTCAATTTTATAATCTACTCCCAATTATGGTCACCTAAACTTAGCCACACTAATTTTAACCGAATAGAAGTAGGCAGAAAGACTCACCAAGCAGGCGCACGACGTTTGCCTCCAGATTTTGCCAGTCGAATAGCGTAGGAGTCGGAGTTCGCAAGGTATTTGTACGTCGGAGGAAAGTTTATGATTCCTTCTTCCCAGCCGGCGAGCACCCGTCCACCTCTCTGCTCCCCCTTCAACTGCATTAATCCATTCATAAACATCTTAATTTCTTTACCTTAATGGCAGTTAATTATTATATGCTCATAATCAGCATCAAATTGTAATTGGTTCAGAAAATAATTAGTTGACCTGATCTCTCTCCAGCAGCGCCTTCCAATCCTTCTCATGAAGCAGCTCCAGCGTCTCATCCCATGAAGAAGCTGCTTCCAGCCGATAATTCAAATCCCCCAGCCATACTATTTTGCTGCGCCCAGTAACACGCAGTAACCATCAGTTCATAGTAATAATTCATAAACAAAAAATTTAAATAAATGTACTATGAATTATATTGTGATTTGGGGCTAAGAATTACAAACTAAATTATTCAAAAAAATCATGCTAGGAGTAATTAGAGTCTGAATGAAAGATGTATAATTTTATTAATGCTCTATTGCGTAGGTCTTCATTCTAACAATTGCTTAATTGGCTAATTTTTATGAAAACCCTTGCTATAAAATTATTTAAAAACATTTATACCTTGCTAGCCCATATTTTCTCAACATTATTAGAATGGGAGTGAACCCTTGCACCTAACATTAGGTACAATATTTAAACTATATGCCTCCAAGGTTCTGTTTGGGAAGGCTATTCAGAAAAGAAAAGGAGTTGTTACAAAAAAGGAAGATTGAAAAAACGAACTTTTGGAAAATGTATATTGCAAAAGATGATCTATTTGGGTGCAGAGATTTTCTGAAATCAGAAACACTTTATAAACTGTTTGGAAAATCTACGTTGCTCCCGGGCGAAAAATGTGCTTCCGGGTGGAAAATGAGCCAGAGCGGAAAAATGCGCGTCCGGGCGAAAAATGCGCGTCCAGGCGAAAAATGGATCGTTAGGAGAACTAGATCATCTGGAGAAAGGCTATGGTTTCCGCTGTATTGTCGAACTGGATCTGAAAGGGGAAAATGTTTTCGTAGCGTCGTGACTTTGCAAAAAGAGGTGAAAAAAGAGTTTTGGGCGGTAACTTTTCTTACCGGTAGACATTCCAAACGGCATGTTTAGTGCGATAGTGCTTTACAGGAAACAGAAAAGTGCGAAAAACCCTCCCAAACAGGCTCTAACATGGACTCTGTTACGAACTATGGTGTCAATGGAAAATTTTCTATTCCCACCGTTACCGCAGTTTTGGTTGCATTTGGTTTTTTGGTGATGGGAAAAGTGTTTGTGCCTAAAAGGACCATTTTTGGAAAGAACCAAATCCTTCCGCTTCCACAAAGCTAGCTGGCTAAGATTTCATTTGGCGCGGTGCTGTCACTGGGCATTTGGAGCAAACACCAACCGGGAAATCAAACGGGCTCCAACGGCGTTTGCTCCGTCTGCTTCTGCCGCCCCCCTGAGGAACAGAGCAAAAAGCTGCGCCTGCAACCCCTCCTCCCCACCTCCAGTTTGAAAGCTCCGTCTGCTCCTGCTAGTTGCGCCCTCCACAACCGCGTCAAATGAGGCCTAAGATGTGATTTTCATGTTTTCATGCTTCTATTCTCGTAGGTTAACATCATCCTTCTGCTGCTTCTCCTACCACATCTTTTCTGAAAACTCTAATCTCACCATTAATTTTCCACAACTTTTCCTACTGTAGCGCCTTCAGAGTAGTCGTGTTCAAATAGCCCCCCGGGCCGGGCCAGGCCGGGCTTCTGGCTCCGAGAGGGGGCCAGCTAAGGCCCACAGGGCCGGGCCCAGGCTTAGCCCGGGCCTTGTTTTTATAAAAAAATAATTTTTTTAAAAAAGGAAATACGCGCCTTTTTGAACTGCGTCAAATGTTCCGCGTGATTTTTTTTGGGGGTCAAATTGGGGGCCTAAACGGCTTCAAATCAAAAAATGTTCAACATGAAAGTTGTAGATATCGTCGAGATCTAAAATTTTCATGTTGAACACTTCTCCCGAAAAATGCCCCTAAAAGACGCAGTTGTAAAAGGCGCGTAGGAGCCGGGCCCGGGCTTTGCCCGGCCTGGCCCCGGGCTTAGCTCGGGCCTGGAAACCGGGCTTTGCCCGGCCTGGCCCGGGCTGGGCACCGGGCCAAGCAAATGCTCATATATAGGGCCTTGTTAAACCCCATAGCCCGGCCTGGGCCCGGGGCGGGCCTAGCCCGAGCCCGGGCCTAGCCTGGCTTTTACCGGGCCGGACCCCCGGTCCCGGTTTTTATGCACACCCCTGCTTCAGAGAATTAACCTACTGATATATCAATATTATGCATATCAAACATTAATAAAAGAGAGCGAACATACTCATGTTCCAAGATAGTGTGAGGCGAATCACAAAAGAAGCTCTGGGAGCTACTAAACTTAGTCTTCTTCAGTATCTCCATCACATCCTTGTTTCTCCTCGCTTCGTCCCCTTCCTTTTCGCCCGACGCCAAGTGCGTGCACACGAAGCAGAAGGACGTCCCCCTCACCGTCACGCTAACAGAGATCGAGCCCTGCTTAGAGTAATAAAATCAAATTTAATCTTAACAAAATTATTAGATTCCCTTGACTTGTCTACCCTTGCTGAGCTAAGCCATTCAAAAGAAAATTTAGTTTGTACTAGTAAAAATACATTGCATGGAAGTGTATACATAGAGGTGTAAACGAGTCGAGCTCTAGTCGAATTTTACAAAATTTTCAAGCTGCAGCTCAACGAACTCACTTTACTCCGGCTTAAGCTCAAGCTGTTCATGAGCTTTTTTTTTTTTAACTCACGAAGCATCATTTTCTTTGTATATATATATATATATATTAAATGTAGAAATAAAAGCTCATGAGCCGAACCACAAGCTCCAGCCGAATTTTATTCGACTTTACTTGCTCCCTATGCATCCAATTATATAGAAATACGGCAAAACGGCAAAAATTTAGAAGAAAAAATAATAATTACAGATTAGTAAAATAATCTTTTAAACCTCACCTTATTTCCCATATATCCCATAATACCCCTCGCTACGCACGAGACGCGGACGTTGCTCACGTGCCGGAACAAGCTCGCACGCACCCACACGCACAGAAAGATCCCCACCATCTGCTTGCACGCCACCAGCCTGTAACCATCCCCGGCGCCGAAACCGCCGAATTCTTCGCCGGCGGCGATGGTTCTGTCAAACGAGACTGGGTTGAGCCCGGCGGCATCGTAGTAATTTTCCGGCACGTCCTGCTGGGTTCTGCGAGGATTCAGCGCCTTCCGAATGAGCGAGAGCCACTGACCGGCCGGGCCACGGTCCTCGGCGACGAGGACGTTGCCGGCGTTCAGAGGGACAATCTCTTGGAAACTGAGGGGGAAGAAAAAGTAAATCATCCGGAGTTATCAACGCCGGTGAGAAATATTATGGTGTTGAGCATACCCGAGGACGTATATGTCGGCCGGAGAAGAAGATGAGAAAGTGAGCAATTCACGGAGGTTTAGGCCGGAGTCCGGAGCTCGGCCGCCGACGTTCCAAGTGCCGACGAACATTCTGTACATAATTAAGGCGTTAGCAATACTGGTTTTTGATGCACATGCTTTGGGAAGAACGTTGAGAGATTAATTACTCACCTTAGGCTCTGCTGCGGGGAAGAAGCCGGCTTCAGTGTCTCAGAACCGTTCACCAACCACTCTGCTGCTGAGAGAGGCAGAGAAAAAGATAGTGAGAATTGTTAATACAAAGACGCTAATGCAGTCTTTCATCAACTGCTACATAAGAATTTCTGAAAGCAGAGTACGAAAGCGTTCTGAAACAGAGCAGGAGAAACAGAGAGCCGTACCAGAGATATCTCTTGAAATGAAGAGGGTTTTGTCTTTATGGGAGCAGCAGCTGCTTCTTCTCTGTAGGGATTCAACGGCAGCGCCTGTTTTTTTTTTTGAACGAGATGAACTATAAACGGCATAAAAGCTAAAAGATGGGAAAAACAGAGGAACCCATCGAAATATTATTATTACCCTTAGACGGGCACTCTGTGTGAAACTCAAAGTCCTGACCGTTTAGCCATTTCCGCACAGTTCTCGGCCAAGAGTAAGACTGAAATGAAATATTACCAGTTTCAGAAAAGAAGATTTCAAACAACGATAGGCCTCCAAAAAAATTTCACCTTTAAATATCTGCTGAACTTTGTTCTCATTGATTCCTGGTGAGAAATAATCGATTAAGAATGAGTATTCTGTCGAAAGATTCTACTCTGTGGTGCAGTTCAAACCACTTCTCTAGTTTCAATTACTAGGCTGTTTCTATTCAGTTGCAGGGGAAGAAAACAGAGGAATGGATGCAACGGCAGAGCACTTCAATTTGTTGATGGAGTATTGATCAGCAACAAAAGACACCTAAAAGCACTAAAAAGTATCACTGACTGATCCCTCAAACCTGAAGAATCACTTTCGAATCTACCATTACAATTTCCTGCAGTGCTGATTCGTTTCTCCTTCTTCGTTTTCTTTTTGTGGATCCCTGTTTCTCAATGGTTATGGGGGGAATGGGTTTATAGGGGGGAGGAGGTAGGAGAAGATAGAGTGGTCACATCGGAGCAGGGAGAGTGGCGTAATATGCCGTCTTCATCTTTTAGACAGTTGTAGCCCCCTGTGGCGCGGTTTGGCCACAAACTACGACTGGAAATATGTAAAAATGGCGTTGGGGTTCATCTCCTCCGGCGAGTGTTGCTGTTGTTTGGCTTTTGCGAGAAATATCATAAACAAATAAGTAAAGTCGACTTTTTGAAATGTATAATTTATTTACTTTTTTTTAATGAATAAATTTTTATTGATAATTTTTATTTTTTATAAATATACAGAGTTAAAACAAACAATGGCCACCAAAATGTGGATAACAAAGAGACTATACGAATTTTTAAAAAATAGCAATGAAAAATCAAAGAGCAAATCTAAACCTCTTTGGATTCAATGTTACAGTGAGACTGTGCACATGTTTGAGAATTGAGAAGGTGAGGGCGGAGGCAATGTTTTCTTTGAGCAAGTATGTAATTCATCGACATGCTCGAGATCATATTGTACGTAGATCGCCAACAATCGTGTTGTCGGACTGGACATTAACGATAATATGGTGGCGATCGAGGAAGCTCATGTAAATTACTTATTATGTTGGAAGAAAAAAATAACAAGGAGTCTTTCAGGTATTGTTTAATGGATTTTAAAAAATTTATTTGTTTACGGTACGAGTTGTTAGGGGGCGGAGTGTGACACCCACATGTGTAACTATAATCAACACAGGGTAAACAAGAACACAAATAGTAATGAACGGCAAGCTCGTCGAAGAAAAGCCACGCAGTTTATATTAGAAGCAATATAGAATGCACACAATAGGAGAAAAATGCGGGATCCAATAAATGACACCACGCGTGGAATCAGACACCTCCACACGCAGAGCTAGAACAATACTTACCGCAGCCCGTTGAACAACAGACGCACAAGGTTCGCACACGAACCTTCGTCGTCGGACGACGACCAACCCGCAGCCACCACCAGAGAGAAATTCTGTCGAGACCGACTGCACTCACGCACGCCTCCGACACCAAGCATATACCACTACACCCCTGTCAATAGTGACAACCCCCTTCCACTCTCAACAACCCTAGAGCAAGCCCAAGAGCCGATTGACTCTTCTTCCTTCCCCACGGCGACACCAACTACAACGGGGACGATGCACCTCCTCTCCTTCATCGAGATCTCTGCTACAGGTGAACAAGGAGAGCGATGGGATCGTGGATCTCCAGTAGGAACAAACCTCTTGCTTGCGGCGATGTCACCGGATTCACCTCATCCACGCAAACTGGACGGAGAAAGAGGAACGAAGGGGCGACAGTTTCTCTATATGGGGATTCCAGTGGTTGATTCTGCGATAGTTCCTCATGCGAACGGGGAGAGAAGGGGGTGTGACGACTCTTCTCCCACGGGAATACAGGGTACGGTTCGACTATGCCATAGATCTCAAATGAGATCTAAATAATGAGAACTGGATCCGGATCCGAACCAATAACCCAACAAACCATCAACTTGGTTCGGGATCCGGAACGACCATCTGCACGAAGCACTAGTTACATTGAGCATTCTAAACATATCATCAACTACATGTAGCAACACTGCACTGAGCACCATCTCAAGAACCAGAGGCATCAGTCGACCTCCTCCAGTCGACTCATCCATGCTCGGGCTCAACCTCTGAATGTCGACGCAATTGGATCGCTGAATCTGACTCGTCTAGTTAGACTATTAGAAGGGAAATCCCCTACACCACCTCGATCATCCACACTATCGGTTGTAGGAATTATGGGCTCACCACTTCGCATTGGCCCCCCCATCAGCCGGTATAAACTACTGCACTGCATAACTTGCACGACATAGTGCGCCCTCGCGTCACCATCAGAACTCCACCTCTCGTCGCAAAACTACATGCTTTGTAGTCTAGTTGTCCCAACGATATCAAATTGTTGCGCAGCTTAGGTACCAGATGTACCCTCTCAAGCCTACACACTGCTCCGTCATGTGTCCTGATGTCCACCGTCCCTGTCCCCGAAACCTCACATGTTGAGCCGTCACCCAAGAAGTCTGACCCAGACGTCACCTCCAGTGAACTGAACATCCCTACATCTGAGCAAATGTGTTGCGAACCACCAGAATCTAATATCCAACTATTAGAGTCACTCGGCCTCTCAGTGATTGTAAGAGCATCATCACTCTCCTCTGACATGGCAAGCATCGCCTTGTCCGCAATCTGGGCGTCCCCAGAACTCTGTGCACATTGCAGACAGTTCCTCCTGATATAATCGCTCTGCCTGTAGTGGTAGCATGTCACTGCCTTCCTTAATGCAAATCTAGATCGTGCACTCCCAGATCCCTTCTCAAATTGCCTCACTCGTCGTCCTCTTACTGCCAAAGCATGTTCACCCCCATGAGTGGGGTCCGACAACATCTGAATGAACAGTAACGCAGATGTGATCTGCTCCATATCTGTGGTATCCTTCTCATACAGTAGCGTGGTCTGCATGTGCTTGTGCAACACTGAGAGTGAAGTAAAAAGCAGTAAGGGCTTGTCTTCTTCCTCCACCTTCACACCAACCATATGCAGTTGGTTCAAAAGTACGTTGAACATGTTGAAGTTCTTCTGCAGGTTTCCACCCTCCTACATCTTCAGGTTGTACAATCGTTGCTTCAACAACAGCCTCGTGATCAATGAATTGCTCAATTATAGTCCTTCAAGCTTCTCACATAGCTTGATCGCAGACTCTTCAACACCGATGTTGAACAACTCCTTGTCGTCGACACACATCCTGATAACGCTAGTGGCACGCTCATCCATCTCAAGCCACATTGAATCCTTCACTAGAGCGGTCAATGCATCATGCCCCTGCAACACTCGCATCAATCCCTGCTCAATCAGCATGTCTTTGACCTGAATCTTCCATAGGCGGAAATCCTTGATGTCGTCAAATTTCTCCACTGAATATCTGATCAACAATTTATTCTTCCCTACCATAGCTGCCTTAAACACCTCTAGGAAACCTGATTTAGGCTCTATTTTGTTCGACGGTGGCGGGTCCAGCCGGTGGGTCGAAATAGGGCTTTGGAACTAGAGGGGGGAGGCGGGGTCGAAACAGGGTAGGGGATGGGGTGGGGTGGGGGTTCCTCCTTGTTGTGGGCGCAAACGGTGTAAACGGAGATGGGGCTTTGTTTGGTTACCTGACGTCCGGCGGCGTTTGCTCCAAACGCCGCACGAAACTGCGGAACCAAATGAAGTCTAATTCACAAATCAGATTTAGGAAATTAGGGAACAGACCAACGTCGTTATCTACCATTGACCTAAATCTAAATCGCAATGTCCAATCAGACACCTACAAACCTTGCTCTAATACTACTTGTTAGGGGGCCAAAGTACGACACACACATACGCAGCTATAATCAACAAAGGGTAAACAATAACACAAATAGTAATGAATGGTAAGCTCATCGATGAACAACCACACAGTTTATATTAACAATAATATAGAATGCATACAATAAGAGAAAAATGCGGGATCTAATAAATGGCACCAGGCATGGAATCTGACACCTCCACGCCCTGAGATAGAACAATACTTACTGCGGTCCATTGAACAACGGATGCACAAGGTTTGCACACAAACCTTCGTCATCGGACGACGACCATCCCGCAGCCACCACCAGAGAGAAACCTTGTCGAGACTGATTGCACTCACGCATGCCTCCGACTCCAAGCTTGCACCACTACACCACCACCAACGGTGACAACCCCTTCCAATCTCAATAGCCTAAGAGCAAGCCCAAGAGCTGATTGAATCTTCTTCCTTCCCTACAACGACACCAATGGCAACAGGGACAGTGCACCTGCTCTCCTATTCATCGAGATCTTAGCTCCAGGTGAACAAGAAGAGTGACGAGATTGTGGATCTCCAGCGGGAACAAACCTCTTGCTTACGACAATGTCACAAGACTCACCTCTTTCACGCAAACTAGACGAAGGAGGTGGAACAAAGGTTCGACAGTTTCTCTATATCGGGGTTCCAACAACAGCTTCTATGACGGTTCATCATACGAACAGGGAGAGAAGGGGGTGCGACACCTCTTCTCTCACGAGAATATAGGGTACAGTTCTACTATACCCTAGATCATTCTCATGGTTTGTTATTCGTATGGTTGTCTGATCTGTGATCCTACGACGGTACATTTTTTTTTACAAAAGTACAGCCATACTGAAATATGACTATATTTATTGATATAAGATCATATTTCGATCTATCATGATTTTTGCAGGAACCGACATATTTATTGCATCTAATACATGGTAATCATAAATGCGTGTTGATGGGTTTCCCCTGAGCGAGTTCAACCAAGCCCCTAGAATAACACGTAATCACCAGAACCTCGGGCGACTCGGCACGTGCCAACTCAGCCCCATCTCGCCATGCATACCCATGTGGGCACCGGGCCGCGTGCGGCCTTAGCCTCGCACATCGGCGCATTTCACTGCTCTCGCGGTCTCACCACCTTCGGGTTGCCCAAAAGTGGGCGACCATTTTCCGGCAGGTGCAGACGGCTAAGCGGTCCCCCCGCCCCTGGCCGCCCAAACTCGGGCGGCCTGACCTTATCCTATTAGGAGCGGGAGGCCACATGGCCGCCCTAATCTAGGCGGCCTCTTGACCGCCTAGTGCCGAGCGATCGTTCCTCATTAAGAGCAGGCATCCATGATAACTTCTCAAAAAGAAGTTATCTTGTACTTTAATTATTATCTTTTTTATTAAAATATTTGATAAATTTGAGTTTAAAATATTAAATGAGTAATTTAGGCTCCGTTTGGGGGGACTTATTTTCACCGGTCAAGCGGTTACGACCTCATGAATCAGACCTTAAATTAAGGTTAAGGTCCGATTCATGCGGTCGTAACCGCTTGACCGGTGAAAATAAGTCCCCCCAAATGAAGTCTTAGTATTTGGTGAAAATTGAGGGTATTATCGTCATTTTAATTTATTTTTGATGTAGAATTTTTCAAAGTATCTACCCCAATGAGTCAATGGTAGAGCTTATTTGAAGTTCATGAAAAAATTGCAGAAGAATTGTCACAATTTAATTGTAGTTTGAAGCAGTTTTTAGTAATGAAAAAAATATGTTATAACATATTTTTACATTGCAAAACTTATGTTACAACATATTGGCGGGAATAGAAATTTAAATTCCGAAAATATTCAAATTTGAGTTGTTTCAAAGACAAAAAAAGACATCTATTCAACATTTAAAAATTCTTTTGTGGGGGAACATCTATAAAAGGTCTAAGAAGAAATAAAATGTGACTTTTTGCTCATCATATTCATCAATATTCAAGAGAGGAGAACTAGGCTTTGCAAGAGGAGGAGCCGCACGAATCTTCATCAAAGAGGGATTGTGTGCGCTTTTGAGTGGAGTTTCCTTTAACGTTTAGATCTCAAAACATCATGTCTTGTAAGATCTCTCTAATTTCATGGTGAATTTCTCAAATCATGAACTAATTTTTTAGGTTTTGTATTTTGAAAGTACTTTGTTCTATTTTGATGTGATCTTTATTTTTATTTTAGTTTATGAGAATTTTGGTGTGATTTCTTTATTGAGTTTTTGATCTTGATGGTAAAATTTTTGTATTATATTTTCATTTTATTCTCCGCTTCGAGATTCGAGAGATGAGATGTGCGAGTATATGAACCGAAATTATTTTACTACGTGGCAAAATTTGAGAGATGAGTTGCCTAAATTTTTAACCAAAATTTTCGGCTCATTTTACCGTGCTTCGAGATTCGAGAGAGGAGAAACGTAAGTGTATCATTAACTCAATATAGCATAGAAGGGAGAAAGAGATTTCACTTGTACGATAACAACTTTGATTTTTATTATTATTAATATTTTTCATTTCGCTTGAGTTAAAGATGACAAGGGAACGAGGGATACAGTGATTTTCTATATCGAGAGATATAGATCTCTGCCTTAAAATCATTATAGGAAAGCACACTAAGTTTTCTCATAAATATCTATTACTGATCAATCATAATAGACTTAGGAATCAATGTACAAGACCGTTTTTTCATCATTCGATAAAAGTAATTATTTTAGGAAGTCGTTGTTAATCTTTCTTAGTGTTTTAATTTAGTTTCATAATTCTTTTAAATTAATTCACTTGGATTTAAAGAAAAAGTTATCTAGTATTTGTGAGCGTTAAATTAATCAGCTCTTCATGAGAATAATCTTTATTCTCTTTATATTACTTGATGCGGCACGTGCAATTGCGTAATTTATATATTCCTATTTCAAGCGTCTCAAGTTTTTGACGCCGTTGCCGGGGAGATGCTTAGTTTATTATTATTATTTTGCAATAATAGTAGTCCTTAGTATTGAGAGCTCAAGTTTTAATTTTTGTTTTATTTTCGTTTTGCGTTCACTTTCATCTGATGTTATGCTAGTGTATGTCTAGGCCCCTTTCCCGCCTAGGGAGGGTGGTCGTTCAACCACCCCACGCTCCGGCGGGGTTCGCCTCCCCGCCGACCGGCGGAAATACCCGGTCGTCGACCTCCTTTGGCCACCGGCTTGACTGCCCCTCCCCTCGCGGGAGCGGCGGTAATTTTTCGGCCCTGGAAGGGGGGGGGGGGCTCCGTCATTTCCATAAAAAGGTGATCTGTGCGCTCTACTTCAGGCGATTCTATTCGCCCGTCCGGTAGTTACCGGGTGAATTTACCGACGTGCCTCTCTTAAAATCTATAAATAGACAATTTCCCTCTCATTTGGAGTCTTCGGGCCCAGGAAAATCCCCATACGAATTTTCTTTCCCCTCTCCTTGCACTCCATCGTCAAGACAGTCCAAGAACACCTCCGTGCGCTCCGCCGTCAAGATCGTCCGAGCAAGCGCGCCTCCACGCGCTACGCCACCAAGACTGCATAAGCGTGCCTCTGCGCGCTCCGCCGTCAAGACCGTCCAAGCAAGCGCGAACCGCCGTCAAGATCGTCCAAGCGTGCCTCCGCGCGCTCCGCCGTCAAGAACGTCCGAGCGCGCCTCTGCACACTCTGCCATCAAGACCGTCCAAGCGTGCCTCCGCACGCCCCACAGTCAAGACCGTTTCCAGCGCACCTCCCTGCGCTCCGCCGTCCAAACTATTCCAAGCACGTCTCCGCACGTTCCGCCGAAAACCCCAAATCTCCTTAGTATCAGCAGACCAAGCCCGCCAGAGTGCCCAAAGTTCGTGTGGCCCGTACCACCAGCAGTTTATAAGAGCAACTTAACACCTGCCAAGGGCCGCTCAACTGCAGACTGACGCGCATAATGCACAACATTCCTAGCACCCTGGACTCAGAGATAAGCTCATCGGGCGGCGACAAGTCCGCTATTCCAGGCTTATCTAATACGACAGGAGACAAGCCTCAGTCACCAGGACAAGCATAGCAAGTCATCCCCACTTCTGAGCATCAACAAAGGACTCCAAAGCGCCACCAGTGCATCGTTGACCACAACCCACAAAAAAATACTTAGCTCTGAGAGTGGTGGCCTTTCACCCTCCGAGTCCTTCCTATTGAAATTTCACAAGCTGATCAGAAGATAGCTCTGATACCAAGTAAAAACTTTCAGAACTATCAAGCTGACTACTTGATTAAGCGGAAATGGAAATAAGGCGCAGGAACACTCCAACCATAAACTGAGCTATGAATAATTAGAGACAATGGAGAGCAAACACAAATCTTGTAATATCAACTATCTTTATTATAAGTCGAGACATACATTGCGAGACATGATTTAACCAAGTATAAAGGAGAAGCAAAGCAAACAAAAAGTAAACAAGTTGGGCGAACAACCACAGAGACTGCCGAGACCGTCGAGTCCACTGAGTCCGCCGAGACCGCTCAGCCGCTGCTGCACTAACTGAACTACGGAGTCCGCGAAGTCCGCGCACTACACGATATTCCGCTGAACTACTCTGCAAGCCGCCGAACTGAAGGAACAAGCCGCTTAGTCCGCTGAGACCGGCAGACAAATTATTGAACTTTAAATGTTGAAGGAGAAGACTGGCTGGCCGCAACTGCGACCTGCTGAAACCGCTGATTGTTAACCGCAAACTCCACTGATTCCTGACCACAGTCAGAACCAGACTCCTGGCTTCTTAGTGCTAGCCGCACAACCTACAAATAATAACCAGTTAACACTTCTCAAACCGAGCGGACAAGAAAACCGAGGCCGCAGTAATTAACCAACGCTCGACTTACTGTTCCCTCAGTTAAAATTAATGTGACGGGGTGGGGGGTCCTATTTATAGGCGCGGAGAGAAGTGTGGTCACCGCATTAGTGGATAGGAACACCACCCCAGTCTGTAGTTAGCACAAGGCAGTCTGCCCAGTCCACAAGGACAAAGCCGGACACCAGCCAAACTGCCAGGCACCAAGGAAAGAAGCTAGTCCGCAATAACTGGCAGACACCGCATCAGTATGCATGATGTCTATGACCAACAGGCACTCCACCCTGTCAACCAGCGGATAATGCGGACTAGCGAACACCGCATCCGCCCGCATCATGTCCATGACCAACAGGCACTCCGCCTGGTCAACCAGCAGATAATGCAGACTAGAGAACACCCTAGACTTGTCACAGATTGGACAAGTCTACCAAACAACCAAGAGCCTTGCGCGAGCTCGGCAGACAAGGCCCCAGTCCGCCAGCTCCCAAGCCAGCCCGCCAAATAATGCTCCACCCGATCAAGGAAACTAGCCGAACTGTCAAGCATAAGAGTTCGCAACAGCGAGCTCCGCAGACTCAGAATGAGTCCGTCTTTACCGCGGATACTCCACCTATCCGCAAGGTTACACCAGGAAACCTCCAACTCGAAGATCACTAGCCATGACTAACGGACACGACCATTAGGCAACACAGCAAGCCGTCCAGACCACACCATCAGTCCGCGCAGGCCGCTCCAATAGTCCTCCAAAGCCGCGCGGTCTGCCCGATCAACCCCCTCCATTTTCACTTCACAATATTCAACACTCCCCCTTGAAGTGAGAAGTGGTGACCAGGCCTAGCAGTTCCCCTAACCGATAAAATGGCACCTTCGGCAGCGGCTTCGTGAAGATGTCCGCGATGTTATCCTCACTACGCACATGCTCCACCATAAGAGATCCCTCCAACACCTTCTTCCGAATGAAGTGGTGCTCGATCTCTATATGTTTGGTCCGTGCGTGACAAACTGGATTATTTACCCGTTTCAGGGCGCTTTCATTATCACCGCACAACAGAGTTGGACCACGCACTTCTTAATAGACGTCATCTACTAATCTCCTAAGCTAGATGGCTTCCCGAGCTGCCAAGGCTGAAGCCTTGTACTTTGCTTCCGTAGTTGAGACGTACACTGAGTCTTGCTTCTTGCTGCACCAAGAAATACTGGTTGATCTACATGTGAAGACATAACCGGATGTTGACTTCCGGTCGTCTGAATCTCCCCCATAATCAGCATCCGAGTATCCTTGAAGAACAAAACTCGTGTCTCTCCTATATATGAGACCCATGTCAGAAGTGACCTTCACGTACTTTAGAATGTTCCTCGCTGCCATCAGATGAGACTTCCTGAGTTCCGCCATGTACCGACTTTCTCGACCAACTGCATAAGCAATGTTTGATCTTATAATCGTTAAGTAGATGAGACTCCCAACTAGAGCTCGAAACATCAATGAATCAGGAAGAATCCTCCCCGCATCACGTCAAAGTTTAATGCCTGAATCAAAAGGAGTAGAGCTACTTTTCCCTTCCAGCATGCCGAATCGCAAAATAGTTCGCTCCTCTTAGCCCTTCTGGGAGACGAGTATCCCGCTCTCTTTCCTCTCCACCTCGAGTCCAAGGAAATGGTGGAGCTCACCCAAGTCCTTCATCTCGAACCTTATAGCTAGCTCTGCCCTGAGCCTAGCTACCTCCTCCTTGGAGTTCCTCGTGATGATCATGTCATCCACGTACAGCAATACCAAGACTAGAAGCTCCCCCTTCTTCTTGACGAACAAGCTCGAGTCTGAGTTGGAAGTGAGATATCCACAAAACTGGAGGTATTCTGCAATATTTTCATACCATACTTGGGGAGCCTACTTCAACCCATAGAGAGCTTTCCAGAGCTTACAGACGTAGTCCGGATGATCTTCAGAAACGTACCTCAGTGGTTGATCCATGAAGATGTCTTTGTCGATCTCCCCGTAAAGAAAAGCGTTCTTTAAGCCTAGCTGTCACATCTTCCACCCTTGGCAAGCCGCCAAGGCCATCACCACCCGAAATGAAGTCATCTTTGCTACGGGACTGAACGTATCTTCATAGTCTTATCTTCATAGTCTTCGCCGTATTGTTGAGAGAACCCTCGAGCAACAAGGCGAGCCTTGTACCGCTTGATACTCCCATCCGCCTTCTTCTTCAGCTTGTAAACCTACTTGCAGGTCACATAAGTAATGTCATCAACCTTGGGCACAAGGTCCCATGTATCATTCTTCTTAAGAGCAGCCATCTCCTCATCCATGGCACCTTCCCAATCCTTGACACCAGTGGCTTCATTAAAGCTCGAAGGCTCCCGTTCATCCAAGGGGCCTGCGAAGAACAAGAGACAAAGCTCACCTTGTTTCCGTCGCAATAACGAGTTGGTGGCTTGATGGTCCTCTTCGACCTCTTAAAAGTCTGCTCCTTGCTCACCACCTCCGCTGCTTCTTCAAAATTAGCTCCATTCTCGGGCACACTTGGAGCGTTGCTCCCCTACTTCCTGAACCAGAAGCCTCTGCCCCAGAGCTTGAAATACCTGGAGCTCCTAGTGACACAGACAACTCCACCTGAAGATCTTCAGGAACCTCCTTCTGCCCTTCATCAACCCTGCTCTCTTGTAGCTCAACAGATCCACCTCCATACGACGTCAGCTCATCAAATACAACGTTTCTTGATACAACGAACTTCCTTTTTGCAGGATCCATGCACTTCCATCTCTTCTTCCGCTCATCGTAGCCCACAAAGACAAGCTTCCTCGACTTTACATCAAGCTTGGTCCTTAGAGCATCCGGGAATGCATGTAGTAGGTTGATCCAAACACTCGAAGGTGTTCAACACTGGGCTTCTCCTTAAACACCATCTCATGAGGAGACTTCATGTTGATCGGACTCAGAGGCATCCGATTGATGACATAAGTTGCGCATGCCATTCCTTCCGCCCAAAAGGACCTGGGAATGCCCTTTGCATGAAGCCATCACTTGCAGGTTTTCGTCAAATGACGGATCTTCTTCTCTGCCACTCCGTTTTGTTGTGGAGTATGAACACACGTAAGCTCTCTATGGATCCCGTGCTTTCTGCAGAAGTTAGAAAACTCTGATGATATAAACTCACCACCGTTGTCCGATCTAAACTTCTTGATCTGCAGGCCAAGCTGGCCCTCCACCAACTCCTTGAACTGCACAAACAATTGGAAGGCTTCTGACTTCTCCTTCATGAAATACACCCAAGTGTATCTTGAGTAGTCATCAATCAGCACCAGCATGTATCTGCTGCCTCCAAGACTAGCGGTAGCGGTTGACCCCATCAAATCACCATGGATTCACTCTAATGGTGCCTTGCTCCTTGTTTGAGACTTATCAAACGGAAGGCAATAAGCCTTGCCGAACTGACAACCTGCACAAACATGGCCATCTCTATAGGATGACAACTTTGGCAAGCCTTTCACAAGGCTCCTCAATGCCATAACTTTCAGCTTGTCCATCCCTACATGCCTTAGCCTTTCATGCCAAATAACAGCGCTATCGTTGGCCCTCATTCGATCAATATAAGAGCTTGTTGATAAGACAAACAAATCTCTAACCCTTCTCTCTATATGAGCAATATCAGCCTTTACCGCTGATATGTTGCGGAGAAATTTCACTTCTGCAGGCCCAAACAAAATGTGAAAACTGGCGTCAACTGCATTGGTCACTGAGAAGAGGTTCTTCTTCATGCCAAGTACGTGATACACACTCCTTAACGTAAGTGGACCTCGAGCACTATCCAAAGAAACAACACCCTCCTTCTCTACAGTATGAACAGAATCATTGGCTGTAATAATAGCTTCGTTACCTGAGAAGGTTTGTAGCGAAGAGAACTTCGACTCGTCTCCAGTGAGTTGATAACCACACCCCGAGTCAACGATCCAGTCATCTTGGTAGTCGACGGTAGAGAGAGCACAAACACACGTACTTGACAAGAAGGCTCCTCCCCATCAGGCTTCCTCAGCACTGGAACCAGCTCCCTCCTTATCTACAACATGCCCAGGTTGCAGGTAACCTTGTAGTCACGCTTGAAGTGCCCCGACTGATTACACCTATAACACTTCAACTCCTTCTTCCGTTTCTTCTTAGGAGCAACGCTCCTCTCTTGCTGATAGGAGGTTGAAGGCACATCAGTAGCAATAGGCTTCTTCTTTTTCTCCCATCTCTTCTTCTTCTTATCAGTGAAGAGAGCTTCACTACCTCCTCTAGAGATAGTAATCTCGACCATCTGCTTAGCCAAGCTCTCCTGTGATGCCAGCAGATTCTCCAGCTCCAGTATGGATGGCTGAGTCGCCTATCCTTGAACAGAAGTTACAAAAGCCACATACTCCTTCCGCAACTCGCGGACAATGCGCCACTTGAACTTAGCCTCAAAGATGGGCTCATTAGGATCCAAGGCTGATATTTCAGCGCATAGGTTCTTCATCTTAAGAAAGAACCATGAGATGGAAAGATCTCCTTGAGTTGCCTTAGCCAACTCATTCTCAAAAAACTGTAGTCGCGCTACATTCTTCCTGTTGAACAATCCATCAATGAATGTCCAGATCTCTGTAGCAGACTCACATCCTAAGATGTGATCAAAGAGCTCCGGTGAGACAGCCCGCTTGAGAGCAAACTCTGCATTTGCATTAGTCTTCCTCTCACCTGTTCAGTCGAACTAGTAGCAGCAGTCACTTCTTGCTGGTCATCACCACCGACGACCTTCCACAACTCCTCACCAATGAGATAGCTCTTCATACACGACTACCACTTCTTGAAGTTAGTCACTATAAGAAGTTCGATACCAAGACCTCTTGCGAAAGCACCTTCCATTGCAAACACCACTGATCCAAAAATAGCTTCTAGAAGCGCCGAGCACAACTGAGGTTAATCACTGCTCAACTGCTCAAGTCACTGTTCCCTCTGATACCATGTTGAAATTTCAAGAGTTGATAAAAAGATAGCTCTGATACCAAGTAAAAACTTTCAGAACTATCAAGTTGACTACTTGATCAAGCGAAAACGGAAACAAGGCGCAGGAACACTCCAATCATAAACTGAGCTATGAATAATCAGAGATAATGGAGAGCAATCACAAAATTTGTAATATCAACTATCTTCATTACAAGTCGAGACATACATGACGAGACATGATTTCGCCAAGTATAAAGAAGAAGCAAAGCAAACAAGAAGTAAACAAGTCGGGCAGACAGCCACAGAGACCGCCGAGACCGCCGAGTCCGCCGAGACCGCTCAACCGCTGCTGCACCAACTGAACTATGGAGTCCGCGAAGTCCGCGGACTACCCGTTATTCCGCTGAACTACTCTGCAAGCCGCCGAACTGAAGGAACAAGCCACCTAGTCTGCCGAGACCAGCAGACAGATTATTGAACTTTGAAAAGCTGAAGGAGAAGACTGGCTGGCCGCAACTGCGACCTGCTGAAACCGTTGATTGTTAACCGCAAGCTCCACTGATTCCTGATCGCAGTCAGAACCAGACTCCTGGCTTCTCAGTGATAGCCGCACAACCTGCAAACAACAACCAGTTAACACTTCTCAAACCGCGCGGACAAGAAAATCGAGGCCGCAACAATTAACCAACGTTTGTTTTACTGTTCCCTCAGTTAAAGTTGATGTGATGGGGGGGGGGGTCCTATTTTTAGGCGCGGAGAGAAGTGTGGTCACTGCCCTAGTGGATAGGAACACCACCCCAGTCCGCAGCTAGCACAAGGCAGTCCGCCCAGTTCGCAAGGACAAAGCCGGACACTAGCCAAACCGCCAGGCACCAAGGCAAGAATCCAGTCTGCAATAACTGGCGAACACCACATCAGTCTACATGTTGTCCACGACCAACAGGCTCTCCGCCCGGTCAACCAGCGGACAATGCGGACTAGCGAACACCGCATCAGCCCGCAATATGTCCATGACCAACAGGCACTCCGCCCGGTCAACCAGTGGACAATGCGGACTAGCGAACAGCTTGGACTTGTCACAGATTGTGACAAGTCCACTAAACAATCAAGAGCCTAGCGCGAGCTCGGCGGACAAGGCCCCAGTCCGCCAGCTCCCAAGACAGCCCGCCAAACAATGCTCCACCTGAGCAAGGCAACTAGCCGAACTGTCAAGCACAAGAGTCCACAATAGCGAGCTCCGCAGACTCAGAATGAGTCCGCCCTTACCGCGGATACTCCACCTATCCGCAAGGTTACACCGGGAAACCGCCAACTCCAAGACCACTAGCCATGACTGACGGACACCACCATCAGGCAGCACAACAAGCCATTCAGACCGCACCATCAGTCCGCGCAGGCCGCTCCAACAGTCCGCCCAGGCCGTGCGGTCTGCCTGATCAACCCCTCCACTTTCACTTCACAATATTCAACACTTCCCTCTCTCTCTCTCTCTCTGCCTCTCCACAATTTTAACGAGAGGCAGTCTGTCGCCCTCGAGTCCTGTAAGAAAGTCCAGACAACTGCAAGCAAATAGTGGAGGTTTGGTCGACACAGATCCGACAACGTGATTTTTCACTCGGTTGACGAGTTTTCCGCGTTAAAAAAATCTTCTTCCCAACTTTTTTACTTACTATGACTATGTGCGCGCTCGACCGCTCCCGAACTATGACGTACGGTTCAATTCTGTCTGGACTACCGGAGCCTCGAGTAATCCTCAACAAGAGTAATGTGCGAAATTTGTTTTCTCCAATCTAGAGTGGGTGGTCAAATATATGACCCAATGCGTTAGCCCTCAAAAGATCATGTAATATCTGTTATCCTAGAGATGTGTAAGTAGGTACTTCAGTTGGGTCTAATGTACATGTTTAGTTGGTATATAGGTGACATTTTTATGTGCACTGCTTATGCGACTTTTGTGGTTTGGCGGCCTCTCATCCGCCTCCATTTCCCCAATTATCTTCGAACTTTATTTTAAAAGTTGATCTCCCTAACAAGGTTAAACTTTTCTCCCCACGGACAGGCCGCCGATCTTCACCGCCGGCATTGTGTCGCATCACCCTCATGTACATTTTGCCGGGCGGAGGACGATGATGTCTTCCGCACATTGGTGTATATACTACCCCACGGTGATTCAGATTTCGCTCCAACCTAATCTTCCTTGGAGAACTGTTGAATTTATGTTCGTTTCCGCTCAGGATTGGGTGGAACACGGCTTCTCCACGTTTGATAACATGCAATTTCGATTGTTTATGATATTTTTTGGGCAATCTGGTGAGGCCGCAACGATAAACTGTGAGCCGGATCCCACCATGTTCCTTCGATTACTATTTTGTTCAAAGCTTCCCCCTTCACTCATTCTATTCTATAGCTAACTGCTAACTAGATCAAAATTAGCTAATAGTTGGGAATTGGTCATGTTTGAGAGTGATTAATGTGCCAATCTTGTTGGTGGAAAACTGAATATTAGAGCGGCAGCCATAATCTAGAGAGAAATTTTTGAGCGTTAAAGTTGCAGCAGGAATCTTTGTGCAAAGTTAAAGTTGTAATATGATTTACGGTTGTGATGAACTGTATTTTTACACTCGTTTTTGCCGCAGATTACAATTGTAAAATGGTTTTTAAAAAATATATTCGTTACAAATGTATTTTTTGATATTTTTATTTCAAAACATATACATATTAATACTTAAAATGTTCATAAAAATATATGGATTAATATTGTTGCGGATCACCCGAGGCTCCGGTAGACCGGACTAAATTGAACCGCCTTAGCCCAGGAGCGGTCGAGCGTGCAAACAATCATAGGGAAAGAAAAATTGACAATACAATTTTTTAACGTGAAAAACCCGTCAACATAGTGAAAAATCACGTGACTGAATCTGTGCCGGCCAAACCTCCACTAGATCTGAGCGCTATTACATGACTTTTTGAAAAACTCGGAGGCGACAGACTGCCTCTCGTTACAATTATTGGGAGGAGGGAGAGAGAGAGAGCTCGGAGGGTGACAGGTCACCGTTCACAGAGATATTATTTCTTCGTGTGCTGTGGGGAGAGATACGCTCGTTGTATTCTGGATTCCTTTGATAGTTCTTGGAGGCGGGAGCAGCTTGGTGCACTCGTTCTGATGTCTGGGGCTTGAAGCTCGAGGGCGCGCTCAGTGCGTCTTTTCCTCTGCGTCTTGTCTCTGATTTTCTTTTGGAGAAGTCTGGCGTAGTTGTTTTATTGGTGGATGGAGCGCTTGCTCTTCAGCGAGTGGGGTACTTGTTGGCAAAGAGCGCGTAGGATGCTTGCTGGAGGAGAGAGGCGAAGCGCTAGATGGTAGAGAGCACGCAGGACGCTTGTTGGAGGAGTGCACGCAATGTGCTTGTTGAAGGAGAGCGGACAGAGCGTTTGCTGGTAGAGCGCGTGCAGGACGCTTGTTGTCGGAGAGCGCGCGAAGCGCTTGGTGGTAAAGAGTGCGCAGTGCGCTTGCTGTCGGAGAGCGTGCTCACAGAAGGAGAGGACGCAGGGCATTTGCTCGTGGAGCGCACGGAGCGCTTGTTGGAAGAGAGCGCACAAAGCGCTTGCCGGAGGAGAGTGCATAGAGCGCTTGCAGGAGGAGAGCGCACAGAGCGCTTGCAGGAGGCGAGCGCGTAGGGTGCTTGCTGATGGTGAGCGTGCGGAGGGAAGAAGTGCGCGCAAGGAAGCGGCGTGCGTGAGAGCGTGCGAGGAGGCGGAGCGCGCTAGGAAAAGATGCACGCAAGAGCGCACAAAGAAGAGGCGCACACAATGAAGCGACGAACATGAGAGCGAGCAAGAAGGCGGAGTGCACAAGTGCGCGCAAGGTGGCGAAGCGAGTGAGTGCGCACAAAGAGGCGGAGCGCGCGGGGGTGCGTAATGAAGAGACGTGCGCGAGAGCGCGCAAGGAGGCGAAGCGCACGTGAGAGTGCAAGGAAGAGGTGTGCAAGAGAGTGCGTAAGGAGGTGGAGCGCGCAGGAGCACACAAGGAAGAGGCGCGCGTGCGAGCATGCATGGAGGCGGAGCGCGCGGGAGCACGCAAGGAAGAGGCGCGCGCGAGCGTGCATGGAGGCGGAGCACGCAAGGAAGAGGCGAGCACGCGAGCGTGCATGGAGGCGGAGCGCGCAAGGCAGAGGCGCGCGCGCGAGCGTGCATGGAGGCGGAGCGCGCAAGGAAGAGGCGCGCGCGAGCGTGCATGGAGGCAGAGCGCCCAAGGAAGAGGCGCGCGCGTGTGCATGGAGACGGAGCGCGCAAGGAAGAGGCGTGCATGCGAGCGTGCATGGAGGCGAATCGCGCAAGGAAGAGGCGCTCGCGTGAGTGCGCGGGAGCGCGCAAGGAAGAGGCACGTGCGCGAGCACGCATGGAGGCGGAGCGCGCAAGGAAGAGGCGCTCGCGCGCATGGAGGCGGAGTGGGCGGGAGCTCGCAAGGAAGAGGCGCGCGTGCGAGCGAGCATGGAGGCAGAGCGCACAAGGAAGAGGCGCTAGCGCAAGCGCGCTTGGTGGCGGAGTGCGCAAGGAAGAGACGCGCACGAGAGCGCGTAAGGAGGCTGAGCCGCGGAGGCGCATAAGGAAGAGACGCATGCAAGGAAGTGGCGCGCGCGGGAGAGCGCAAGGAAGCTGAGAGTGCGGGAGCGAGATGGGAAGAGATGTGCGCGAGAGCGTGCAAGGAGGCGGAGCGCGCGGTGGCACGCAAGGAAGAGTTGCGCACGATAGCGCACAATGAGGCGGCATGCGCGAAGGCGCACAAAGAAGGGATGTGCGCGAGAGCGTGCAAGGAGGCAGCATGCGCGGGAGCGCCCAAGGAAGAGAAGTGTATGAGAGAAAAGTCGTAGGAGGAGAGAGAAAATCCGTAGGAGGATTTCCAGGGCGAGAAGAGGATCCAAATGAAGGAGGGAATTAGTCTATTTATAGATTTCAAAAGAGGTGACCCGAAAATTTCCCCCGATAACTACTGGTCGGACGAATAAGAACACTCTGTTTAGAACACACAGATCATGATTTTATCGGACGGTTAATGGAGGTAGTGGGAAAATAATCGCCCTCCCGCAAAGGGGAGGGCCGGACGGTGAGGTTGGCGATTAGAGAGGAGAGCCCCGGGACGAAGCCGGGCGGCAAGGTAGGCATGACTCGCGATGGGAATTGTCGCCCGTTCTGGCTGGCGGAGAAGCCACCCCCAAAGAGGGCGGTGGCTGAACGAGTGATAACTTCACAAAAAGAAGTTATTGTGTGCGTCAATTCTCCTCCTTTTGGCCAAGTGATTTTAAAAATATGGATAAAAAGTATATATAAGTGAATACATTATTATTTGTGATTGAAATCATATAATACTGATGTTTTTGCATATTTTTTTGGCAGGAATATGAAGAAATTAACTTAAGTGTCAGATGTTAATCATATTGGATATTTAGAACGATGTTGTAGCAGGATTACACAAATTTTAGAACAGTTTCTGAAAAAAAAATCGGACAGAAAAATATTTGTTGCAACAAATAAAGATTTGTTTCAACGAGTCGGCAGATTTGTATTTCGAAAATCCAAAATTGCTCAAAGTATGACAGTTATGAAAATGGAAAAGGGCGCCCATTCGGGACACTCACATACCATAGGGGGCGAGCACAACCACAAATAGAGAAGAGAGGAGGAAAATAGTATCTTTTGGACATTTTGGAGAGAAGAGGAGATCGAATCAAGGGTTTTTCGACCGCAGGAATTGCGTTCCAGCCACAGGAGAGAGTAGATCTGAATTTCATACATTATGTTCTATAAGATCTCTCTAATTTTGCGGTGTTCTTTCTCAATTATGAACTAAACTCTCAAAGTAGTAATATGTGTGTTTTGATGATGAATTTCCCTTAAGTTTGAGTTTGTTTGATAATTTATCTTTGTGGAACTTTGAATTTATTAATGAAACATTTGGATTATGTTTTTATCTTCTATTGCGCTGCGAGAATTGAGAGATAAGTTGCGTAATATTAGTTTGAAGGCTATCTTATTGCAGTGCAAGAATCGAGAGACGAGTGGTGTGAATTCTTAACTAAATTTTTTTTACTTTTATACTGCGCTTCAAGACTCGAGAGAGAAGAAGTGTAAGTGATCATAAGTTCATCATAACATAGAAGGGTGAAAGAGATTTCCTTTTTTTTGCTAGCAATTTTTGATTTTAACTCTTCGCAATACTTTTTAACCTGCCTAAGTTAGAGATGATTAGAGGAATTTTGGATATTAAAATTTCCGATATCGAGAAATAAAAATTTCTTCTATAAAATCCCTGCAAGATAAATTAATCAGACATTCTTAGAAAATATTTCGTCCAAACATCATCTCAATAGACATAGAAAATCAGAAATACAAGACTGTTTTTCCAAACTGGTTAAAAAGTATTTTTTACAATACTTTAGTTAGTTAAAATCTTTGTTTAGAATCTTTGTTACTTTTCAAAATCACCTCATTTGATTTCCTTGAATTTAAAGAAACGGTGCAATTAGTATCTCCAAGTTCTAGATTAAATACTTTTTTGTGGAAACGATCTTTACTCACACTTTATTACTTGATCCGGCACATGCACTTGCGTTAATACGTATATCTAATTCGGGCATATTAACGGCGGCAGTTATTGCTGCCCGTTTGGGACGTTACAGACAACAGGACGGACGGCAGCAGAAGCCGCCCCCAAAGGGGGCGGTGGCTGAACGGGCGGCAGTTATTGCCGCCTGTTTAGGGCGTTACAAACAGCAGGACGACGTCAAAATTGCCGCCCGTCCTGATTGGGACGGAAGCCGCCCCCAAAGGGGGTAGCGGCTGGACGGGCGGCGATTGAGACTGTGCTCACTGGGTCCACGGTTCTGCCGAACCCGCTCAGGGAAACCTCATCAAATACTATGTTAATTATTTTTTCACCCCATATACAGCCATCGCACCTAAAATTTTTCCCGTCATCTCTCTTGTGACTCGCTCATGCTTTTGCACGCAAATAAAATTTACCAGTAATATAAAACTATACAAGTAGTAACAATATGTATTATATGCTGAATATTAGCACTCTTAACATTTATATATATAATTAAAAAAGTGAAGGGCGCACCAAATCCAACAAAAAGTGTTACGAGAAGCTATTTTGTGTTTCGAAATTGGAGTACTTTTATCTGCCCCAAAGTTGGCTTCCATTTTCTTTCTTCAAACCACTGCTTGCTGGAGTGGAGGTTTACAGTCAAGCAATTCTTTTTTATCAGGAAAAATAATTAATAATAATAATAATAATATTTCCAAGCATCTTCTTTATAAAATATGTATGATGTGGGCGTCCACAATTTATAAGGATTTTAGTTGCGGTTAGTCCGAATTCTCACATCTCCACTAATTTAGTAGGGGTCATGGAGGCTAAGTGGGGTTAACCAAAATAAATCCAACTAATCCAATGATGGGAACAACTCCGAACCGCCGCGTGCGGCCGAACCGTTGTCGACCCTCCCGCTGCCCGGCCCCGTGGTCGTGAGCCCTCGTGGCCGGCCTCCCTTTCCGACGACGCCGTCGGCACCACCGTGAGCCCCCCGTCACCCCCCCCCCCCCGCGGCTGGCCGGCACTGTCGTGCAGCCCTCAGAGCACACAGAGGTCCTCGGCTTCCTGCCTTCCCGCGACCGGCCACTCTTCAGACCTCCGTCGCACCACGCGGCCATGAGTCGCCGCAGTTGGCCGCCCGTCCGGGCGCAACGGTCGATCGCTTGGACGGCTGTCGCGGCCTCTCCCCCGGCTTGCCCCTCGGCCTCCGGCCCCTCACCACCCGAAACCCCCTTGAGGGGACGACCACCCCACCGGCCGTCCTCCGGTTTGCCAGTCCCTCGCCGCTGCTGACATGTTCTCCTCTGACTGATCCCTTGGCCGCCGCCTATTCTCCATTTTCAAATTGTCGTGTAACCACCCCGACGTATCCATTCGTCGTGGGTCTGCACATAACCGAACCCCATGATGAGTGTGCACGTTGCAAATTTCATAAAATTGTGCATCGTAAAATACACATAAATGGCACGTGCATTTCAAAAATACACATAATGATATGAGTATAACAAATAATATGATTATGGTGTGCGCTTAATCATATTCATGACCGGTGTGCGTATATTACATATGTTGGTTATGCTCTGTGAATAATCATAAAACTGCCTATTATATGCACATAAATTACTTACAGTGTGCGAATAGTCGCCTAACCACCAAAACAAACTCTTATTAATGAAAACACATTCACAAAAACTATACATAGGGCCCAGTGCTCTCCTTCCAATATTCCATCTTTTCCTCCTCTCAATTCGCCTCCTATGCACAAGAGAGCTCATTCAAAGATCTCTTTGCATCTTCAAATATTCCTTCAAATTTCATTCAAAGATCTGCGATCTCCTTCAAGCGCCCATGCACATGATACATTGTGCCCACGATCCACCATGAGCATATTCCACCATGCGCACGTTCAACCCTGCGCACACTTTGCCATGCGCCTAGCACACTGCACACCGCTTTCTGCAATATGCGCGTCATTCCAGGCTCCTGCGTACGCAACTAGAAACAAGCAGCACACTCCAATATGTGCAGAGCGCTCCGCTCCAGCTTCCGAGCGCCGACAGAAGACTTCAGAGCACCTAGAGCGTAGTGCTCCCTTATGTACAAGAAGAAAATACTTAGCTCCGCGTGCGGTGACCTATCATCCACATAGCCTCTCTCCATCTCTCACAACAACTGTAACGAGAGATGACCTGTTGCACTCGCATTCTCTACAAAACTTTGTAACAACACCAAGATAGTGAAAGTTTGGTTGGCACGCCGTCCCGGTCACGTATTTTTTTACCCATTTTTGGGGTTTTCCGCCTTTAAAAAAAATCATGTATATCAGTCGTCTCACTTATTTTGTCTGTTTGCACGCTCATCTATTCCCGAGCTAATTAAGACGATCCAATTTAGACCGATTTACCGTAGCCTTGAGCTACACTTCAACCATGTACAAAAAAAATTAATTAATAAATGTGTGGACGATTCCTCACAATTAATTAGTAATCTGTTGCACGTGGCAGTTTCTTTGTGGAAGTTGTAAAAGATCTTGAGGCATCCCAAGTCAGGTAGAAAAGTACATGCAGCAACAAGCAAATTCGGCATCAAAAAACCTGAGAAATATGGTTCAATCAGGGCCGCATCCCAACTGGTGGGCTACGTGGCCGAGCACCATAATTACTACTTGATCACAGCTAGAAAAGGGTCCGGGCCTCCCGGGAGGATAAAGTGCAGCAAATGCACTGTACAGTAAAGTGTAGGCGATTCGATGGCTGTGAGTCCATCTTAGCTCGCGTGGAGATGCGTGCACATTTTAACTCGCTTTGAGATGGGTGCACTGAGATGTGCAAGCATCTCTGCGTGCTCTATCCATCAGATCGGTAAAGTGCAGCGGCTCGCATCCGTCGGATCGCGCTGCACTTTAACCTCCCCGAACCCGCTAGAAAATTGGCCACATACATTTATGAGAGCGCATGACAATAAGTGCATGTATTATGAAACAAAAAAGTCTTTATATAAACACGACTGCCTGACACGGGGCTCCTCCCCTACGGCCAGGCGCGGCAGTACCCGGCCGGCAACGACGAGTTTCGCCCGCCCCGGCTCGATGCTCTTGGGAGGCCTTCGGCCGCATCCAGGAAGGCTTCGCCCGTGCTCAATGCGTATGCGCGCTGCGCACGCATCAAGCTGGGCTCGACACACAACATATACATATGAGTACTCAACATACCGTAAAAAAATATATAGCAATATTACATAAAAAAAAATTTCAAAACATTTTGTGTTTAGCCGTAAATATTTTTTTCTCTCCCTCTCTCTCTCTACAATCCCTCACAATCCCGCCTCCTCCTTTCTCTCTCTCCCTCCTTTCCCTCTCTCCCTCACAATCCTGCCTCCTCCTTTCTCTCTCTCTCCCTCTATTACTCTCCCTCTCTCTACAATTAAGGTATCTATATATTTTATTTGTTAATTTTATTATTTCATATATATATATATATATATATATATATATATATATATATATGTATTTACCTATATGTACTTCATATTTTATAATAGTTATAGATATAAATAAGGGTGCTGTTACTGGCAAATCTAGTTTGATTTTTAGCAAATCATTACTATTAGCAAACCTTTATTTTTCAAAATGACTATTTGAAAACCATTTGTTACTAGCAAATCAACATAATTTTTTTAAAAAAAGATTAATTTTTTTTAAAACATTCATTCTTTCAAAATAACCCGCTGCATATAATGACATTACAAATGATTTCAAATGTATTCATTCAACCACTTATGTTAGGATTATAGATGAGTCAAAATGCCGCAAATATTTAGTATGTTTAAAACTGTTTTTTCAACAAAATATCATTATCTGCATCAAAATCTTTAAACAAAATATCGGTCAGTTTAGAAATATATTTGATTTCTAATTACTATAAGGATGTGTTGTATATACGAGTTAAGTGTATATAAGAATATATATGGCCTTTTGAACTGCGTCTTATACATACAATTTCATGAGAAGTGTTCAACATGAAAGTTGTAGATCTCGACGAGATCTACAATTTTCATGTTGAGCACTTTTTGATTTGAAGCACTTTAGACCCCCCGATTTGACCCCTGAAAAAATTTACGTCGTACATATGTACGGACGCCCGAGATCGGCGTGACTTTTTTCGGGGGCCAAATCCGAGGCATAAATGGCTTCAAATCAAAAAGTATTTAACATGAAAGTTGTAGATCTCGTCGAGATCTACAATTTTCATGTTGAACGCTTTTTGATTTGAAGCACTTTAAGCCCCCGATTTGTCCCCCAAAAAAAGTCACGCCGATCTCGGGCGTCAAATCGGAGGCATAAACGGCTTCAAATCAAAGTGTTTAACATGAAAGTTGTAGATCTCGTCGAGATGTACAACTTTTATGTTGAACACTTTTAGATTTAAAGTAGTTTAGATCTCCTATTTGGGTCTCGAAAAAAGTCACGCCGAAAATCTGTACGTTCCGTGCATATCTTTTTTAGGGCCCAAATTGGAGACATAAACGGCTTCAAATGAAAAAAATGATCAACATGAAAGTTGTAGATCTCGATGAGATCTACAACTTTCATGTTGATCACTTTTTCAAATGAGAAATATTTGGGGCTCAAAATTCAAAAATGCAAAAATTACTAAAAAAACAAGATTGGTTTGCTAGTAGTAATTTTTGGGAAGAGAAAAAAAATGACAGAATCTGTTTTTTTCTGGTTTGCTAGAAACGAAAAATGAGTTTGCTAATAACAGCACCCTATAAAGACATTACTTATAATTACCTTAAAAAGGTAAGGGTATTCTTTGGCATTGCTGAATGTTGCACCAAAGATTATTTTTGCTATAATAGTAGAGATATATTTTATGTTAGTGAAAAACAATTTCACAAGCAATTTCACTCAAAATTTTTCTTTCATTCCAAGCAATTTTTTTAAAATTCTATTTTACAAGTTTAATTACAACTAAACAGTTTTTAATAAAACTATGCTTTTTAGAAACAGTATTTTTCTCAAACTCAATTTTCAATCAGTAATTTTTCATCAGGAGCACGTCAACCAAACAGAACCTAAATCAAATAATTTACATTTGTAAATACCCTCTTTGAACCGCTATGGCTGCTATAAAAATTTGTTGTGAGAAGTTAACGGTGGAATTAGAACTCTTTAATAATAATGTAGGAAAGGAGGGAGAGAATACGAGGGTTGTTGATATACATGAAGAGAAGCATGAAAACAAGAAAAGATCATTTTAGAATTAATACTTTTAAAAAAAAGCCACAAAAATATATATTTTTTTCACAAGTACTTTTCCCACCAGTGGGTATTCAAGCCCTTCAAAACAGCAGTGAGGTGGGAATATAATTTTTTTATCCAAAAATACCCTTCTTGTATGTAAAAAACGGCTAGCACCGATTAAAGGAGCTAAAAAGCGGCAAAAAATAGCAGCTAAATAAAGAAAATTTTATTGCTCTCAAAAATTTAAGTTACATAAGTATGACCCTCTATTTATAGGGAGAAAATAAAGAAAGAGAATACAATAGACGTTGTGAGACTAAAAACAAGAAACATCAAACTGTGCGGTTAGATAATTCTAACCGCCCAGACCACAAAGCCTTCAGCCTCCTGACCACCTGATATTAGCTGCGGATAGAACTCTAAACACAAACCGCAACAGCAGACCGCCAGTCCGCCAAGACAATCCTTGACCAGACCGCATGGACTCGGACAGAAATACTGCCAGGGCGCTAAGGCTAATTGTTAGGTCGCTAAGAGCCGACCATTACAACAGTCTGTCCGCCAAGACTGTCTGCCAAACTGCTAAAGGCAGACCCTAACCTCTAACCTCCAATCCGCAAACGACAAACCGCCAAAACTTAGAAGAGTTCTAACACTCCTCCTCAAGTTGGAACATGTATGTCAATCATGCCTAGCTTGTCACAGACTTCTAAAAGAGAAGTGAACACTAGTTTTGTAAAGATATCTGCTAGTTTTTTGTCAGAAGTGACAAACGGAGTGAAGATCTGATTCTTCAATATTTCTTCTCTAATAAAGTGACAGTCTACTTTAATATTTGTCCTTTCATGAAAAACAGAATTTTTGGATATGTAGATAGCGGCTTTGTTGTTACAGAATATTGGAAGATGATAATCATAAACTTCCCCCAAGTCAAGCATAAGTACTTGTAACCACTTCAACTCGTAAGTTGTTGAAGTCATGCTTCTGTATGCAGCTTCAACACTCGACCTATAAACAACAGTCTGCTTCTTGCTTTTTCAGCTAACCAAATTTCCTCCTACAAAGGTGCAATAACCAAATGTAGAATTCTTATCTTCTTTATTATCACCATAGCTGACATTAGAGTAGATTTCAATCTTCAGATGGTTATATTTTTGAAACAGTAACCCTTTTCTAGGAGATCCTTTCACATACTCTAGGATCTTCAAAGCTGAGCGAAGATGACATTCCCTGGGTGACTGCATAAACTTGCTCACCTTTGCAACTACAAAGCAGATGTCTGGTCTAATGAGAATTAGATAGACGAGTTTTCCCACTAGTCGTATATACCTGATACTGTCTGGAAGAAGTGGAGAGTCCTCAGTCCAACCCTTGTCATCACCAATTATCATTAGACACCAAACAAGTCTTGCTCCAAGAAGACTCGTTTCTTTTAAAAGATCCAACACATACTTTCTTTGATAGAGAACTACAGAATCAGGTTTTCGTGAGATTTCTATTCCCAAAAAGTACTTCGGAGACCTCATATATTTAGTAACAAAATGTTGTCGAAAATATTTCTTCGCTAGATCAACTCCCTCTTTATCATCTCCTGTAAGGAGAATGTCATCCACATAGACAGCAAGAACAACTAGTCCTTTAGAAGTCTTATGTATGAAAAGAGAATGATTTACAAAACTCTGAGCAAAACTAATAACAGAGATAACCTTGCTGAATTTGTCAAACCAGACTCGTGGACTTTGCTTTAGACCATATATTGCCTTTCGCAACTTGCATATCTGAGACTCCACCTGAGCAACATACCCAAGAGGTTGCTCCATATATAACACATCTTGCAAATCACTATAAAGAAAGACATTTTTGACATCCAACTGAAACATCTCTTAGTCCTTGTTAACAACCACTAAGAAAAGGACATAAATTGTGTTAATGCGAGAAACTAAGGAGGTGTCAAAAAAATCCACATCATATGTCTGAGTAAAGCTTTTGGCAACTAGTCTAGCTTTATAGCGGTCTATAGTACCATTATGATGATACTTGATAGCAAAGACCCACCGACAACCAATCACATCCGCTCCTGAAGGAGTAGGGACAAGAGTCCAAGTACCCCTATCGGTTAAGGTTTTTATTTCTTCATCCATAGCAGTCTTCCAATGAGGAATGATAAGAGCAATGTGAAGATTAAGATCTGTCTTAGTGTCAGTATCAGATCCACCTGTTGGAGATGCAGCTGGCTCGGGAACTGGCAAAGATTGCTCTAAAGGGAAACAAGCAGTATTGATAGAAAGAGAGTGTAACCTGAATATGTGTGTGAAGAAGTGACTCGGGCAAAGGTGTTGAGACTATATATATATATAAGATGGCTCAAACAAAGATGCTGATACAATAGGTATAGAAGATGAGGCATTAGACGACAAGAGAGAAGAAGCGGGAGAAAAGTACGACGTATCTTCAAAGAATGTGACATCTGGAAAAACTTACAGTTTGCGAAGACGAGGATCAAATCATCGATACTCTTTCTGAGTTGGACAATAACCAAGAATGATACACTTAACAGAGCGAGGAGAAAGTTTGTCACGACCAGGAGAAGATATATGGGCAAACGTGATATAACCAAAAACACGGAGAGGTAAGGAAAGAGGATGGCTCTTGGATATAGGATGGAGAATGAGGTCTTACCCTAAAAAACCGACGAGGGAATACAGTTTATGAGATAATACGTGAGGAGAACGGGATGACCCCAATAAGATTGTGGAACATTCATTTGTATGAGAAGGCTTCCAACAACATCCAGGAGATGAAGATTCTTGTGTTCCGTAATGCCATTTTGTTGAGAAGTATACGGGCAAGTAGTTTGATGAATTAAACTCTGACTTGCACAGAAATCTGAAAATTGATGACTGAGATACTTCTTGTCATTATCAGTACGAATAACTTTAATAGACACATTAAACTGTGTACGTACCTCATTATAAAATGTAGTAAAGACAGAGTAAAGTTCAGAATGCTCTTTAAGAGGTGTATCCAAGTACACCTAGAGTAATCATCAATGAAGGTAATGAAATATAGACTACCTCTACCAATAGTGCTTGTAGGAGAGGGGCCCCAGATATCAGAGTGAACTAGATCAAAAGTATGGGAAGAACTATGTCCTTGTTTTGCTGGAAAGGAAGAGCGGTGATGTTTGTCAAGCTGAATTCGGAGAGGAGTCGCCTTGAGGTAGATCTAGGATAAGTTGGTAGATGAGATGAGTAGAAGGATGGACAAGATGAAGATGTCATTGCAGAAGAGAAGTAGAAGCAGAGAGAGCAATGACATTATCAAGGAAGAAAAGGCCATCACTTTCAGTTCCAGTAACAATTATCTCCTTGGAGTGACGAATCTGAAACTCACAGGTTCTGGCCGTGAAGGTAATTGTGCAATTTAGCTGTTTGTAAATGCAGGAACAGGAAGTAAATTGTATGAAAAAGTGGGAATATAGAGAGTATCCTCAAGCTCGAGAGATGGAGTAACTTGAACATGGCCAGACCTGCAGACATAAGACAAAGAACCTTCCACAATAAAAACCGGAGGTAACCAATTATTTTTGTCCAAATAAGAGAAGAGAAGGGGATTTCCCGTCATATGAGTGGTAGCTTGAGAGTCAATGAGCCACTTATGCTCAGTAGGAATATGAGCACGTCCCAAAGAGGAGGCAAGGAATGTGGATAAAGAAGAAGAAGGAAAAAATTGGAGGCTCCATAGAAAGAAGAGACAAGCTGCGCGATTAAAGAAGAGAAGCCGCGCGGTAAAAGAAGAGAAGTCGCACTGTTAAACAAGAGAAGTCGTGTGGTTAAACAAGAGAAGCCACGCGGTTAAGGAAAGGGATGGAGGGAACCGCGATGAAGGAAACTGCGACAAGTGAGAAGAAGAGGAGATCTAGGTTAAGAAAAGAAATCGCAAAAAATAAGAGTAGATTGTGGGAACAAAAGGAAGCCGCACGGTTAAAGAGAAGTTTCAAAGAGAAGAAGAAGAGATCGCAGTTTAGAAAAGAAACCGCAGAAAAGAAAAGAAGAGGAGACCGCTCGAACAGAAGAAAACCGCGCAAACAAGGCCAAAAATAGGCTCAGCGGGCGGTTAGAAGTCCACAGAGATCGCAGAAGGGTGCAAAGAAACAACGGTTAAGAAGAGACCGTGGTAATCTCAAGTGAAGAAGCGAGAAAAGACCAGCCCGACCCTCGGGGCTCCGTATGAAACGGGAATGCCGAGAACCAATCCAGGAAGAGAAAGAGCAAGTGACTAAAAACTCAAGAGACTGCTTGACCGGAGCAAAGAATGGAGAACCGCGAGAAAGTCGAACAGCAAACCGGAGCAAAGGACCGGTGACTCTGATACCATGTAAATAACGGCTAACAACGACTAAAGCAGCTAAGAAGCGGCTAAAAACATTGGCTAAATAAAAGAAATTTTATTGCTCCCAAAAGCTTTAGTTACATAAGTATGACCCCCCTATTTATAGGGAGAAAAGAAAAAAAAAAGAGAATACAACAGACGTTGTAGGACTAAAAACAAGAAACGACGAACTGTGCGGTTAGACAATTCTAACTGCCCATACCACAAAGCCTTCAGCCTCCTGACCGCCTGATCTCAACTGCGGATAGTACTCCAAACACAGACCGCAACAGTAGATCGTCTGTCCGCCAAGACAAACCAGGACCAGACCGCCTGGACTCGGAAAGCAATACTGTCATGGCGCTAAGGCTAATCGCTAGTTCGTCAAGGGCTGACCATTACAACAGTCTGCCCTCCACGCCTGTCCGCCACGCCTGTTGATACGCCGGTAACGTATATATAAAATAACGCAAGTGTACGTGCCGGTTCAAGTAATACAAAGTGAGTAGAGATCGTTCCCTCGGGGAAATAACTAAATTAATGTCTGCAAATACTAGCTTGACCTTTTCTTTAAATTCAAGCTATTTAATCAGAATATGTTCGTTGATGAAATAAAAAGAACAAAAGAAGAACACTAATAAACTAAGCAATTACTTAAAGTTTACTTTTACCAAATTGGAGAAATAGCCTCGTATGTGATTTCCCTTGTTTGTTGTGATGAGTCTTTAGAACAAACCCTCGTGAATATTTATTTGTTATCTTGCGACGATTTGAAAATAGATTTCTTTATCTCTCGATCTCAGGAACCCGTTTACCCTAGTTCCCCTAGTTATCTCTTGTACAACCCCGTATCCAGCGAGTGGGCTAACATGAGCCGATCCGGCCGGCCCAGACCGCCCCCGAGCCTCAGGTGAGTTCAGCAGGGTATGTCGAGCCCAACAGGCCGAGTACGTGCTCGGCAATCGTCGGGCCGAGCTCGAAGACCGTGGAGCTGAGCCCAACGAGAGGAGGCCGTTCATCGTGGGCCCGGCCGAGTACATGCTCGTCTAGAGCCACGGGGTCGGCGAGTACCAACATGACCGTCATCGGCGAGCAGGGGCTTCAGGCCCGACCTTCCCAGGCTTGAGGCGAGGCGAGTCAGGTCCGCGGCGTTGCGAGAGGCGAGTTCATCCGCCGCTCCTCACCTCGGCGCAGGGGGAGCCTTCTCGCGCCCGTACTCGCCGCCCCCACTCAGTGAGCTCTTCTCGGGGCCGGCTCGCCCTTCAGTTGTGGGATGTTTTTACCATGTTACCCCCTTTGGATTGCCTATAGTCCTCGAAAATAGTGAAGGTTGGGTATTTGCAGGCCATCTTTTCCTATAAATAGGACCCAAGGGGTACCTCAGAAGGCACGCTCTTTTGTGCCCGGTCTTCTAGCGCTTTCTGAGATACCTTAGCTTCAGCACTTGGCTAAGGAGGGGAAGCGCTCTAAGATCTTCCGGGTGTGTGGTGGGACCTCCGTGCTGAAGCCTTGGGTCTGTTCCCGGTCCCTCTCCCTTGAACCTTGGGCTTGTGAGTAGAGAAGTAAGTGTGCGATCACCCCTTCCGCAAGGGTCGGACTCCACAGGGACCGATTTTTCGGTTTCAACACTTTGGTGCGGTGAGCGTGGAGCGTGGTCAGCACAGAAAATCTTCCACAGGACTGATGGCAAGAGACGAGGGGCAAGGTTCAGGCAGGGCGAACTCGCCACCCCCTCCCCCTCCCGCGATGGCGGGGATGTCCGCGGAGCTCAGGGAGGAGGTGCTCGGGCTCGTCAGGGTCGCACTCGACATGCGAGCCGAGAGCACGACGCCAGCGGTTCCCGTGGTCGCCGATCCAGCACTAGGCAACGATGCGCCCCTCAGGCACGCGGGGAAGGAGGTCGCGAGCGAGGGGGAGCGCGAGCCGAGGGGGCGAGTCCTCTTCTCAGGCTCGGCAGGCGAGTACCTGTTCGGCGAGACGGTAGGGAGGGAGTTCCCAACTCGCCCAGCCGAAGGAGGAAGTCCCTTCAGCGAGTTCGTTTCGTCAGCCCCAGTTCCAGAAGGGTTCCGAGAGCCGGAGATGTCCTACTACTCAGGGAAGGGAGATCCGATCCAACACGTCCAGTGGTTCGAATACGTGGTGTCCATCCGACAGATGTCGGATGGCTTCAAGTGTAGGCTCTTCGCCATCACCCTCAGGGAGAAAGCGAGGGAGTGGTTTCATCAGCTCTCGGCCGGTTCCATCTACTGCTTCGAGGATTTGCGCAGGGGATTCATGTTGAGATTCACCACCTCAAAGAAGAGGAAGAGGGAGGTCGAGTCCCTGTTCCGTGTCAGGCAGAAAGTAGGGGAGACCCTGGAAAGTTACCTGGACAGGTTTCAGGAAGAACTGTCCCAGATACAAGAGATGCCAGGGCACACCATGATGGTGGCCTTCACCCTGGGTCTCCAGCCCGGGTTCTTCGCCATGGAGTTGAAGAGGATGCCTCCGGTGTCTTTCGAAGCTGTACAACCCCATATTCGCTGGGTGGGACCCAGAGACACCACTGAGGAATTGGGCTAGCCTCAGGTTAGCCTTGGGTTAACCCTAAGGCATACTTGTGGAGTTCCCGTCCTGTAGGAGCTCTCGCCAAGGGCAGGGAAGAGATCGTCGACCGACCAAGGCAGATAGTCGAGCTCTCGGCAGGAGAGATCGTCGACCGACCAAGGCAGATAGTCGAGCTCTCGGCAGGAGAGATCGTCGACCGACTAAGGCAGATAGTCGAGCTTTCGGCAGGAGAGATCGTCGACCGACCAAGGCAGATAGTCGAGCTCTCGGCAGAAGAGATCGTCGACCGACCAAGGCAGATAGTCGAGCTCTCGGCAGGAGAGATCGTCGACCGACCAAGGCAGATAGTCGAGCTCTCGGCAAGAGAGATCGTCGACCGACCAAGGCAGATAGTCGAGCTCTCGGCAGGAGAGATCGTCGACCGACCAAGGCAGATAGTCGAGCTCTCGGCAGGAGAGATCGTCGACCGACCAAAGCAGATGGCTCGACCACGGAAGCTTCCGCCTTAGGGAAAGCTCCCGCCCAGGGCAGGCGAGAAGGCTCTAAGTAAGCCTTCAGTCGCGATGGTTTCAAGACTGTGAAAGGCGCGAACCTCCCTGGCAAGGGTTCTCGCCAAGTGGACCCACGTGGTAGGGCCCGGCGCTCGTAAAGGGGATTATTTTATTAGTATCCCGAGGTAAAATTATCCAAATACCCTTGGAATGACAGCGGGATTTGGCTATTGGCAGACCCCTCAGGGGTATTTCAGTATTTTCAGGTCAAAGGAAGACTATAAAAAGACCCATAGGGGCTCTTTGGAAGGCAGACTTTCATTATTCTCCAACTCTAGTGCCTTCTGAGGAGCTCCCAGCCCAGCATTTGGCTTTGGAGGGGAAGCTCTCAGAGATCTTCCGGGTGTGTGGTGGGACCTCCCAGCTAGGCTTTGGGCCAGTCTTTTGACCTTAGCAGCCAGTCAAGGGTCGAGGTAAGAGAGAAGTAGGCGTCGGCTGCACTTTGGTTTGTGAACATTCGTTGGGGTCATTTTTGGCTTCAACAGTTCTGGTGCGGTGAGCGTGGAAGCAGCCGGTGTAAGAAAATCTCGAGTTAAGTCCCATGGCAGGAGGCGAAGGTGAAGGATCAGGCGCAGGAGGATCCCCCACCCGGGTGGACGAGGCGACGAAGAAGATGTTTGAGGACTTCAGGCGGGAAGTCATGCAGACGATCAACTTGGCCTTCTCGGCAAGGAATGAGTGGGAGACGCCGCAGGTTCCGGTGGAGGTGGTTCCGCTGCTAGGCGAGAACGCTCCAGGGCAGCGCCCCGGGAAGGAGGTCCCGGTGGAGGCAGGCGAGAGGGACGTAGCCGCGCGGGAGCTTTTCCCAGGCCAGCGTCTCGAGAAGGAGCTTCCGGCGGATCTGGGCGAGAAGGAGGCGACGGTGCAGGAACTCTTCCCTGGGCATGGTCTCGCGGATCGGTCCAGCCAACCGAGGTCGCGAGATGTGCCTTCTCGCCAGGCGGGAGGCGAGACCCCCTTTAGTGAGCTCATTGTCTCGGCTCCAGTGCCGGAGGGGTTCCGGGAGCCGGACATGACCTACTACACCGGGAATGATGACCCGGTTCAGCACGTGCAATGGTTCGAGGACGTGGTGTCCATCAGACAAATGTCGGATGCCTTCAAGTGTAGGCTTTTTGCCATCACTCTGAAAGAGAAGGCCAGAGACTGGTTCCACCAGTTGTCGGCGAGTTCCATCTATGATAACTTCACAAAAAGAAGTTATCTTCATCCATATTTTGACCATTTTTAGCCATGTTATGTGATACTTATACATGAAAAGTAGATAAAAATCCAATTGCCGCATGATTTGAAGTCAAAATAGTTGTTACTCTCATTTTTATATGTTTTTATGATAGGATTCAGGGAGAATTTAAGTCAAAGTTTGAAGGCTAAGCATTGTGGAAAAACTGGGAAAAATGTTGCAACATATTCTCAACAAATCTGGCAGGTCAAATTGTGCAGAAAGACAGAACCAGAAATGTTGCAACATATTCGTAACATTTCTGGCAGTTACAAGAAATTCAAATCCGAAATTACCAAGTTTTCAACAGTCACATCCTAAATTTTAGCATCCGTTCAGCATTTAAAAATGACTGGATGTGGGGCCCACTAGAGAGGAAAAAAATGAAAGTTTAAAAGAGGAATATTTCAGCCATTTAAAGGGGGATCTTCTTCATTATTTTCAGCCATTAGAGAGGAGGGAAAAATCTGGGAAGAAATTCTGAAGGCAAAACCAGTCCAGTTCTCGGCATTCGGGCTGAAGGAAACATTTCCACGCCACTGGAGAAGGGAAGATTCGCATTTCTTTCGAGATGTTTAGTAAAATCTCTTCAGTTTTGTGTTATTTTCCCGCAATCATGAACTAAAACTCTCTAGTCTTGCATGATGAGAGTAGTATGTGTATTTTGATGATGAACATCTTTGATTTTGAGTTTGTCTTGTGATTATCTTTATTGATCTTGTGATTTTTATGGTGAAATTGTTGGATCATGTCTTTTTATTATATTGCGCCGCGAGAATCGAGAGAAGAGCGTCGTAATATTAATTTAAGGGCTAGTTTATCGCAGTGCGAGAATCGAGAGATGAGCAGTGTGAATCATTAACCAAAATTTCTTTATCTTTACGACGTTTCAAGAGTCGAGAGAGGAGAAACGTGCGTGCATCACAAGATCTCTTAAGTCTTGAAAAGTGAAAGAGATTTCCTTTTCATGCTTGCGAATTTGATTTTTTGCGCTCCATAATATTTTCGTTTCGCCTAAGTTAGAGATAACTAGGGTTGCGTAGATATTAAGACTTCTTGTATCGAGAGATAAAGATTTCTTCTTTAAAAATCATCGCAAGATAATTAAAAGTTAAGCCAAATGAAATATTTATTTTATCATCATGTTATACATATGAAATCAGAAATGTAAGACTATTTTCTCTAATCGCGAAGAAGTTACTTTAAGACCTAGTAAAATTCGAATTAATATTTATTTAAAAATTTCAATCTATTTTCAGAAAATCTATTAACCGTTTTACTTGGATTCATAGAAACGGTGTAGCTAGTAATTGTAAGCGCTAAACCCATCACTTCTCCGTGGGAACGATCTCACTCACTTTGTATTACTTGTACGACACGTATACTTGCGTTTTCAAGCTCTATTTTGCGTGCATCAAGTTTTTGGCGCCGTTGCCGGGGAGGTGCAACGGATTTAGTGTTTTTCTTCTTACAATATTAGTGAACCTTAGTACGTGGAGGTCAAGTTTTATTTTCACTTGTTAGTTTATTGCATTTGTGTTATCATCTTTGTTAACTTATAGTGTTTGTCCAGGTATCGATCCGTTGAAATAATTCCTCTAAATTCTGAAATCGAACGAACCTGTAGACGAAATCGAAGGTCGACTAGGCTAGAACAACTCAATCAACTAGCAATGGACAATCCCAATCCAGACGATGAGCCTCACCAGAACGGGCAGGATTTAGGTGGTCAAGTAGAACATAATGAACACCCAAATGAACCAAGACGAACTTGCCGTGATTATAACATGCCTTTTAGGGGAGGGGTACAGTTTAGTATCGCTAGACCCGCGATAGAGGCCAATAACTTTAAGATAGATTCCATGGCAATGCAACTTGTTCAAAACAACAAGTTTGGGGGTCTTAATCATGAAGACCCTAACTCTCATCTTAGAACTTTCATAGAGATATGTGATACGTTTAAGATTAATGGTGCATCTGATGAAGCCATTAAGTTACGCTTGTTTCCTTTCTCCTTAGAAGGGAAAGCGAAGGACTGGTTGAACTCATTACCTCATGAGTCCATTACTACTTGGGCTATTTTAACCGAAAAATTTCTATCCAAATATTTCCCTCCATCCAAAACTGCTAAGTTAATGCGGGATATTTCTACATTCATGCAAGCGAATGGAGAAACCTTATATGATGCGTGGAAACGATTTAAGGAATTACTTCGTAGATGTCCCCACCATGGGTTAGCCATTCACCAACAAGTATGGACGTTTTATAATGGCCTTCAGACATCTACAATGATCCAAGTAGATGGAGCTGCAGGAGGTTCGCTGATGAACAAGTATCCTGAAGATGCCTATGGTATTTTAGAAGATTTATCTTCTAATAATTACCACATGATTGAGCGTCAAGTACATCCTCCCACTACGGCAGGATTGTATCAAGTTGACCAATTAACGTCATTTGCAGCCCAAATGACGTCCCAATTTAATAGCATTAACAAGAGATTAGATGCTTTGACGTTAAACCAAAATCAAATGAATCCTCAAGTCAATAGCATTATTACTCCCATGGTTTCTCCTAACCCCACCTTAACAATTGAACAACTTGTAGGGGGTAATGAAGAAGTTAATTATTTAGGAGGGTATTATAAGCAAAATACAAACCCTAACCCAAACCACTATAATCCCGAATGGAGAAACCATCCTAATTTCTGGAAGAACAACTCTGGTCCTACTCCACCACACTTATTTAATTCTAATGCTAATCCTCCTCATCAAAACAATCATTCCAATCAAGCGGGACCATCTAGAAAGGTAACGGATGACTTCATTTTAGAATCAATGCAAAAGAATGAAGCCCGTTTTTCTAGCTTGGAAGGGTCAATGAGAATGATTGAATCACAACTAGGACAAATCGCCACCGCTTTAAGTATGCGACCGCAAGGCACACTCCCTACGGATACCACACCCAATCCCAAGGGAGATAATCATCATTGTAAGGCTGTCACATTACGAAGTGGGCGTGAGTTAATAGTTGGTCAAGACACTACTCCACATGAACAAAATAAAAATCAAGACCAAGATGAAGTCAAGGGTCCTAGTGAGCAAGTAATAATAGGAAGAAATGAGGGCGATAAGATTGAGGAGGAAGGAGTATCAACAGAAAGAAGTGGTAAGGAAATAGAAATAGAAAAAGAGGAAAGAAGGAAGGAGAGCCCACGAACCTATCCACCACCACCTTTCCCCCAAAGATTAAAAAAGAGCAAATTAGACCAACAATTTCAGAAATTCTTAGAAATCTTTAAGAAGTTGCAAATTAATATACCCTTCGCCGAAGCATTAGAACAGATGCCGAGTTACGTAAAGTTCATGAAAGACATCTTAAATAAAAAACAGAAGTTCGGCGTGAACGAAACGGTAACCCTTACACATGAATGTAGTGCAATTCTCCAAAGGAGATTGCCACCAAAACTAAAGGACCCCGGAAGCTTCACGATTCCGTGTTCTATTGGGCATCAATTCGAGGGAAAGGCTTTGTGCGATCTAGGGGCGAGCATAAATCTTATGCCACTTTCAATTTATAAGAAGTTAGGATTGGGGGAGATTTCCAAAACATCGCTCACATTACAATTAGCCGATAAATCTCTAACCTTTCCAAAGGGGATTGTAGAAGACGTCTTAGTCAAGGTCGAAAAGTTTATTTTTCCGGCAGATTTTGTGGTATTAGACATGGAGGAAGACAAGGAAGTCCCCATTATAGTGGGTAGGCCTTTCTTAGCCACCGGGAAAACTTTGATTGACGTCCACAAGGGTGAGTTAACCATGAGGGTTAACGATGAACAAGTGACTTTTAATGTATTAAAAGCCATGAAATTCCCTCGTTTGGAAGAAGATGACATCGAGGAAGTTAAGAGTATGACCCTTTACGATTACAACTTAAGTGAGAATCTAGAAGAAGATGAAGAGGAGGGGACGGAAGAAGAGAAATCTGATTGTGAGACCGACATTCTAGAGTGCTTTGAAATAAGTGCACGTTCACCGACATTCACTCGTAAGCCAGAGATTTTAGATATGACAGATAAGACATGTACAAATAAACCTTCCATCATTAGTCCACCCACACTTGAGTTGAAACCATTACCTGAACATCTGGCCTATGCATATCTAGGAGACAATGATACATTACCGGTCATTGTCAACTCAAAATTATCACCAGACCAACATCAACAACTCATAAATTTGCTGAAGCAATTTAAATTAGCCATAGGTTGGACGATCGCGGACATAAGAGGGATTAGTCCTTCGGTATGCATGCACAAGATTTTCCTAGAAGAATCTTACAAAGGTTCCATTGAGCCTCAATGCCGCCTCAGTCCACCTATGAAAGAGGTCGTAAAGAAAGAAATAATAAAATGGTTAGATGCAGGGATAATATACCCTATCTCCAATAGTTCTTGGGTCTCTCCGGTTCAATGTGTTCCGAAGAAAGGAGGGATGACCGTAATAAAAAATGATAAGGACGAATTAATATCGACTAGAACTATTACTGAATGGCGCATTTGCATGGATTATCGGAAACTTAACAAGGCTACTAGAAAAGACCACTTTCCATTGCCTTTTATCGATCAAGTTCTAGATAAGTTGTCCGGTAATGATTTCTTCTGCTTCTTAGACGGCTATTCCGGGTATAACCAAATCACGGTTGACCCGGAAGATCAAGAGAAAACCACCTTCACGTGCCCTTACGGAACATTCGCCTTTAGAAGAATGTCATTCGGTCTATGCAACGCACCCGCCACGTTTCAACGGTGTATGATTGCTATATTTTCAGAAATTATGGATCATGGTATAGAGATCTTCATGGATGATTTCTCCATCTTCGGAAAATCATTTGGAGAGTGTTTGGAGTGCTTAGAAAGAGTGCTTGTGCGATGTATCGAAACTAACCTTGTGCTGAATTGGGAAAAGTGCCATTTCATGGTACGCGAAGGCATCGTGCTAGGCCATCATGTGTCAAGCAAGGGGTTAGAAGTAGATAAGACCAAAATTGAGGTCATTGAGAAATTACCCCCTCCTAGGAATGTGAAAGAGTTAAGGAGTTTCCTAGGGCATGCGGGATTTTACCGAAGGTTTATCAAAGATTTTGCGAGGATTGCAAAACCTCTTAGTGGATTGTTGGAAAAGGATACGAAATTTCATTTTGATGAAGCCTGTTTGAGTGCATTTAATAAATTGAAGAAGCAATTAACCACGGCACCAATTGTGGTGGCACCCGACTGGGGTGAACCATTTGTCCTTATGTGTGATGTAAGTGACTATGCCGTGGGTGTAGTGCTAGGTCAAGTTAGGGAGAAACTATTTCACACTGTAGCCTACGCGAGCAAAACTCTGATCGAAGCTCAAATCAATTACACCACGACTGAGAAGGAGTTGTTGGCAGTAGTCTACGCCTTTGAAAAGTTTCGATCTTATCTTTTATGCACTCAAGTCACCGTTTTTACTGATCATGCGACCATCCGATATTTGATGGAAAAGAAAGATACAAAGCCAAGATTGATTCGTTGGGTATTATTATTGCAGGAATTCGATTTGGAGATTAAGGATATAAAGGGTGTAGATAACCCTGTAGCAGACCATCTTTCTAGGATCGAACCAGTGGAATCTTATTATCATTCAGAGATTGAGGAGAGATTTCCTGATGAGCAAATCTTAGCTATGTCCGAGGAGTTAGTGCCATGGTATGCCGACTACGTCAATTACCTCGTTAGTAATATCTTACCTTCAGATTTAAACTACCAACAACGAAAGAGGTTCTTACACCAAGTGCGGTCTTATCTTTGGGACCCACCTTACTTGTTTAAAATTGGTGCTGATGGAGTAGTGAGGAGATGTATCCCGGAAGTAGAAATGCATCCTATTTTAGAAAATTGTCATAGTTCTCCCTACGGAGGACACTTCAAGGGAAATAGGACAGCTATGAAAGTCCTAGAGGCCGGATTCTATTGGCCTACATTATTTCATGATTCTAGAGAACATGTGAAAAGGTGTGACCGATGTCAAAAGGAAGAAAATATTAAGAAGAATGAAGCTATGCCTATGAATCCAATTCTAGAAGTTGAGCTTTTTGATGTCTGGGGTATAGATTTTATGGGACCATTCGTTAATTCGAATGGTAATTTATTTATCCTCTTAGCCGTAGACTATGTATCGAAATGGGTCGAAGCCATAGCCACGACCAAAAATGATGCAAAAGTGGTGTTATACTTCCTGAAAAACTTCATATTTACTCGATTTGGGACACCCAAAGCTATTATAAGTGACGGGGGAAGTCACTTTTGTAATCACCAATTTGCTGCATTATTGAAAAAGTATGGGGTTAGGCATAAGGTAGCATTGGCATACCACCCTCAAACAAATGGATTAGCGGAAGTATCTAATAGAGAGATCAAGAAAATCTTGGCTAAAACGGTTAGTGTAAATTGCAAAGATTGGTCTCAAAAGCTTAACGATGCCTTGTGGGTATATAGAACCGCTTCCAAGACCCCGATTGGTGTTACCCCGTATCGTTTAGTTTACGGCAAGGCTTGTCACTTACCGTTAGAGTTGGAATATCGGGCATATTGGGCCATTAAGAAAATCAATTTTGACTTTCAAAAAGCGGGTAAATCTAGACTACTACAGTTAAATGAATTGGAGGAGATCCGGACGCAAGCATATGAAAGTGCAAGGGTTTATAAGGACCGTACTAAAATGTGGCATGACCGCCATCTTACGGAAAAACATTTACAACCCGGGAAACTAGTTCTATTATATAATTCACGGCTAAAAATTTTTCCTGGTAAATTAAAGTCTAGGTGGTCGGGCCCATTTCGGGTCAAGGAAGTGCTTCCTCATGGCGTCGTTACTATAATCAATGAAAAGGATCATTCGGAGTTTAAAGTCAATGGCGGACGTCTTAAGACTTATTTAGGAAACGAAAATGAACGAGTCATATCGTTCATACACTTGAAATAAAAATTTTCGAGCCGACGAATGTCCAGCCGGGACATTAACTAAGGCGCTTTCGGGGAGGCAACCCCAAAATTTTAATGTTAAGTTCATTATTATTATTGTTGTTTTTGTTTTTTTTTTGTTTTTTTTGTTTTGGTTGTTTGTGTTTCTCGTAAAGATTAAATTAAAAAAAAATGAATGAAATGATTGGTACATAACTGGAATCTCATGGTCTCGAACGCTTAAAAACACATTTTCCCTTCATTAGGCTCCGGTCAAAGCTCAAAACAGGTTTCCTCCTCCGAATGTTACAACATTTCTGAATGTTGCAACATTATTTCCTCTGACTGCATCCCTTACAAACGCATGAATAAATTAAAACAGCCGGTTCATTTAAAATAATGAAAACCGGCTGACTGTTGGAATGGTTATTAACTTAAACCGGTTTAATTGAACTAATTGAACTAATTTGAACCGGTTTAACATTATTTTCTCTGAACCGACTATTTTAACCGTCCGCCGCTTGGTAAAAGCCCGATATCCAGAAATTATTCTGCTATCTCCGAATCCTCCGCTCCAGCAAACCCTAACCCCATTCTCCGCTCTTTGAAGCATCCGCCGGCGGAGCCACCTTTCGACGGCCGCCGTGCGTACTCGTAATCCATCGCCGACCCCCTGGGAGTGGTAAGAACTCGTCATTGCGCTCTCCCTCTCTCGATTATTTGCAGCTTTCTCACTCCAACACTAACTCCACCTTCACAACCTCTTTGAAGCATCCGCCGGCGAAAGCTCCAATAGCTTGCCACCTTATTTTATCGCCGACCTTCAGGAAGGGGGTAAGTGCTTGCTTTTCTTCTCTCTCTCGCTCATTTGAGCATTCTCTTTCCCGCGCTAAACCATTCCCCTCCGCAGTCATGGCCCCTAAGAAAGGTAGAGAGAAGGTGGTGGCAAATAAGCACACAAGATTTATTAATGAAGAAGCTAAGGCTCGCTACGAACTGCTGAAAGCAAAGCCCGTCATCTACGAAAGAGGGTTTCAACTGGAAGTTCGTGGTTGGAGTCAAGCCTATGTCAAGCAAATCGACAAGTTCGGCTGGTCGTCCTTCTGCCACCCTCGCACTAAAGCAGTCCTACCATGGGTGTACGAATTCTACGCCAACGCCAAGTTCCATATGGACGGAAAAATTCATATTCGGGGAAGGGAAGTCGATTTCTCCGCGGAAGGTATAAACTCCTACTTTGACTTAACAAATCTGGACAGCGATGTATTCGAATCTGTCAGGACTACTAACCCATTCGACATCGCCACCGCATTGAGCCTCACTAAAAATATCACTTGGGTGAATGAATCTTCACATGTCTTACATTCCGCCCTTTTTACTCGTGAAGCTAAAGTTTGGTTTCTCTTCGTAAACTCAAGTATTATGCCAACAAAGCACCCAAACCATGTCTCCTTTGATAGGGCTTGCATCATTTATAGCATTATAAAAGGGATTCCAATTAATATAGGACATATAATCTCCAGTCAAATCCAGAAAAAGGTCAAAACGGAGGGGGGAACTCAGTTATGGTTTCCCACACTCATCACATCGTTGTGTCGTTATGCCGGGGTATCTCTCGCCGATACGGACACTACAACCATTATAGGTCGACCAATAACATTCTCCGTCATTTCATCCTATATCAAGGTATCTTTAGATGAGACATCCCCCAAATCCGCCAAGAAACAAAGTTCTCCCGCATCTTCGCGCAAAACCACTCAACCTCCAATCCCGCCACCACTTTCCCCTAATCCTCCGGATTGGCCGATTATATTTAAATATTTGCAATCCACTGCCAAATATCAACGTCAGCAACATCATCATCTAGTGTCACATTTAGACATTTTACATCACAATCAAGTCGAAATTCTGCGCCATTTGAACGTACCTGAGGAAAAGATAGCGGTCCGCGAGGTGAATCCTGCTTGGTATGAGCGCAAACCCTCTGATTCGAAGGGAAAGGAGGCTGCAACATCGCTGGATCCACGTGATGAAGCAGAAACGGCCGACGACGATGCAGGCTTGGGATCCGGCGACGACAACGAAATGGAAGAATTTTTGGACGATGACGACTCGGACGAGGTCGATGATGCTGACGACGATGAGGAGGATGGTTGATACTCCACTATTCAGAATCTCGGAAGTTTACATTACTCTATTACTGCTGAAATGTTTGTGTTATTTTGGGACATGACTGGTGAAAGATGTTTATTTTGGGCAGTGTGGTTTTCTTTCTGCATGGATCTGTTACCTTTTGCACGCATTTACTTTGATTTTGGGGTGAAATGTTTGTCTTATTTTGAGATATTTCTGTGGTGCTATGCAAGAGTTGGTGAAAGGTTTGTTTATTTTATTTATTTACTCATTTTGAACAGCTATGAGTGGCAAATATTTGATGATTGCCAAAGGGTTGTTTTGATTAAACATTTTGGTGAAATTATTGTTTGTTTTGAGAAATGTCTGGGTTGACTATTATTGTGAACTTGTGGAATTATATGCTAATAACTGAATGCTAAGTAACATTTACGATTCACTGTGGTATGCTAATAACAAGTTTGCTTTGGAGGGAAATGTTTGTTTTAACTGAACTGTATGATTGGTATGTTAATAACTTGTTGACCTGGACGCTTGCTATTGTTTTTCATGAAGATTACTTGCTTATTTCTTTTCTAGCTCTAATCCTTATCATTGCTACTTGTCTCACTGTGGTTGATCACTTCTCTAGTTGAACCCTTCCTTTTCCTAAATAGTTGTTTCCATAAATTACTGTTATATATTTTAATGCAATGAAGTTTTCAATGTTTAATGAATAAACACACTGTTTAATGAGAACATTTTATTATAATCTGCTGCTTTGTGGGTTGGGACAGCCCGTCGTATCTTATATCACTATGTTCCACTTCACACATGTTTATATACTGGCGATTGACATGTTAAAATTTCTTTTTATTCCACTTTTCTGATTTATGAAGTTCGCAATCGCATACATGACTATTATATTTGCTAAAACTTCTTTACTAGGGACTAGTAAAGGTTCAAGTATGGGGGCATGTCCTTCTATACCTTGCACGACAAATCTTTTATGGGGTATATTTTAGAAATGACTGCTCTTAATTTTGTTATTATTATTAATAAATCTATTCAAGTTTTTCAAATTAATTGTAAGGATAGACGAGTCAGTCCTATGAGTCAGACTATTAAATTGAAATTAGACTGATTGGTTAAAGCTCGATTAAGAAATCTATCTCACATTCATGCACTATAGTTCTTAAAAGAGTTTACGCCCTTTTAATTTATTTAATTAACTTCGGATCCTAATGAGATTAGATCGAGTATGTTTTAATTCAATGATAGTTGCCAATACATTGAGCGTACGTAGTTAACCTTGCTCCCACTTAAAGCCTTACCTTTGTTGCCATCACATATTACTTCTAAGCTTAAAGACTTGAGTATTCATTTTCCTATGTTCCTTAGCTAGTAGACTGACCACTTATGGGTGTTATAAAAAAAAATGTATATCATAGTGACATGTGGCCTAAGTTAGCTCCGGCTACTTAGAATGATCCCAACTATGATCAAAATATATATATATATATATCATAGTGATATGTGGCCCAAGGATGTTCACGCATACTTGGAATGATCCCAACTATGAAAATATCAAAAAAAAATGTTGTTAAAAGTGAAACCCCATAAGTTGGCGGGCTACTAAGTTAATCAATTAGAATCAATGGCTACCCACCTTTCCCAATTTCATCAAGTCGTTTTATTTGGCATCGGTTTCTATCAAACTCATGTAGAGGTCATATCAAAGCCTTAGACTACTCTTGATCTATCTTATTGGTGACGAAGTTTATCGAAAATGAATTGTAAGGGAAGTAAACAGATTGTTAAGGGCATCGCATATAACACTTGAATTCTTAATTGAGCCTTATCGTATATCTATCTGATGGATCTATGAAAGTTTGAATTCTTATGGATTAGAAAGTCTAACATCAGTTAATGAGAATTACTTGAAGCTATTTTGGTTACCTTATAATGAAGAGTAGAAGGGAATGAAATTATACTTTCATAAACCTTTGTCATGTTATGGTTTTCAATGATTTACCTTTGCTAGGGACTAGCAAAGAACCAATCATGGGGGTGTGATAACTTCACAAAAAGAAGTTACCTTCATCCATATTTTGACCATTTTTAGCCATGTTATGTGATACTTATACATGAAAAGTAGATAAAAATCCAATTGCCGCATGATTTGAAGTCAAAATAGTTGTTACTCTCATTTTTATATGTTTTTATGATAGGATTCAGGGAGAATTTAAGTCAAGGTTTGAAGGCTAAGCATTGTGGAAAAACTAGGAAAAATGTTGCAACATATTCTCAACAAATCTGGCAGGTCAAATTGTGCAGAAAGACAGAACCAGAAATATTGCAACATATTCGTAACATTTCTGGCAGTTACAAGAAATTCAAATCCGAAATTACCAAGTTTTCAACAGTCACATCCTAAATTTTAGCATCCGTTCAGCATTTAAAAATGACTGGATGTGGGGCCCACTAGAGAGGAAAAAAATGAAAGTTTAAAAGAGGAATATTTCAGCCATTTAAAGGGGGATCTTCTTCATTATTTTCGGCCATTAGAGAGGAGGGAAAAATCTGGGAAGAAATTCTGAAGGCAAAACCAGTCCAGTTCTCGGCATTCGGGCTGAAGGAAACATTTCCACGCCACTGGAAAAGGGAAGATTCGCATTTCTTTCGAGATGTTTAGTAAGATCTCTTCAGTTTTGTGTTATTTTCTCGCAATCATGAACTAAAACTCTCTAGTCTTGCATGATGAGAGTAGTATGTGTATTTTGATGATGAACATCTTTGATTTTGAGTTTGTCTTGTGATTATCTTTATTGATCTTGTGATTTTTATGGTGAAATTGTTGGATCATGTCTTTTTATTATATTGCGCCGCGAGAATCGAGAGAAGAGCGTCGTAATATTAATTTAAGGGCTAGTTTATCGCAGTGCGAGAATCGAGAGATGAGCAGTGTGAATCATTAACCAAAATTTCTTTATCTTTACGGCGTTTCAAGAGTCGAGAGAGGAGAAACGTGCGTGCATCACAAGATCTCTTAAGTCTTGAAAAGTGAAAGAGATTTCCTTTTCATGCTTGCGAATTTGATTTTTTGCGCTCCATAATATTTTCGTTTCGCCTAAGTTAGAGATAACTAGGGTTGCGTAGATATTAAGACTTCTTGTATCGAGAGATAAAGATTTCTTCTTTAAAAATCATCGCAAGATAATTAAAAGTTAAGCCAAATGAAATATTTATTTTATCATCATCATGTTATACATATGAAATCAGAAATGTAAGACTATTTTCTCTAATCGCGAAGAAGTTACTTTAAGACCTAGTTAAATTCGAATTAATATTTATTTAAAAATTTCAATCTATTTTCAGAAAATCTATTAACCGTTTTACTTGGATTCATAGAAACGGTGTAGCTAGTAATTGTAAGCGCTAAACCCATCACTTCTCCGTGGGAACGATCTCACTCACTTTGTATTACTTGTACGACACGTATACTTGCATTTTCAAGCTCTATTTTGCGTGCATCAATCTACAGCTTTGAGGATCTGCGGAGGGGTTTTCTGTTGAGATTCTCAACTTCGAAGAAAAGGAAGAAGGAAGCTGAATGCCTGTTTGCAGTGAGGCAAGGGCCGGAGGAGACGCTGGGTCACTATGTCGACCGGTTCCAAGAGGAGGTTCTCCTGGTCCAGGAGGTCCCGGGGTATGCGCTGATGCTTGCCTTCACCCTGGGGCTGAGGCCAGGGTTTTTCAGCATGGAGTTGAAGAGAGTGCCCCCTCTCTCTTTTGAGGAGCTCATGGAGAGGGCGGCGAAGGAGATAGACTTCGAGAGGGCAAATCCTGCGTTTGCAAGGAAGCTGGCCAGGTTGGCCGAGGATGATGTGAAGGAGCCGGTAGTGGGAAGGCAGAGAGAGCAGAGAGAGCAGAGGGAGCCGAGGGAAGATAGGAGAAGAGAAGAGCCCCGAGGGCAGGGACAGCAGCATGGGGGGGGGGCTAGGGAGCCGAACAACCGACTGGGTTGGAGGCCTCAGGAGGGCCGCCCCCAGGGGCAAGGAGGACTTCAGGGAAGAGATAACTTCCGGGAACAAAGAAGGCTGGAGCAGGGAGGATGGCGACAAGGACCAAGGGGTCATTTTCCACCGCCGCAGGAGGCTATGGAGGTGGGAAGGGGGAGAGGAAGAAGATTTCGGGGAGCCGGAAGAAGGGGAGGAGGAGAAGGAAGAGGGGGCAGGGTGGCGTTGCCTTATTGTGACTTCCATCAGGAGGAAGGTCACGCAACGGCCACCTGCCCAGAGTTTCTGGAGATCAGAGGGGCCAGAGGGGTCGGACGGCAGGATCCGCCTGTAAGGATCGTTGAGGTACAGCGGGAAGAGGTTGAGGACAGATGTGAAGACAGGATTGACGTGGGGACCCGAGGAGGGATCGGAGTGATCCACGAGGGAGTGGGGATCGAGGCAACCCGCAAGGGGAGCCTTCAAACCATGTTCCGCCGAGGGGTCGCCTCGACCTCCCAGGCTCCCCCCCAGAGGAGAAGATCACTTTCTCATCCGCGGATATGCCAGACTACGAGGATCCGTTCTGCGACGCGCTTGTGATCCAGACAGCGATAGAAAACTACACCGTCTCCCGGATACTGGTGGACAATGGGAGCTCGGTGAATGTGATCTTCAAGAAGGCCTTCGATGAGATGAGGGTGGAAGGAAAACGGGTCCTGGCTTCTGATGGACCGCTTTTTAGCTTCTCCGGAGAAAGGAAAGAAGTGGAAGGGGGAGTGAGCCTGCATGTGAGGCTTGGGGGCGTCTCACGGAACTGTCGGTTCGTGATCGTGGACGCCCCGAGTAGTTACAATGTCATCTTTGGACGTCCCCTCATCAGCGCCTTTCGCTGCGTACCCTCCTCATACCACCAATGCCTCAAGTTCAACAATGGAGGGGTACAGGTTAGGATCAGAGGGGATCCGAAGATGGCAAGGCAATGCTATGTGACAGCGGTTAATACCGTGTCGTGGATGGCGGAGGCAGAGGAGTTGGAGAAGGAGATGGCTGAGCAGGAAGGGGTTGAGAAAGGGGAGATAAGCCTGGGAGAGGCGATGGAGGTTGTTGAGGAGTTGGCAGAGGTGGAGGAGATCAGCCTAAAAGAGGCGAGAGTAGTGATGGATGAAGAAGAGCAGAGGCAGGAGGAGAGCCTGGAGGAGGCGATGGAAGTTGTTGAGGTTGGGGGAGAGGAGCTCGAGTTTGAGCAGGAAGAGGCAAGGGTAAGTTGGGAGCGGTCGGGGCTGGAGCCGGCCGAAGAAGTGGTGGAGATGGAGGTGCTTACAAGAGCGGGGGAGGTGCAAAAGATTCGGATCAGCGGAGGCTTGAGCCTCGAGGATCAGGAGCGGATGCGAGCCTGCATCCAAAGCAACGTCGACATCTTCGCTTGGAGCGCGGCAGACATGCCGGGCATCGAAGCGGACGTGGCCTGTCATCGCTTGAACCTGGATCCCAGAGCCCGCCCCATACGCCAAAAGATGAGGGCCATCGCCACCAAGCTAGAATCCCCCATCCGAGAGGAGGTCAAAAAGCTCCTGGACGCAGGCTTCATCTCCGAGATCCAGTATCCAGGCTGGATCTCCAACGTGGTAATGGTAAAGAAGGGAGGAGGAAAATGGCGCATGTGTGTTGATTTTTCTTTATTAAATAAATCATGTCCCAAGGATTGCTACCCCTTGCCTCGAATCGACGCGCTGGTTGACTCAGCCGTTGGTTTTTCTCTTATGAGTTTTTTAGATGCATTTTTAGGTTACCACCAGATCCGGATACACCCTCCTGATGTCAAGGATGTTTCCTTCATCACGAGAGAGGGATGCTTCAGCTATAAGATGATGCCCTTCGGATTGAAGAACGCAGGGGCGACATACCAACGCATGATGGATCGAATCTTTCGAGATCAAAGGGGAAGGAACCTGGAGGTCTACGTGGACGACCTCATGGTCAAGAGTAAGTGTGTTGATTTCCACTTGCGGGACTTGGAGGAGACGTTTGCCACCCTGCGAAGGTTCAAGATGAGGTTGAATCCCTTGAAGTGCGTCTTTGGGGCTAGTCGTGGAAAATTCCTCGGACACCTCTTGACTCCCGCAGGGGTAGAACCTAACCCCGATAAGGTTAAGGCTATCCTAGACCTGGAATCGCCTCGCAGCGCCAAGGAGGTCCAGCGCTTGACCGGGAAGTTGGCCGGGCTAAGCAGGTTCCTCTCTCGGTCAGGGGATAGATGTTCCTCTTTCTTTAAAGTACTTCGTGGTAACCAAGTATTCGAGTGGACGGCCGAGTGTGAAGAGGCATTTCAGGGGCTGAAGAGACAACTCTCCCAAGCTCCGTTACTTCAAAGCCCGAAGGAAGGGGAGGACCTAGCCTTGTATCTCGGAGTGGGGGGAGAGGCAGTGAGCTCCGTCTTGGTTAGGGAAGAGGGGAAGAGGCAGTTACCCGTCTATTATGTCAGCCGGATCTTAAAAAAGGCGGAGCTCTGATATCCCATCCTAGAGAAGCTAGCGTATGCTTTGGTCATCTCAGCTAGGAAGCTTCGCCCTTACTTTCAAGCACACTCGATTAGGGTGGTAACCGACCATCCCCTTCGCAAGGTCTTGGAGGGGGTGGAACATTCAGGAAGGTTGGCAAAGTGGTCCATCGAGCTAAGCGAGTTCGACATTTCTTTCGTCCCGAGGCTCTCCATCAAAGCCCAGGCTGTAGCGGATTTTCTGGCGGACTATGTTACCGAGGCCGAGGTTGAAGAACCAAGGCCGCAAGAAGCATGGAAGATGGTGGTCGACGGGGCCTCAGGAAGGCACTCCCTGGGAGGAGGTGTGGTGTTGGTAAGCCCTCAGGGAGTTACCATAGAGCAAGCGGTGACTTTCCATTTCCCTGTAACCAATAACCAAGCGGAGTATGAGGCTGTGATCGCTGGCCTTCGCTTGGCAAAGGAGCTGGAAATCCAGGATGTGTAGGCCTTCACCGACTCAATGGTGGTAGCATCACAGATCCGAGGCGAGTTTGAGACCCGGGAGCCTACCCTCGCAAGATATCTATCAAAGGTAAGAACTATTATTGGAGGTTTCCGTTCTTTTTCTATTCAACATGTTCCCAGGGAGGAAAGTATGGCAGCTGACCGATTAGCGAAGTTCGGGCCTCGGGGTGGAGGTACCCTAACCGAACTATTTCGGCCAGCCATTGAAGAGGGGGAGGTGATGGAGGTGAATCGGCGGTCCTCTTGGGTAGATCCGTTGGTGACCTTCTTGACCACAGGAGAACTGTCGGAAGAAGTCAAGGATGCCAAGAGCTTCAGGCATAAGGCGGCTCATTACCTGATGCTGGAAGGGAGCTTGCATCGGAAGATGTTGTCAGGACTCCTCGCGAGGTGCGTGACCGAGGAGGAAGTCCCAGGGATCCTGGAAGAGGTGCATTCCGGAGAATGCGGCAGTCATTCAGGGGGAAGGACATTGGAAGCAAGGGTGATAAGGCAAGGATATTTCTGGCGGACTTTGAGGAAGGATACAGCTGAGTTCGCAAGGAGGTGTCGGAAGTGCCAAGTACATGCTCCCCTCCAGCTCTTGCCCGCCCAAAGGCTTCGAAGCATCACGGCGCCATGGCCCTTTGCCATTTGGGGAATGGACCTGGTTGGACCCTTTCCTCCAGCTAGTGGGCAGAGGAGATTCCTCTTAGTTATGATTGACTACTTCTCCAAGTGGTTGGAGATCAAGCCGTTAGCCAAGGTAACCTCCCAGGTCATCAGGAACTTCGTTTGGGGGGAAATCATTTGCAGGCACGGATTGCCCCAAGCGATAGTGACAGACAACGGTCCTCAGTTTGCCAGTGAAGAATTCATCGGTTTTTGCACCCAATTGGGGATTGACCTCAGGTTCGCCTCTGTCCATCACCCTCGGAGCAATGGCCAGGTGGAGGCGGCAAACAAAGTCATCATCAACTTGCTCAAAAAGAAGGTGGAGAACCTGAAGGGTAGTTGGGTGGAACAGCTCCCTTCCGTCCTGTGGGCCTTGCGAACAACTCCGAACACGGCCACAGGAGAGACCCCCTTCAAGCTCTCTCATGGGTGTGAGGCTGTCCTCCCGGTGGAGTTCGAGGTTCGGTCCCCAAGGGTCGCGGCCGCAGCTGAGGGAAGCGAAGCTTGGAGGTTGGAGAATGAGGAAGGGTTGCGCCTCTCATTAGATATGGTGAAAGAGCTGCGGGAGGTTGCCGCCATCAGGCAAGAAGAAATAAAACGGCGAATGGCTCGGTACTTCGATAAGCACATCAGAGTCAAGCAATTCGCCGAGGGGGATCTAGTACTGAAAAAGGTCGACGCTGCGGGAAGATCGGCCGCGGTTGGTAAGCTCAACCCTAGCTGGGAAGGGCCTTATATAGTGGAGAAGGCTCTGGTTAATGGAGGCTACTATCTCCAGGACGCGGAGGGAAGGACCTTGAGTCACACCTGGAATGGTGATGACCTGAAGCGCTTCTACCCGTAAGAGGGAAAGAAGGATTGTAATGTTGTAAACAACTGTTGCATTTTCAATGAGTTTATTTCAAAATGTTGACTGTCGCTGAATATGCAATCTTTATGTTTTTTGTTTTAACTGGCTATGATTCCTCATCTCAGTGATAGAATAGGCCTGGTTGAAGGAATCTTCATCAACACCCCGAGCTCGGCTCGGCCCCAGGTAGACCCGCTGCGCAGGCTCTCATCTAGCTGGCAGGTCCGAAGGCTCGCCTGTGGGGGAGAGGTTTGGTTATCTTCATCAACACCCCGAGCTCGGCTCGGCCCCAGGTAGACCCGCTGCGCAGGCTCTCATCTAGCTGGCAGGTCCGAAGGCTCGCCTGTGGGGGAGAGGTTTGGTTATCTTCATCAACACCCCGAGCTCGGCTCGGCCCCAGGTAGACCCGCTGCGCAGGCTCTCATCTAGCTGGCAGGTCCGAAGGCTCGCCTGTGGGGGAGAGGTTTGGTTATCTTCATCAACACCCCGAGCTCGGCTCGGCCCCAGGTAGACCCGCTGCGCAGGCTCTCATCTAGCTGGCAGGTCCGAAGGCTCGCCTGTGGGGGAGAGGTTTGGTTATCTTCATCAACACCCCGAGCTCGTCTCGGCCCCAGGTAGACCCGCTGCGCAGGCTCTCATCTAGCTGGCAGGTCCGAAGGCTCGCCTGTGGGGGAGAGGTTGGCTCCTGCGATACTTTGTTCCTAGCCACTTCTACGACACCCCGAGCTCGGCTCGGCCCCAGGTAGACCCGCTGCGCAGGCTCTCATCAAGCTGGCAGGTCCGAAGGCTCGCCTGTGGGGGACAAGTTGGCTCTTGTGACACTTTGTTCTTAGCCGCTTCTACGACACCATGAGCTCGGCTCGAACCCCAGTAGACCCGCCGCGCAGGCTCTCATATAAGCTAGCAGGTCTGACGGCTCGCCGGTGGGGTGGGGGTTTAATTGGTTGGAGAAAATATGCGGGCAGGGCCCTGACCTAGACCAGAGGCAAGACCCCAAAGGCCTTGGCTCAAAGGTCTCGGCTTAAAGGTCTCGGCTTAAAGGTCTCGGCTCAAAGGTCTCGGCCAGTAAAGGCCTCCGTCAAAGGGGGGTTCTCGCAAAAGGAGGCTCCCGACGGACCTGAGCAGGACAACTTAATTGGCGACGCGAGGTTCCCACCTAACGGATTTCTAAGAGGTTATCCTAAAGAGACTAAGGGTCTCGGCGGAAGCTCGCGCGGAAGCCATTCGGCAGAACAATATACTTTCAAGCACACACTGAAACTGAAAGATGAAACATTACTTTACATAAAATTAATTACAAAAAGTTGGAGCCTCTCGCTCATTACAAAAGAAACAAAAAGAAAGAAGAAGCTTAGGGGGACGCGCTGTAACTCCCGCTGGTGCTCTCGCTTGAACCATCGCCAGAGCTCTCTTCAGATGTCTCGCCAGCGGCGGTAGAAGTCCTCGGGATGTCTGAGGGAGGCGAGTCCGGCGCGCCCGGAGGTTTGGGAACTGGATCGTAGAGCCAAGGAAGAAGTTGGCGAGCGTCGATGGTCGCGCCGTCCTCCCGAAGCAGCTTGATGTCTCGCAGCGTCTCGAGTGTCAGCTTGACGGTTGCCTGAGCGTTGGCTTGGAGCAGCTTGTCAACGTCGTACTCCGAGAGGTAACGACTCCGCAGCCTCGCATCTAGCTCCGGAGGCAGGACCTTCGCCAGCTCTGCGCGAAGCTGTTCCCTCAAGAGGACGCTCTCGCAGCGCGCGTTGGCCAGCTCCGCGCGAAGCTCCCTGACTTGGGCAGAATCCTGTGAAAAAAAGAGTTCAGTTTGGAAACATCGCACCATCATAACTTTGAAAAACGAAAGCAAGGGTTCGGGAGGGTCTCGCTTACCTCAGTCGCGGGGCGTAGAGACAGCGCCAGTCGAGCATCCGCAAGCTCTTGTTGAGCTTTCACGAGTTCTTCTCCCGCGGTGTGCGCTCGAGCCATCGCGTCCTCCCTCGCCTTGTGCATATCGGTGAAATTCTTGTCAAGGGTGATGCTTCGGCGCGCACACATATGCGCAAGCTCGAACCCGCACAATAGAGCCCGGATAGCATCGAAGGCTATAAGGCGGGTGGACATCTGGTCAAATACGCTGGCATCCTCCCGGCTGTAAAGGCCGTATCCAAGCGAGAAGGCCTCGCCAGTCACATCTTCCCCCTCCGCCCAGCTGGGAAGGAGCGTCGTAACCTTGATCAAGTTCGACTCAGAGTCCCATTCCATCTGAGGCTTCCCCTCCGCGTCGACGTACTTCACGCCGAAGCCAAAGTTCCTGTGCCCTCTCGGCACCTCCTGGGGCGGGGCGCTGGCAGAGGTTTCGGCGGCGACCACTCCTCCCCCAGCCTCGCTCGCGGCCGATGGGTTCCCGGTAGAAGCCTCGGCGCGGCTCTTGGCGGCGGCATCCATCTCGCTGGCCATCTGAAGGATCGCTTCAAAGGACCTGCCCTCGGGAGGAGGTTGGACAGGCGAGACGGCCGGGGCTTTCCCCTTCTCGAGAGCAGAAGGTTTGGGCCTCTTCAGCGTTCGGAGGGGAGGAAGGGTGACCTTCCGCTTCTTGGCTGGTGGAGGCAAAGGAGGGGCTAGATCGTTTCGGCAGGCGCTGGCGCTAGCTTCCGCGAGCGCAAGGGAGCCTCTCGCGGCCAGACCCTCGACACTCCGGCCTTCAGCGAAGGGTTGGCGCAGAGGGACCTCCCGCTCTCCTGCAAAGTTAAAACGCTTTAGCGCGAGAAGATCCTTGATAAAAGAGGGAATCTGAGGCGAGACCATACCTTCGCCCGAGTGAACGAGTGGGAGGGAGTCGACGTCTCGCCTGAGGTAGGGAACGTCGAACTCCTTGGTCCCAAAGAACTCCAGGATTGCGCTCTCGCGCGATCCCAGAGTAGGCGGCTTGTAGGCAGCGTCCTCGTACTGAACGGGCTGAAGCGGGACGTTGCCGAAGTCTCCGCTGACATAAACGAATTTCTCGCCCCAGTGGTGGTGCTTGTTGGCGAGACCGGTAACCTCGAGCAGTTGCCCGGAGAAGAAAACCACCCCTCCCTTGGCGCGGAAGTTGAATAGCTTCCGGAAGAGGGGCAAACTGAACTCGATCCTCTCGGATCGCATATAGCATATGAAGGCTATAAGGATCGCGACCGAGTTCGGGTTCAGTTGGGCGGGAACCACCCCATAATAGCGAAGAGCAAGCCGAACCTCCGGCCAAAGGGGAAGGCGGAAGCCCACCTCGAAATGCTCGAGGGGGATGGCGAGTTCTCCCGGCTCTGGAGTATTCACCTTATCGTGGTTTCCCGGGTTCCGCGCCGAGAAGCCGGCGGGGATGTAGCGGTCAACGATCATGTTATATTCATCGAGGGTGAGCTTGCAGGAAGGGAAGAGATGTTTTTGGAAAGCTTCCGCACAGTGGGCGCGACCCTTGTTCTCGCCAGGCATGGTAGGTTTGCGAGTGAGAGCGAGAGCTGAAAGGAGGTCAAAGCGGAAGCAAGAACGCGAGAGCAAGGAGGGAAGGCTGAGGTTCCGGATCGAAGAAGTAAATGCGGTTGGTAGACTTCTCTATTTATAGAGAATCGTAATCATCATGAATCCACCCGACAGAGAGAGAAAGTGACAGCGGAGTACAGCTGTCAGAATCCGGGCTAACGGCGCCTCGATTTTCCCCCTCGGGATGGCAGCGGTCAACGGTCGTTCTGGGTTTCGACGCAACTATCGGGATTGGTGCAAGCCTCCTAGACTGGCGTAAGCCTCCTAGGTTGGCGCAAGCCTCCTAGGTTGGCGCAAGCCTCCTAGATTAGCGTAAGCCTCCTAGGTTGGCGCAAGCCTCCTGGATTGGGAGAAGCCTCCTAGATTGGCGCAAGCGTCCTAGATTGGTGTAAGCGTCTTAATTTAAAAGCCTCGCAGAGCAATAAAAAGAAAAAAGAAAAGAGAGACATGGGTGACAGCGAGATCCTCGTTAGTGCAAGCTGGATAAACTTAATTAACAGTAATGTTTATTACAGATGCGTTGATAAAAGAGATACATTGAGATTCAAAGCGGGAAGGCTAATAGGGCTTCCAGCTCCATCGTCCTCGTTCTCGCCGCCTAGTTCTTGGGGGCGCCAACGGGTTGAAGTAAGACGATAGGGTGGTACACCCAAGGTTGATCCGCCGGGCGTGATCCCGGATCTACGAGATGCACCTCCCTGGCGAAGACTCGGCGGAAGGCCCACCCGGGCAATCAGTCTCGCCCAAGAAGAAATCCCGCTCCAGAGCCTCCAGCCTTTGCTCCACGGATTCGCGGAATGCTTTCGCCGCGGCAGTATGGGCACGGTCTCGCCGGATAAGCTTGGCCAGAATGACCGAGATCTTCCTCCGTCTCCCCTTCGCGCTCCCAGCGCTGTTCAAGGTTTCTTCTATCTCGCCAGACGAAGGGAGAGGGGACTCTTCATCCTCTTCTTCATCCTCTACTTCTTCCTCTTCTTCTCCTTCCTCGTTGACTCCCGACCGCAAGCCAGGATCACCTGCGAAAGAAACACACGAGAATTTTGGTCAAGGCATGACAATCAACAGCCCAGAAAAGTTTTCGCATACCTGCGGCTGGGCGAGAACCGTCAACCAAAGTTGGACGAGAAGGCCCGGCCCCTCCGTTGGTTCCATAAAGGAGGTGAAGAGGTTTGCCCAGCCCCGGGCGGAAGGGCTCGCGCACGATGATCCCGGCCTGGCCGGAAGCATGAGGGGAGTTGTCTTCTCTCAAGGGACGATCAGCATCCTTGAGAGTAGCGGAAGGTTCAGAAGCCGCCCCTCCCGCCTGCAGGATAGGATTGGCCACCGCAGGAGGCACTTCAACGGTTCTCGCTTCATCTTCCCGGGTGTTTAGACCCGGGTCGGCGGGAGTTGGCACTGCGAGAAGACGGTTCAGAAAGGAAAGGGTTGGGTTGAAATATTGACAAGGGAAAATGTACCTATCGTTCCGGTTTCGGCCGGAGGAATCCTCTCCGAGACCCGCGTTTGGTCCTTGGATGAATGAGCGGGCAGGTTCGAAGAACTTGGCAGGATCTCGGCGTCATCGTTAGGAGCGGATTCCTGCGAAAGCTTACTTTAACCGTCGGATCTAGTATACAATCAGCTCGATAGGAACGGTTGAAAGGCTTACCTTCTGCGGAGAAGGATCCCCCGCAGGATTGGGAGTGGGGGAAGGAGGATCCCTGTTCTCGCGAGAAAGGTCCCACCGGACCACCTTCGCCCTTTTCTTTTCCTTCTTCTTCGGCTCGGAAGGCCCGGCGGTTGAAGTCTTTCTCGCTAACCATGGAGCCACCGCCGCACAGTTAGCCAAGGCCCGCGCTTGGGCAGCGGCTAACCGGTCTTGGAGGTCTTGCAGAAGCGGTTTGGCAGCACGTTTGGGATGCATGGTAAGCTCGCGCAAAAATCCCTAAGGCGAGAGCTCAGCTGGAAAACCGTACGTCAAGGGCAGGGCGTATGGACGCCTATCAGTACATATTTATAGCCGCAGTGGGGCCCTCCAAAAGATTCCCTCGGTAGGCGGGCACGTGTCCAGCGAATATTTTGGGGGTTGGACTTGTCTTGTCGAGCGCAGGGCTAGCTCGAAAAGAGCGGGGATTGTGTACAATCCCATATTCGCTGGGTGGGACCCGGAGACACCACTGAGGAATTGGGCTAGCCTCAGGTTAGCCTTGGGTTAACCCTAAGGCATACTTGTGGAGTTCCCGTCCTGTAGGAGCTCTCGCCAAGGGCAGGGAAGAGATCGTCGACCGACCAAGGCAGATAGTCGAGCTCTCGGCAGGAGAGATCGTCGACCGACCAAGGCAGATAGTCGAGCTCTCGGCAGGAGAGATCGTCGACCGACCAAGGCAGATAGTCGAGCTCTCGGCAGGAGAGATCGTCGACCGACCAAGGCAGATAGTCGAGCTCTCGGTAGAAGAGATCGTCGACCGACCAAGGCAGATAGTCGAGCTCTCGGCAGGAGAGATCGTTGACCGACCAAGGCAGATAGTCGAGCTCTCGGCAGGAGAGATCGTCGACCGACCAAGGCAGATAGTCGAGCTCTCGGCAGGAGAGATCGTCGACCGACCAAGGCAGATAGTCGAGCTCTCGGCAGGAGAGATCGTCGACCGACCAAGGCAGATAGTCGAGCTCTCGGCAGGAGAGATCGTCGACCGACCAAAGCAGATGGCTCGACCACGGAAGCTTCCGCCTTAGGGAAAGCTTCCGCCCAGGGCAGGCGAGAAGGCCCTAAGTAAGCCTTCAGTCGCGATGGTTTCAAGACCGTGAAAGGCGCGAACCTCCCTGGCAAAGGTTCTTGCCAAGTGGGCCCACGTGGTAGGGCCCGACGCTCGTAAAGGGGATTATTTTATTAGTATCCCGAGGTAAAATTATCCAAATACCATTGGAATGACAGCGGGATTTGGCTATTGGCAGACCCCTCAGGGGTATTTCAGTATTTTCAGGTCAAAGGAAGACTATAAAAAGACCCATAGGGGCTCTTTGGAAGGCAGGCTTTCATTATTCTCCAACTCTAGTGCCTTCTGAGGAGCTCCCAACCCAGCATTTGGCTTTGGAGGGGAAGCTCTCAGAGATCTTCCGGGTGTGTGGTGGGACCTCCCAGCTGAGGCTTTGGGCCAGTCTTTTGACCTTAGCAGCCAGTCAAGGGTCGAGGTAAGAGAGAAGTAGGCATCGGCTGCACTTTGGTTTGTGAACATTCGTTGGGGTCATTTTTGGCTTCAACAGAAGCACTCTTGGAAAGGGCGGCAAGGGAGGCCGACATGGAGGCGGCACATCCAGAGTTCGCTCGGAGGTTGGCTAGGTGGGCCGTGGAGGAGGAGAAGCCAAGGGGAGGTCGGGCCCAGGAGGAGAGAAGGGTCGAGCCCCGACAGAGAGAACAACAACCGTAGCAGCACAGGTGGGGGCGTCAGGAGCCGAACAACTGATTGGATTGGAGGCCGGAGTGGCAGGATCAAGGGCCACGGAGGGGCTATCAGGGGGGAGACAACCACCAAGGTGGGTGTGGCCAGTTTTACCCCCAGGGAGGGAGGCAGGGCCAGAGACTGCCTCTTCCCGACCAGGAGGAGGTCATGGCTATCGCCCTGGGGGGGGGGGGGCGAAGGAGAGGGCAACTAAGGAGGAGGAGGGAGGTCAGGATAGACCTGCCCTATTGTGACTACCATCAAGAGGAGGGGCACACGACGGTCACGTGTCCGGAGTTCCTCGAGGTGAGGGAGAACAGGGAGCAGCAGCGGCAGCAGCGGAATCATCAGGAGGTGCGGATTGAGGAAGTCCAGCCTCAGGTGGAGGGGGATCGTTGCGAAGACCGGGCCGATGTGGGGACCCGAGGAGGGATCGGAGTGATCCATGGGGGGGTGGGAGTCGAGGCTTCCCGGAAGGCAAGCCTCCACACCATGTACCGAAGGAGCATTGGCTCCACATCTCAGACTCCACCCCCGGAAGAGAGGATCACCTTCTCAAGGGAGGATATGCCGGGTCATGATGACCCCTTCTGCGATGCGCTGGTCATCCAGACAGCCATCGAAAATTTCACAGTCTCCCGGATCCTCATTGACAATGGGAGCTCCGTCAACATCATCTTCAAGAAGCCTTTCGATGCCATGCAGGTGGAAGCCAAGAGGGTGCTGGCCTCCGATGGGCCCCTCTTCGGTTTTTCAGGGGAGAGGAAAGAAGTAGAGGGGGGAGTGGGACTCCATATCAGCTTGGGGGGACAGTCCCGGAACTATCGATTCGTCATAGTAGAGACCCCCAGCAGCTACAATGCCATTTTTGGGAGGCCCGTCATTAGCGCCTTCCGATGCGTCCCCTCCTCCTTCCATCAATGTCTTAAGTTTAATGTGGACGGGATCCAGGTCCGGGTTCGTGGTGACCCCAAGGTGGCTCGGGAATGCTACGTGACCGCGGTAAATTCAATTTCTTGGCAGGAGGAGGCCGAGGGAATGGGGAGAAGGATGGAGGAGATGGAAGGGCAGGAGGCCGGAGAAGAAGGCGAGGAAGGAGGGATGGAAGGGGAAGCACGCGAGGAGATACTCCCAGAGGGGTCAGTTGGGGCGATGATCCCAGGAGGAGGGGAGGTCCTGACGCCAAGAGGGGAGGACACCGCAGAGTGGGAGGAGCAGTCCCGGTTGGAGGCCGCCGAGGAGGTAGTGGAGATGGAAGTCCTCACCCAGGATGGCAGGGTGGAGAAGGTCCGCATCAGTGGGGGGCTGACCCCGGAAGATCAAGGCAGGATGCTAGAGTGCATCCAAAAGAATGTGGATGTCTTCTCCTGGAGCGCAGCAGAGATGCCTGGGATTGATGCCGACGTCGTCTGCCACCGCCTCAATCTACACCCGGAGGCTCGCCCCATCCAGCAGAAGAGGAGCTCCTTAAGGCCGGCTTCGTTTCCGAAATTCAATACCCCGGCTGGGTCTCGAATGTTGTAATGGTGAAAAAAGGGGACGGCCGGTGGAGGATGTGTGTGGATTTTTCACTACTTAATAAATCATGTCCTAAGGATTATTACCCCTTGCCTAGAATCGACGCGCTAGTAGATTCAGCCGTTGGTTTTTCTGTAAAGAGTTTTTTAGATGCTTTTTCAGGTTAGCATCAAATCAGGATGCACCTTCCTGACATAAAGAACGTCTCGTTCATTACGGGAGATGGGTGCTACTGCTACAAGATGATGCCTTTTGGGTTAAAGAATGCAGGGGCAACATACCAGAAGATGATGGACCGTGTATTCCAGGGGCAGAGGGGAAGGAACTTGGAAGTGTACGTGGACGACCTGATGGTAAAAAGCCGGGAGGTCGATTCTCACCTCCAGGATCTGGAGGAGACCTTCGGCACCTTGCGTAAATACAAGATGAGGTTGAATCCTCTGAAGTGCATCTTCGGGGCTGTTGAAGCCAAAAATGACCGAAGCCAAAATTGACTTCCGTGGAGTTCGACCCTTGGGGAAAGGGGTGACCTCACACCTACTACACTCAGAAGAACGTCACGGACCGAAGACTTAGGAAGCTATGAACTGACCCTCGGCTCTAGCGTGAAGGTCCCACCTCACACCCGGAAGACCTTTGAGGTCTCCCCCTCCCTAGCCAATGCTTGAGCTAGGTGCCTTGGAGGAAGAAAGCCAAAGAGAAAATAGTGGCTAAGGAAAGAAAATGACAAGTCCCTCTCCAAGGCACCCCTAAGGGTCTATTTATAGTTTTTTCAAGTCTTAGGGGTAAAATGACCAAAACGCCCCTGGGGCCAAAATGCCTCCAGCCAATAGGAAACCTCCACACCGGGGGGCAAAGAGGGAAAAACCACCTCGGGGGTAAAATGGTCCAAGGACGAGACCACGCCAAACCACACCCCCCGGCGGTCTCGCCCGGGGCTGGCCGCGAGGCAGCGAGGCAGGGGCGAGAACTCGGCCCTGGGCCGGTCTCGCCCCGCCTGATCTCGCCTAGCCGCGAGGCAGGGGCGAGAACCCGGCCCTAGGCCGGTCTCGCCCCGCCTGCCCTCGCCTAGCCGCGAGGCAGGGGCGAGAACCCGGCCCCGGGCCGGTCTCGCCCCGCCTGCCCTCGCCTAGCCGCGAGGCAGGGGCGAGAACCCGGCCCCGGGCCGGTCTCGCCCCGCCTGCCCTCGCCTAGCCGCGAGGCAGGGGCGAGAACCCGGCCCCGGGCCGGTCTCGCCCCGCCTGCCCTCGCCTAGCCGCGAGGCAGGGGCGAGAACCCGGCCCCGGGCCGGTCTCGCCCCGCCTGCCCTCGCCTAGCCGCGAGGCAGGGGCGAGAACCCGGCCCCGGGCCGGTCTCGCCCCGCCTGCCCTCGCCTAGCCGCGAGGCAGGGGCGAGAACCCGGCCCCGGGCCGGTCTCGCCCCGCCTGCCCTCGCCTAGCCGCGAGGCAGGGGCGAGAACCCGGCCCCGGGCCGGTCTCGCCCCGCCTGCCCTCGCCTAGCCGCGAGGCAGGGGGTGCGCCTCCGGACTCCGACCGGTCCCGCAGCTTCCCCTCACGCCTACCCTGCTGGGACGGGTGCCTGCCTACTCGCCGCACCCGCCCCTCGAAGAAGGGGGCAAGGGGGGAGGCCAATTTTTCCCCCCTACTAGTATATTTCCATGCTAGAGCCAAAATTGGCCACCAAGAGTCCAAAATATCCAAAAAGCTTAAAAGCTTAAAACTGGCTCTGCGCCTGCCGAAGGGACCTTACCCCGCGAATACGGGGTTGTACACAATCCCCGCTCTTTTCGAGGTTGGCACAAGCTCGGAAAGAAACGTCCAACCCAACGTATTCGTTGAGTGTAGCGGGGTCTCGCGGTGTCGAAAGATTATGAGACCTCTTCCGAGGGGCCAACCTGCCATGCCAGCTGATGAGAGCCTGGGTGGCGAGGATCGTCCCGGAGTAAAAGGACTTGGCTCCCACGAGAGATCAACCTGAACCCACCAGCTAGTGAGAGCCTGGCAGCGGAATCATCTCGGAGCTAAAAGGACTTGGATCCCACGAGAGATCAACCTGAACCCACCAGCTAGTGAGAGCCTGGCAGCGGAATCATCTCGGAGCTAAGGGACTTGGCTCCCACGAGAGATCAACCTGAACCCACCAGCTAGTGAGAGCCTGGCAGCGGAATCATCTCGGAGCTAAGGGACTTGGCTCCCACGAGAGATCAACCTGAACCCACCAGCTAGTGAGAGCCTGGCAGCGGAATCATCTCGGAGCTAAAAGGACTTGGATCCCACGAGAGATCAACCTGAACCCACCAGCTAGTGAGAGCCTGGCAGCGGAATCATCTCGGAGCTAAGGGACTTGGCTCCCACGAGAGATCAACCTGAACCCACCAGCTAGTGAGAGCCTGGCAGCGGAATCATCTCGGAGCTAAGGGACTTGGCTCCCACGAGAGATCAACCTGAACCCACCAGCTAGTGAGAGCCTGGCAGCGGAATCATCTCGGAGCTAAGGGACTTGGCTCCCACGAGAGATCAACCTGAACCCACCAGCTAGTGAGAGCCTGGCAGCGGAATCATCTCGGAGCTAAGGGACTTGGCTCCCACGAGAGATCAACCTGAACCCACCAGCTAGTGAGAGCCTGGCAGCGGAATCATCTCGGAGCTAAGGGACTTGGCTCCCACGAGAGATCAACCTGAACCCACCAGCTAGTGAGAGCCTGGCAGCGGAATCATCTCGGAGCTAAGGGACTTGGCTCCCACGAGAGATCAACCTGAACCCACCAGCTAGTGAGAGCCTGGCAGCGGAATCATCTCGGAGCTAAAGGACTTGGCTCCCACGAGAGATCAACCTGAACCCACCAGCTAGTGAGAGCCTGGCAGCGGAATCATCTCGGAGCTAAAGGGATTTGGCTCCCACGAGAGATCAACCTGAACCCACCAGCTAGTGAGAGCCTGGCAGCGGAATCATCTCGGAGCTAAGGGACTTGGCTCCCACGAGAGATCAACCTGAACCCACCAGCTAGTGAGAGCCTGACAGCGGAATCATCTCGGAGCTAAAGGACTTGGCTCCCACGAGAGATCAACCTGAACCCACCAGCTAGTGAGAGCCTGGCAGCGGAATATCTCGGAGCTAAGGGACTTGGCTCCCACGAGAGATCAACCTGAACCCACCAGCTAGTGAGAGCCTGGCAGCGGAATCATCTCGGAGCTAAGGGACTCCCACGAGAGATCAACCTGAACCCACCAGCTAGTGAGAGCCCACGAGAGATCAACCTGAACCCACCAGCTAGTGAGAGCCTGGCAGCGGAATCATCTCGGAGCTAAGGGATTTGGCTCCCACGAGAGATCAACCTGAACCCACCAGCTAGTGAGAGCCTGGCAGCGGAATCATCTCGGAGCTAAGGGACTTGGCTCCCACGAGAGATCAACCTGAACCCACCAGCTAGTGAGAGCCTGGCAGCGGAATCATCTCGGAGCTAAACTTGGCTCCCACGAGAGATTGAACCCACCAGCTAGTGAGAGCCTGGCAGCGAGAGATCAACCTGAACCCACCAGCTAGTGAGAGCCTGGCAGCGGAATCATCTTGGAGCTAAGGGACTTGGCTCCCACGAGAGATCAACCTGAACCCACCAGCTAGTGAGAGCCTGGCAGCGGAATCATCTCGGAGCTAAGGGACTTGGCTCCCACGAGAGATCAACCTGAACCCACCAGCTAGTGAGAGCCTGGCAGCGGAATCATCTCGGAGCTAAGGGACTTGGCTCCCACGAGAGATCAACCTGAACCCACCAGCTAGTGAGAGCCTGGCAGCGGAATCATCTCGGAGCTAAAGGATTTGGCTCCCACGAGAGATCAACCTGAACCCACCAGCTAGTGAGAGCCTGGCAGCGGAATCATCTCGGAGCTAAAGGATTTGGCTCCCACGAGAGATCAACCTGAACCCACCAGCTAGTGAGAGCCTGGCAGCGGAATCATCTCGGAGCTAAAGGATTTGGCTCCCACGAAGATCAACCTGAGCTAGTGAGAGCCTGGCACCCTCCTAAGGAAGAGCCACCCCCCGAAGCACTCTCGACCCTGCCAGCTAGTGTGAGCCTGGTATGAGGAGATCCTCTCGGGGGTTGGGAGCTGGGCATGTCACCTAAGCTTTTTCAATTCCAACATCCTCTAACGGGGGAAAGAAGATGGGTTACATGACCCCCTCGACTCTACTGGTCGGGGGCTAGACTCCTTACAATAACTTAAACATAAAAAAAGATACATGACTCTGCCGAGGCGAGGCTTCTTCAGGGGGCCTGGGCCTAGTGGTTGTCATCAGGTTCCATCCCACTGGCCACCTCAACCCTGCTCAGGCTCTCCATGATCTTCTCCATCTCCTCTGCCTTAGCCAACCAAGAGATGGTGTTGACTGCCGTGACGTAGCACTGCCTCGCCATCCTGGAGTCTCCCTTGATCCTGACCTGGATCCCATCTGAGTTGAACTTGAGACATTGGTGGAAGGATGAGGGCACGCACCGGAAGGCGCTGATGAGGGGCCTTCCGAAGATGGCATTGTAGCTGCTTGGAGCGTCAACAATGACGAACCTGCAGTTCCTTGAGGTCCCTCCCAACTTCACCTGGAGTCCGACTCCACCTTCCACCTCCTTTCTCTCCCTGAGAATCCGAACAGAGGTCCATCCGACGCCACTATCCTCCTTGGCTCCACCTTCATCCCCTCGAACGCCTTCTTGAAAATGACGTTGACCGAGCTTCCGTTATCAATCAGAATCCGGGAGACGGTGAAGCCTTCGACGGCTGCTTGGATGACCAGGGCGTCGCAGAAGGGATCCTCATGCTCTGGCATATCCTTTGATGAGAAGGTGACCCTTTCCTCCGGGGGAGGGGTCTGGGATGTCGAGGCAACGCTCCGCCGATACATCACATGAAGACTTGCCTTCCGAGCGGCTTCGATCCCCACCCCCCCGTGGATCACAGCTATACCACCTCGGGGTCCTACATCGACCCGGTCCTCACACACATCATCACCCCCTCCTTGGGGTAGAGCTTCAATCCGCTCCGGCTGCTGCTGGGCTGGAGCTCTCGCCCCTCTCACTTCTAGGAACTCAGGGCAGGTAGATGTTGCGTGCCCCTCCACCTGGTGGAAGTCACAGTACGGCAACTCTACCCTACCTCCCCCTCTCCCCTTGCGATTCCTCCTATCCCTTCGGCCAATCACCATCGCTTGCTGGGGTGGGGGCAGGAGTTGTCTTGGGGCTTGCCTCTGGAAGTTGAACCTCCCTTGGCCCCCATGATGGTTCCCTCCATCCTGAATGAGAGCCCTTCCTGGACCATGGGCAGGTCCTCCCTGCTGCCTCCAACCTGGCTCCGGACCCTCCTGTCTCTGGAACCCTTGAGCTCTATACTCCTCTCTCCTTCTCCCTTCATGATGCCTTGAGCCACCCTGCTCCTTCGACTCCACCTCTGTCAACTTTGCCAACTTCTTTACAAAGGCCGGGTTGGCTGCCTCCATGGCTATCTCCTCTGCCGCCCTTTCCATCAGCTCCTCGAAGGAAAGGGGGGCCTTCCGAGTCAAGCTCATCTTGAAGAACCCTTCGCGCAATCCTACCGTGAACGCCATCTGGAGGGCATACCCTGGCACCTCTTGGATGTCAAGGACCTCCTCCTGGAACCTGTCAACGTAGTGGGCCAGCGACTCCTCGGCCCTTTGCTTTAACAGGAAGAGGGACTCAGGACCCTTCTTCCTCTTCTTGGAGGTGGAGAAGCGAAGCTGAAAGCTCCGGCTCAAGTCTTCGAACCCGAAGATGGACCTCGGAGGGAGTTGATGGAACCAGTCCCTCGCCTTCTCCTTCAACGTGATCGCAAAGAGGCGACACTTGAAGGCATCCGTCATCGGCCTGATGGAGACGGCGTCCTCGAACCATTGCAGATGCTGGACGGGGTCATCCTTCCCGGTATAGTAAACCATGTCTGGCTCTCTGAACCCCTCGGGAACGGGAGCTGAGATGATCAACTCACTAAAGGGTGACCCCCTAAGGGGGGCTCTCGCCACCTCTACTCGCGCGACCTGCTCGCCAGGAGGGCTAGCTCTCGCCGGGCTGGGGAACAGCTCTCGGCCTGGGAGGTCTCGCTCAACCCCCTCTACCATCCTTTCCTTCCCAGGTCTCCTATCCGGCACACTTGCTTCTCCCCCTGCTGGGGTGATCTCGCCTTGCCCCCTGGGAGCCAGCTCGCCGAGACCACTCTGGGTTAGCTCACCGAGACCCCTGGGAGCTAGTCCCTGGGAGGTGGGGTTGAGCTGTCAGCCCGAGGGGCAATGCTTCTAAGCATCCCCATGATGCCTTCGATGGAAGCCATGAACTCCTCCCTTCCTACAAAGGGTCCTGGGTTGGGGGAACCACCGAGGTCATCACTACCTCCCTGATCTCCAGCCATGACACTCTCCCGAGATCTTCTGTGCTGGTCACTCTCCACGCTCACCGCACCAAAACTGTTGAAGCCAAAAATGACCGAAGCCAAAATTGACTTCCGTGGAGTTCGACCCTTGGGGAAAGGGGTGACCTCACACCTACTACACTCAGAAGAACGTCACGGACCGAAGACTTAGGAAGCTATGAACTGACCCTCGGCTCTAGCGTGGAGGTCCCACCTCACACCCGGAAGACCTTTGAGGTCTCCCCCTCCCTAGCCAATGCTTGAGCTAGGTGCCTTGGAGGAAGAAAGCCAAAGAGAAAATAGTGGCTAAGGAAAGAAAATGACAAGTCCCTCTCCAAGGCACCCCTAAGGGTCTATTTATAGTTTTTTCAAGTCTTAGGGGTAAAATGACCAAAACGCCCCTGGGGCCAAAATGCCTCCAGCCAATAGGAAACCTCCACACCGGGGGCAAAGAGGGAAAAACCACCTCGGGGGTAAAATGGTCCAAGGACGAGACCACGCCAAACCACACCCCCCCGGCGGTCTCGCCCGGGGCTGGCCGCGAGGCAGCGAGGCAGGGGCGAGAACTCGGCCCTGGGCCGGTCTCGCCCCGCCTGATCTCGCCTAGCCGCGAGGCAGGGGCGAGAACCCGGCCCCAGGCCGGTCTCGCCCCGCCTGCTCTCGCCTAGCCGCGAGGCAGGGGCGAGAACCCGGCCCCGGGCCGGTCTCGCCCCGCCTGCCCTCGCCTAGCCGCGAGGCAGGGGCGAGAACCCGGCCCCGGGCCGGTCTCGCCCCGCCTGCCCTCGCCTAGCCGCGAGGCAGGGGCGAGAACCCGGCCCCGGGCCGGTCTCGCCCCGCCTGCCCTCGCCTAGCCGCGAGGCAGGGGCGAGAACCCGGCCCCGGGCCGGTCTCGCCCCGCCTGCCCTCGCCTAGCCGCGAGGCAGGGGCGAGAACCCGGCCCCGGGCCGGTCTCGCCCCGCCTGCCCTCGCCTAGCCGCGAGGCAGGGGCGAGAACCCGGCCCCGGGCCGGTCTCGCCCCGCCTGCCCTCGCCTAGCCGCGAGGCAGGGGCGAGAACCCGGCCCCGGGCCGGTCTCGCCCCGCCTGCCCTCGCCTAGCCGCGAGGCAGGGGGTGCGCCTCCGGACTCCGACCGGTCCCGCAGCTTCCCCTCACGCCTACCCTGCTGGGACGGGTGCCTGCCTACTCGCCGCACCCGCCCCTCGAAGAAGGGGGCAAGGGGGGAGGCCAATTTTTCCCCCCCCTACTAGTATATTTCCATGCTAGAGCCAAAATTGGCCACCAAGAGTCCAAAATATCCAAAAAGCTTAAAAGCTTAAAACTGGCTCTGCGCCTGCCGAAGGGACCTTACCCCGCGAATACGGGGTTGTACAGGGGCGAGCAAAGGCAAATTTTTGGGTCATCTCCTCACCCCAGCCAGAGTCGAACCCAACCCTGACAAAGTCCGGGCGATTATGGAGTTGGGGCCACCTCGGGATGCGAAGGAGGTATAACGGCTGACAGGGAAGCTGGCAGGACTGAGCAGGTTCCTCTCCCGGGCCGGAGAGAGGTGTTCTCCCTTCTTCAAGACCTTGAGGGGAGGTCGGAAGTTCAAATGGACCCCGGAGTGCGAGGAGGAATTCTAGGCCTTGAAGAGGCAGTTGACTCAGGCCCCCTTGCTCCAAGGGCCAAAGGAGGGGGAGGACTTGTTTTTGTATTTAGGGGTCGGGGCGGAGGCCGTAAGTTCTGTCTTAGTTCGGGAAGAGGGGAGAAAGCAGCTGCCCATCTACTATGTGAGTAGGGTTCTGAGGAAGACGGAACTCCGCTACCCCATCTTGGAGAAGTTGGCCTTCGCTCTAATCATCTCGGCCCGGAGACTCAGGCCCTACTTCTAGGCACACTCCATCCAGGTGGTAACCGACCACCCCCTCCGCAGCATCTTCGAGGGAGTGGAGCATTCAGGAAGACTCGCCAAGTGGTCGGTAAAGTTGAGCGAGTTTGACATCTCCTTTGTCCCTCGGCTCGCAATTAAGGCGCAAGCAATGACTGACTTCCTGGCTGACTATGTGGTCGAGGTAGCAGAAGACAAACTCACTTACCCCGTCCCTTGGAAGGTGATGGTGGATGGGGCTTCAGGGAAACACTCCTTGGGGGTCGGGGTCATCTTGGAGAGTCCCCAAGGGACCTAGATCGAGCAAACGGTGGTGATACATTTCTCCATAACCAACAACCAGGCCGAGTACGAGGCGGTAATCGCAGGGCTACGCCTGGCCAAGGAATTGGGGGTGCATGATGTGAAGGTCTTCACTGACTCTATGGTAGTAGCCTCCCAGATCAACGGGGAGTTCGAGGCAAGGGAGCCCACCCTGCAACGATATCTGGCAAAGGTTAAGGGAATTATCGGGGGGTTCCAGACCTTCTCCATTCAGCATGTGCCACGGGATAAAAATGAACAAGTCGACCACCTCGCCAAGCGCGGCCCTCGGGTGGGGGGCACTATCACGGACCTTTTCCACCCCTCCCTGGAGGAAGAAGAGTTGATGGAGATAGATCGGCGGTCCACATGGATGGAACCATTCACTACCTACCTGTCCACAGGAGAATACCCAGAAGGGATGGATAGAAAGAAGCTCAAGTACAAGTCAGCATATTACCTTTTGCGCGACGGGCAACTTTACCGCAAGACCCTTTCGGGATTACTAGCCCGTTGCGTGGCGGAGGGGGAGGCGTCGAGGATTTTGGAAGAAGTCCACTCCGGGGAATGTGGGAGTCATTCGGGAGGTCGGACCCTGGAGGGAAGGATCTTCAGGCAGGGCTACTTCTGGCCTACCTTGGGGCATGATGCCTTAGAATTTGTCAAAAAATGTCATAAGTGTCAACTGTTTGCCCCCTCCAACTGCAACCGGCTCAGCGACTCAGGAGTATCACGGCCCCTTGGCCTTTCGCAATTTGGGGAATGGACCTGGTAGGTCCCTTCCCCCAGGCAAGCGGGCAGAGGAGATTCTTGCTGGTAATGATCGATTATTTCTCCAAGTGGATGGAGGTGAAGGCTTTGGCCAAGGTGACCTCGCAGATCATTCGAAATTTCATATGGGGGGAGATCATCTGCAGGCATGGGATGCCCCAAGCCATCGTCACCGACAACGGACCACAATTCGCCAGCAATGAGTTCATCAAGTTCTGTGGAGAGCTCGGGATCGATCTCAGGTTCGCCTCTGTCCACCACCCAAGGAGCAACGGGCAGGTAGAGGCGGCCAACAAGATTATCGTGAACCTCCTGAAAAAGAAGGTGGAGAATTTGAAGGGGAATTGGGTAGAGCAACTCCCCTCGGTCCTCTGTGCCCTGAGGACTACCCCCAACACCGCCACGGGGGAGACGCCCTTTAAACTATCTCACGGAAGCGAGGCGGTGCTCCCCATTAAACTCGAGGTCCGTACTCCCAGGGTCGCTGAGGCAGAAGCTGGAAGGGAGGAGTGGAGAGATGAGAATGAGGGAGAACAACGACTCTCTTTGGACTTGATAGAGGAAGTGCGTGACCTCTCCGCGGTTCGGCAGGAGGAAGTCAAGTGGAGAATGGCTAAGTATTTCGACAAGCATGTCCGGGTCAAACAGTTCGTGGAAGGTGACCTGGTTCTAAAGAAGGTAGATGCGGCAGGGAGATCGGCGGCCATGGGGAAGCTCCATCCAAACTGGGAGGGGCCCTACATCGTAAAGGAGACATTAAAATCGGGAGGATACCACCTCCAAAATGTGGAAGGCGAGACTTTGAGCCACACCTGGAGCGGCGACGACCTGAAACGCTTCTATCCCTGAATGTTTGTACGTGCCTCAGCTTTTTTCAATGCAATGTATTTAACTCCTTTTTTACGATAATTGTAACAATGACATGCGATGTGGCGGAACTTCCATGGAAGAGCATCAAAAACACCCGGGAGAGGAAAATAATCTAAGTGTTCTCGCTCTGGGGTTAGGTCTCGATTCTCCCGCTGCCAGGCTCCCTCCAAGCTGGCAGGGCCGGGGTCTCGATGGACGTCGTCATGACCCTGGAGCTGAGCCCGGAGGATGTTCAACACCCGCCCTCAGGCTCCCATCTAGCTGACAGGCCTGGTGGTAGCACCCGGGAGAGGAAAATATTCTAAGTGTTCTCGCTCTGGGGTTAGGTCTCGATTCTCCCGCTGCCAGGCTCCCTCCAAGCTGGCAGGGCCGAGGTCACGATGGACGTCGTCATGACCCTGGTGATGAGCCCGGAGGATGTTCAACACCCGCCTTCAGGCTCCCATCTAGCTGACAGGCCTGGTGGTAACACCCGGGAGAGGAAAATATTCTAAGCATTCTCGCTCTGGGGTTAGGTCTCGATTCTCCCGCTGGCAGGCTCCCTCCAAGCTGGCAGGGTCGGGGTCTCTATAGACGTCGCTATGACCCTGGGGCTGAGCCCTGAGGCTATTCAGCAATCAGGGAGTCCAAGGGGTCCTGTTTCCCTTGGTTGTCTGACTAGAAAGGATCTTTTCCCCCACCTAGTCGAAGGAAAACTGTGCCTCCCGCGCGAGCCTGGACTCGCAGGGGTCTGCTCGGCAGAAGATATTTTCCCGGATGATAGGCGGACGCCTGCGGCGGCCGCTCTCGCAAAGGTCACACAGCGAGTAGGCTGAGAAGTCGCGAGTCTGGTCGCCGCCAATGCTCAAGGCCTCTCGCCGAGCGCGAATCCTAACTCACGTGCATTCTAGCGCTGAAAGTAAAAAAGAGTTAGAATTAAAATTCTTTTCATTATGTTCGCAAAAAGGGGAAGGGCTCGCCCCGGCGAGATTACAGGAAAAGAGGGGGGATGATTACAAGAAGACAGTAGAAAGAAAAAGGGGGGGGAGGAAATTCGGTCAGCTCTCGCCCTCCTCTCCCGAATGGCGATCCTCCTCCTCGCCTCCGAGCGATTTTTCCTTGCCCTTCTCCCCATCAAAGAGGGAGCCAAAGCTCTCCTCCTTCTCGCTGGGCGGAGACGGCGGGAACAGGCTCGGCAGAAGATCTCGGACCGCCACCTCCTCGCAGCCCTCGGCCAAAATCCCTGATCCCTTCATGGCATTCAGGAGGCATTCGGCAGACTCGATCGAGTTGACTCGCAGCCTCTCCATAACCTCCCCCTCGCCGAAAACCCGGGGCCGCTTGTAGGGAAAAGGCGGCTCGGCACTGTCTGGGGGGAAGAGGGCTTCCGTCAGCCGGCGGACCTCGCCTTGGAGACAGCGGTTCTGCTCCTTTAACGCCTCCACCTCGGTCGCCGACCGAGCAGCAAAGGCCTCCTGCTCGCGCGAGCTGGCCTCCTGATCCGCGAGGCGGAGCCGCAACAGGGCAGTCTCGCCCTCCAACTCATTGGAACGGGCTTGCAGCACCTTGGCGGACTCGGCATCCTGAAAAGCAAGAGGGTCAAACTCTCGGTAAAATATTTTCCAAGTTAAAACAAGAGTTGGTCGACTCTTACCAGCCCGCCCGAAGCCTCGTCGAGTAAGCGTTCGACAATTTCGAATCACCGCTCCGCGTCAGCAGCTTTCTCCGCCGCCAGGTCGCGCTCCTGCTCGGCTTTGATCAGGAGTTGGCTGAGCTGGAAGCCGCGGCGGACCATCATATGGTGAAGTTCGAAGGCCCTTAGATGCGCCTGCAGGCCCTCGTGTCCTATCTGCCGAGGAGTCAGGTTCTTGTAGGCATCGGCGCCCTCCCGGCCATAGAGGCCGAAGCCAAGGGCAAACGCGTGGCCCGTGGGAGGCCGGCGAGTCCCCAGGAAGGAGCGCGAGTAGAGACGGAGACACGATGGGCCCCCTCATCCCAGAGCAGCATCGGCTCACCGGCCGCATCCTTGCTCCTTCCCCCCTTCCCGAAGTGGGGGTGGTCCTTTGGGGCTCCCGAGCCACTGGGGGCAACCTCCTCGACGGAAGGAGGAGAGGAGGACCCGCGCCTCTTCCCGCGGGGGGATGATGTCTCCTTCAGTGGGCTCGCCGGGGCTTCGTCGGAAAAAACCTCCGGCGAGCTCATGAACCTGACGGGCGACGCGGGCTGCTGTGGAAGGCCTCGCGAGACCACCCTCGCCTTTTTAGGGGCCGAGGGGCGGTGGACCGAGCTCGGCCCCCCAAGCTCCAGTCGCCTCTTGCTGGAGGGCTTGCCCCTGACCTTCTCTTCCCGGCACGCCTCAGCCGCGGCCCGGGCCTGCTCGAGCGGGTCCGAAAACACTCCAGGGCCGGCGAAGGGAGGGTTCACCGGGATCAGTCGCTCCCCTGCAAAAAAGACTTAGCCGAAAAATAAGGTTCTGATCGGTTAGGCCAAATGGCGAGCGGAAGGTGGGCGAGGCGAACCTTCACCAGGAAGGATAGGCGGCAGGGATTCGAGGCCGCGACGGAGGAAGGCGACCTCGAAGTCCTTGTACAGGAAAAACTTGTGGAGCTCGACGTCATTACCAGACACGGACGGTGGCCGGTACACCTCCTCGCTCTTCTGCAAGGGCGAGAAGGGAATATTGCCGAGGTCGCCCCAGATGAAGACAATCTTCGACATCCAGTTGTGATTTTTGTTGGCGACCTCGCAGATCTTTATGGATGTGCCGCCGAAGAAGGCGACCCCGTCGGCGTTGGCTTTGTAGGAGAAGAGCTTGCGGAAGACGGTGAGATTGAACTCGATCCGCTCTCGGCGGAGGTAGCAGGCAAACCCCACTATCATGGCGATGGCGTTGGGGTTGAGCTGCGCGGGCACAGTGCCGTAGTACTTGAGTACCTGGCGGACCTCCGGCCAGAGCGGCAGGCGCAACCCCACCTCAAAGTGCGAGATGGGGAAGGCGAGCTCGTCCTCAAATAACGAGTTAATGGCCTCATGCTCCGCCGGGAGGCGGGCCACAAAGCCGGCAGGGACGTAATCCGCCACAAACTCGGCGAGCTCGCTCGCCGTGGTGTTCCCCTCAAAGAAACAGTGGTCCGCGAAGTTCTGGGCGCACTTTGAGCGGCCCTCGGAGTCGGGGTTTCCTTTACCCATGCTCGCTGAGGGGACGAAAGCATGCGAGCAGTAGGTAGGGAGGGCAAGGAAAGGAAGGAATGAGAAGGCAATAAAGGCGTAGCCGAGGGTAGGTGGGGATCCCTATTTATAGAAAAAGAAGGGGAAGCGAAACCGACTGACCAGCCCGGCTCACATACCCTGCTTCGCGTATCCCGTCTCGTCGCTCTCTACTCGCCGACCTAGGCGAGCCTAGCTAAGGAATCCGAAAAGGCACGCACCGATCGAAGAAGAAAAGACGTGCTCGCATGATAAAATTTATACACTTTATTTAGCATTCCAAAGTAAATTGTCCAAAACAAAGAAAAGCAGAAAAGCGCGCGCATAGACCGGGCGACAGTGGGGGCGAGTACCGGTCGGCTCGCAAGAGAGCCGTCCTCAATTACCCCGGTCTCGCCGACCCGATGCCGCCAGCCGCTGCACAAAAAGTTGCCGAAGCTGCCCCAGGTTCCTGTTCGCCGCTCGTAGGTTCTCGTCAATCTCGTCAAAAAGTATGGAGGAAGATGTCGCCGCGTACGCCGAGCTGATCCTCGCCTCGCCGGCAAGCTGCACGCACTCATCCTGCAGCCTGGAGTTGTCTTTCTTCAGCTCATGGAGCTCGCGCACTAGCTTCTTCAGGACCAGTTGGCTTCGCCTCGACCGTTCGGGGCTGTCCACCTCCGAGTCCAGGAAGACGTCCAAGGCGCGCGACGATGGAAGAGGAGAGTAGACGGCCCGTTCGGCGGAGTTATCAGTCGCGGCTGGGTCCGGCAGGCCTGTACAGGGAAGTCAAGATAGCGAGTGGGAGGAGCGAGCGCCAGTTAGAATCAGACGCAAAATAAGGAGGTCAGGGGCATACCTTCAGTATCCTGGGGGGAAGCAGGAGCGGATGTATGCTCGGCATCCACCCCAGTAGCCGCAGGAGCAGACGAGGGATGTTGAGAGTGAAGGCGAGCCGGCGATACCGACCCCCGCGAGTCTGGCTCCACGATTTTGGTGACAGGAGGCGAGTCTCGCGGGCGCAGGTCAGGGGATGACCCGGGCCCCTTGGCAGGTCTCGACCCTTGGTGTGGAGACCTCGCCGCCTTGGTCCTGTTCAGCGGTAAGATCCACAAAGTCTTTGTCATGAGGGGCCAGGGCAGAACGGTTGGAAGAGTCGGAGCCATAGGCCAAAGTGTTCTTTAGGTCAGCAAAGATGTGCTCGGCCTCGGGAGGAAAGGGCCTCGCCCTCTTGGCCGAGCCGAATTCAGCAAAACGGCGGGCCGGGGCGCTCAGATCCGTCAGGGCTGTGGCACGAAGGGCAGTCTCCCCGCGCGATTTCGCGAGTCGTTCCATGACTTCTTTCGGGAGTGGCATCTCGGCAGGGCTTAAGTAAAGAGAGGGGCGGGGGTCAGTCGAGCAGGCAGGGCATGTATATATAGCCATCGGTGGGTCCTACCAAGAGATTCCTTTCGGCTCCTGTCGCACTCGCAGGATCCTGGTGGGTTGGATGTTTCTTTCCGAGTTTGTGCCAACCTCGCAAAGAGCGGGGATTGTGTACAACCCAGTATCCAGCGAGTGGGCTAACAGGAGCCGATCCGGCGGGCCCAGACCGCCCCCGAGCCTCAGGTGAGTTCAGCAGGGTATGCCGAGCCCAGCATGCCGAGTACGTGCTCGGCAATCGTCGGGCCGAGCTCGAAGACCGTGGAGCTGAGCCCGACGAGAGGAGGCCGTTCATCGTGGGCCCGGCCGAGTATATGCTCGTCTAGAGCCACGGGGTCGACGAGTACCAACATGACCGTCATCGGCGAGCAGGGGCTTCAAGCCCGACCTTCCCAGGCTTGAGGCGAGGCGAGTCAGGTCCGCGGCGCTGCGAGAGGCGAGTTCATCCGCCGCTCCTCACCTCGGCGCAGGGGGAGCCTTCTCGCGCCCGTACTCGCCGCCCCCACTCAGTGAGCTCTTCTCGGGGCCGGCTCGCCCTTCAGTTGTGGGATGTTTTTACCATGTTACCCCCTTTGGATTGCCTATAGTCCTCGAAAACAGTGAAGGTTGGGTATTTGCAGGCCATCTTTTCCTATAAATAGGACCCAAGGGGTATCTCAGAAGGCACGCTCTTTTGTGCTCGGTCTTCTAGCGCTTTCTGAGGTACCTTAGCTTCAGCACTTGGCTAAGGAGGGGAAGCGCTCTAAGATCTTCCTGGTGTGTGATGGGACCTCCGTGCTGAAGCCTTGGGTCTGTTCCCGGTCCCTCTCCCTTGACCCTTGGGCTTGTGAGTAGAGAAGTAAGTGTGCGATCACCCCTTCCGCAAGGGTCGGACTCCACAGGGACCGATTTTTCGGTTTCAACATCTCTAACTTAGGAGAAATAAGAATAACATACACATACAAATCAAAGTCGCTAGCGAAGGATGAAATCTCTTTCTTTCCAACACTATCTCGAAATCTATATTGCACTTTCGCCGCTCCTCTCTCGAATCTCGCGGCGTAGTATGATGATGGAATTTTAGCTAAAGATTTGTACGACTCCTCTCTCGAATCTCGCCGTACAAAATAGAGGATTCAACTCTAAACAATGTAACTCATCTCTCGAATCTCGCTACGCAATCAAGAAGAAGAACACTTACTCCAAACATTCCATGAAATAAATATATATCCAAGAAAAATAATTTCAAAACATTTATTAAGGAAAAGTTAACATCAAAACATCACAACACTACAAAGTATTCTCACATACAAGACTTATAAAATTAGTTCATAGTGGAAGGGAAGAACACCACAAAAATAGGAAAGATCTTACAACACATGATGGTAAGAATGCAAAATAGTGCAGGAAATGCTCTCCTATTCGCGTACAAGCAACTCTTCTCGAAGATTCGGTCTTGCCCTAGTCCTTCTTCTTTCTCCAAGATGATGGCATTCTCTTTTTCCACTCCTTGAATGAATAATCCTCTTTTTAGGCCAATTTCGTGTTTTAATTTCGTGCCCCCATCTGAAAGGATGCCTCCTTTCACTTTTCAAACTGCTGCAGATTTTGAAAATTCGAATTTTGAAATTTCGAAAGTTCTTATAACAACTAAAAAAATTGTTATAACAACTTTCCCAGCACAGAAAACTGCTTCAGCATTCCTTCTCCGGATTGAGTTTTTCGGCGATTCTGACAAGAAAACATTGGAAAATGGTCAAATTACTCAAACATAAGTTAAATATGAATTTTATCATTTTTTATACTTAATAAAACATCTTATCACTATTTTTTGCCAAATAAAATGGACATGGATAACTTCGTTTAAGAAGTTATCACCTGTCCGCCAAACTGCTAAGGGCAGACCGCCACTTCTAACCGTCAATCCCCAAACGGCAAACCGCCAAGACTTAGAAGACTTAACATTGTAAAAGCTCTTTAAAAAGGCTCTCTTTCCAAACAACATAAAAAGGATAGTGACAATTTAATAGGGCTTTGCATACTGCTATGGCCTCCCTAAACAGGGACAATTTTTGGCTATTTCGATCGGACCTAGAGGAAGGTCAACTGAAAAATTTGATCATGTAATCATTGATCTAATCGCCAGCGAAAATCGTGATTTAAAAATCGAAAAAGTTTATGCTTAAATGGTTTCCTCTAACCATCCATATTAACGATTTGTTAATCAACAATTTTTCTCATAGTGGAAATTTTAGCTTTACATCAATCTTGAATCATCATATCCCAATGATAAATTAATGGTGAAAATTAGGCTCTGTTTGGTATTTTGGCGGGACGCCAATCCGGCAAGGCTGAAATAACTAAAGGTTGTTTGGTAAGTTATTGGGAGCTCCAGCTGAGGACGACCGGCGTGAAAGGGGGCCAAACCGGATGTTTTGTGACTGGCAGCCCGAGCATCATTCGACCGTTGTGAACGACCGTTTCCTCTCTCCTCCCCGGCGTGCCACCGGGCCGGGTTCCCAAACAGAGCTTTAGTTTTCAGAAAAACTCATATACCTATTATTGTAGGCAGTCATCAAACATGTCAGTTGTCTCTTCAATGAATATTATTTTTAAGCATTCCTTCAATATTTGCTATGAATTATCATTAAACTCATCAACTTCATTAAAATTTATTTGACATTCACGATAATATATGCGCCAGCATAAGAATTTTTTTTAACAAAAATCAAACAGTGGCTTACAACTAATTTTCACTTTAATTAATTGATAATGTGTTTATTTTTAATTGCATTGTTTTAATTGATTTGAAGCCCCGTGCCTGTCGTGGTTCGAGTAGTCTTGCGTTTGACCGCAAGAGCGATGCCCCGTACCCGTCACCCGTGTGTGCTCCTGTAGCTCATTGTTAGGGCCATCACCGGCGGTGGCCCTGCCGGAGCGCCGGCGGACTACCTTCGGTGGGTTCGTCGGGTCCAGCAAATCCACCGGTGAGCTTCGGGTAAGCCAACGCCCGCAGCCTCAGTTGTGAAGCATTAATTTTTTTTTTTTTTCAAAAATAGGCTTTTGTGGATGCTGATGAATCAAACGGCTAGAATCATTGAGATGTAGAAGATCCCCATGGAATATTAAGCGGTGAAGAGAAAAATCTTCAGAAAGCAGAACAAAGCTTGCCAAAATGGATGGCTTAGGATACACCAGTACTACCCTCACTCCATTATTATTATTATTATTATATAATAATAATTATTATTTTATATAAAGTAAATCACATTTCTTTGATTATTATATAATTGTCATTGCAACCTTTTTGACGCAATATATGTAAGATTCTATGATTAACTTTAGTTGTCGTTGCAAATTGGGAATCAAAGATGGTAGGTTAGATACTTGTCCACTACTATTACATTGAAGTTTACCTTGACCAGGGACTATCAATTTAAAAATTAATTAATTAAAATCTTAGTAGGTGAGGTGGGTGCACCACAGGCGACTTTAGTTTGGACGACGTCGTCTAATCGGCCACCTACGTGTAGTCGTGCCGAGAACTCCCGTAGAAGGATAATTCGACGAATAATAATTCTTCAAGAACTTTTGGAAGACGAAGGAGAAAGGAGATAAATCATTAGAGTTAGGGCCGAGAAAAGTAAATTTTTGCGGTTGGGGATGCCATTAATTAACCAATTAAAGGGATCTGATCCCCACAGAGGGGACCCTTGAAGAAGTGCTTTATTTAACTAACCAAACACTATAAGCTCTATATATTTAACTGGTTCCCAATTGAACATGTCAAACCCAATTTTCATACTCTATTAAGCAAAGTTGTTCTTTGTTAAAACTAGGGCTTGGACAACAAAACCCTATCGGGGTGTCGAAAACTCCAAGCATTGCCGATCATGGAATTCGTTCATCTAAATATATATCGAGCCCTGATGGAGTTTTATGGCCTCCAATATGCATAATTAGATGGATAAAATAACAAGATTGAGGGTGTTACATATTTAATTTCTCTAAATAGATGTTCTTCTACTAATTTTTTTCGTCACATTTACATTGACTCTATAAATTATACCCTAGGGTTCGATGACGTAGAATGTAATTGAATCAAATCTCTAATTTAATGACTTAACATATATTATAACCTATTTAAAATACATTGTTTATCCAAGTATTTATACCTTATTCCTAAATTAAAAGTAATTATTACAATTCATAAAATCTAAAAAAAAACTACAGAGCTGATCCTAAACTTACTATGATAGACTGTCAATAAGCATGTCAATAATTTTTTTGGACTATCATTAAGCATGTCAGCGATTTTTTTGATGGGCTACCATTAAACCAATCAACTTTATTAAAATTGATTTGACCTGAATGATTACATATGTATTATGCATTATGGGGTTTTGTGTAGCAAAAATTGAAAAGTTGTGTATAACTCATTTCTGCATTAATTACTTAATATTGTGTGTGATTGTTATTAGCACTGCATTTTTGGATATTCGCACTATATTTACTCTTAATTTTCCGCGCATTTTGAAAATACTCTTTGTACATGCATTTTTAGGAAAAGTGTTCAACACGAAAGTTGTAGATCTCGACAAGATCTACAACTTTCGTGTTGAACACTTTTCCTAAAAATGCATGTATAAAGCGTATTTCTAGAAATACGCTAAGATTTCACGCCTTTTAGAAATACGTTTTATACATGCATTTTTAGGAAAAGTGTTCAACACGAAAGTTGTAGATCTCGTCGAGATCTACAACTTTCCTGTTGAACACTTTTCCTAAAAATGCATGTACAAGGAGTATTTTCAAAAAGCGCGAAAAATTAAGAGTAAATGTAGTGCGAATATCCAAAAGTGCAGTGCATTTAACAGTCACCTAATTTTATGCTGCAATATTAAATAATTGATATGAGCGGAACCGCGAGTCTATTGTGGTTTGGGTACTGTTGCGATTGACCGTATGCACTGAATCCCGTGCATGTCAATCGTATGCGCGTATATAAGCAATCATGCAAAGAACTGTTAATGCACCTGTAGTAATCATGCATGGCTTGTTGTCAGCCGGAAGAAGCCTAGATGACTTTCTTCTGTTTCACGCTATGTCTCCTCTTTCTCCCATTTGACTAAATTTGTCTTCAATAATTAATCTAGATAGCATGCAATTCAAGTGTTCAGTAGGCTGAAAAACATTTGTCAAAACAATTACTCAGTTCAATATGATTATATAAGATTATGCCGCGTATGATCACGCATGCGACGGACAACCTGCACAATACATGTCAAATGGGATATATATATGCATTATATATATAAGCTCAAGCTTTTTTAAGGCTAAAAAAGCTTGAGTTGATTCTCCCACAATACATGTCGGAATTAGACAAATAATATATGCATTTTATAGCCAAGATCGAGATCTAAAACTTTCATGTTGAACATTTTTTCAAAATTTGCACGGTTTAGCCGGAATCTGGTCCGAAAAGTTGCTGGTTGGAATTTTGAAATTTATTATTATTATATTCATTTCGAGACTGCAACCTTTTCGGGAGAGATTCCGGCCAAACCGTGCAAAATTTGAACGAATGTTCAACATGAAAGTTGTAGATCTCATTCTTGCCTACAAAATGCATATATTATTTGTCTAATTCCGACATATATTGTGGAAGAATCAGCTCAAATTTTTTTACACTTTAAAAAGCTTGAGTTTATATATGTTATTAATTATATCTATACTATTATACAAAAACTACTCTTTGGTGAAACATTGTCCGATGTCCCTATATTGCCCTTATTGTTGAAACAAAAAACTTGGTCTCTCGTAGAGATCGAGGTCCCAAAAGAGGGGTGACTTCACACCTACTACACTCAGGAGAACGTCACGGACCAAAAGCTCAGGAAACTAGGAACAGACCCTCAGCTCTAGCGTGGAGGTCCCACCTCACACCCGGAAGACCTTTGAGGTTTTCCCCTCCCTAGCTAATGTTGAGATAGGTGCCTTGGAGAAAGAAAGCAAGGGGATTCAAGTGATGAAGAAGTGATCCCTCCAAAGCACCCTCAATAGTCTATTTATAGTTTTTTGGAGATGGCCTGCCAATATCCAACCTCCGTTGCTCTGAAGTTACTGAAATGCCCTCAAATTGGTCTGCCAACAGCCAAATCCCGTTATTCCAAACATCTAAATGCAGTCCACCAGGGGCAGACCCTCAAGTAGGGCGAGCAAGAGACAAGGCATGGGGGGTACTAACTCGACGGCTTGGGGGGTACTCAGCCTGGGCGGTACTCGGCGGCCTGGGAGGTACTCGGCGGTCTGGGCGGTACTCAGCCTGGGCGGTACTCGGCGGCCTGGGGGGTACTCGGCGGCCTGGGCGGTACTCGACGGCCTGGAGGGTACTCGGCGACCTGGGTGGTACTCAGCCTGGGCGGTACTCGGCGGCCTGGGGGGTACTCGGCGGCCTGGGCGGTACTCGACGGCATGGGGGGTACTCGGCGACCTGGGTGGTTCTCAGCCTGGGCGGTACTCGGCGGCCTGGGGGGTACTCGACGGCCTGGGGGGTACTCGGCGGTCTGGGGGGTGCTCGGCGGTCTGGGGGGTGCTCGGCGGCCTGGGGGGTGCTCGGCGGCCTGGGGGGAGCTTGGCGGCCTGGGGGGAGCTGGGCGAGCTCGAGGCTGGGTGACCCCCCGAGGGGGCCGGGGGGAGAAAAATATTTCCTCCCCCTACTAGTATATTTCCAAGGTCAAGCCAAAATTGGCCACCAAGAGTGCAGAATCTCTGAAACGCTTAAAAAACATAAAGCTGGTCATGCGTCTGCCGAGTGGACCCTACTCTGCGAATACGGAGTTGTACACTTATAGTTGTATTCATAATTACACAATTATCTTAAACTTTATATTAGTATATTATAAAGATAATATCTTTTTAGGTAATTACACAACTTTACAATATTAAAATACAAAAAATAAAAACACTAAATATCCTAAATCTATTGTCTCTAGCTATGAATTACAAGAGAAAGATTAATGTTTTAACGTTAAAATATAATTTGTTTTACAAAATAAAAATTGTATTCTTGATTTATATTTTCTTACAGTCATTTTGAGTACTCATATGTATATGTTGCGGGTCGGGCGGAGCCAGCTGCGGACGGGCGAAGCCCGCCGGGAGAGGGCGAAACCCGCCGGGAGCGGGCGAACCCACCGTCGCTGGTCGGGTACTGTCGCGCGAGGCCATAAGGGCGGGTACTATCCACGACAAATGTCGCCGCCCACGGCAAATGTCGCCGCCCACGGCAAATGTCGCCGCCCACGACAAATGTCGTCCCCGCGACAAATGTCGCACTGTCGGCGAATGCTGCATCTCGGCGAATGTCGCACCCCGTCGAATGTCGCACCCTGCCGATCGTCGCACCCCCGTCGAATGCCCTCGGGGTCGAAGGCCCGTGCCTGTCACTTGTATATATCTCTACTAATATACGAAAACTACTCTTTGGTGAAACTTTATATTAGTATATTATAAAGACAATATCCATTTAGGTAATTACATAACTTTACAATATTAAAATACAAAAAGTAAAAACACTAGATACCTAAACCTATTGTCTCTAGCTAGGAATGACAAGAGAAAAATTAATGTTTTAACGTTAAAATATAATTCGTTTTACAAAATAAAAATTGTATTCTTGATTTATATTTTTTACGGTCATTTTGAGTACTTATATGTATATGTTGCGGGTCGGGCGGAGCTCGACGGGAGCGGGCGGAGCCCGACGGGAGCGGGCGGAGCCCACCGGGAGCGGGCACTGCCCGCCGGGAGCGGTCAGGTACAGTCGCGCGAGGCCATAGGGGCGGGTACTGTCCACGACAAATGTTGCCGCCCACGACAAATGTCGCCGCTCACGACAAATGTCGCCGCCCACGACAAATGTCATCCCCCCGACAAATGTCGCACCACCGGCGAATGTCGCATCCTGGCGAATGTCGCACCCCGCCGAATGTCGCACCCCGCCGATTGTCGCACCCTCGCCGAATGCCCCCAGGGTCGAAGCCCCTTGCCTGTCACTTGTATTTATTTAAATATATAAGGGAATTTTAGGCTAAAAATTGGTTTTCTTCCCAAGGGGAAGTAAACAGAAAAATTACCCCCAAATGTATATATTTTTCAAAAAGTGATTAACATGAAAGTTGTATAGATGAGATCTACAACTTTCATGTTGATCGCTTTTTTATTTGAAACCGTTTAGTATCCCAATTTGAACCCTAAAAAAATGTGTGTATATATTCATACATACATATACGGCGTAACATTTTTTTGAGGGGTCTAAACGGCTTCAAATAAAAAAGTGATTAACATAAAAAGTGTAGATCTCATCGATACAAATAACTTTTATGTTGATCATTTTTTGAAAATAATGTACTTTTGAAGGTTATTTTGCCGATTTTTTCTCCAAAATTCTCCTATTTATATACCAAACTATAATGCTATGGATCATTTGTACATCATGTCTTTCTTTAAAAATGTATTAAATTCCCCTATATTTATCAAAGTATACATCATGTCTTTCTTTAAAAATGTATATGGATCCTTTGTCACTGATAGGAATTGGATCTATTTTATGGTTTTAGGGGTGCACATAACAATCCACAAAATGAAATCATGGGGTTGACTAGTCAACCCCATGATTCCCTTCATGATGGGAGAAGTGGAGAGCCCACTTTCTCTCATCTTCATCTCCTCCATCCAATTCCCCCCTCTTTCTCTCCCACCAAATATGAGATCCACAAAAAGGGGAAAGAGGGGAGAGAGAATACCGCCGCCGCAACCAACGGCCACCCGGCCGCCGTCGCCCGGCCGCCGGGCGGCCGCCCGGCCGCCGCCGCATGGCCGCGGCCGCCGCCGCCGGCCATCACCGGCCACCTCCACCGCCAGCCGGTGGCTCGCCGCCCGAACCTCCACCATCCGATCATGGCGCGCTACCACGACCGTCCGATCAAGGGGCAACCACCCACTAACCCACTACGTTAGTGGTGGGGCCCACCATGATCTCCTCCCGGAGCCTATAAAAGGACCCCAGGGGCTCTTCATTTTTCATTCTGTTTTCTCCTACGATTCTCCTTCTTCTTCCTCAGGTGGGAGCTCTCCCGTCTCCTCCTTCGTGGCGACCGCCTCTCGCCGCCAACCACCAGCGGCCACCTCTCGCCGCCAACCACCGACGGCCACCCGCGACCTCCAGCGGCCACCAGCGACCCTCAGCGGCAACCAGCGGCTATCAGCACCCGTCATTGGCTATTAGCACCCCATCAACGCACCGTCAGGAAGGAAGCACCCCAAAGCCAGAGGAAGCCGAGCGAAGAAGACAGTGGTAGCCCACGAGCACGGGCCGCCCACGAGCGCACACGCCCGAAGCATCCCGCGCGTTCCACCGTTCAAGTCACGTTGGCGGGGCAGTTTGTTGCCCGCCAACAGCTACAGTCACCTTCTCTCCTCTCAAGATTGTAACTGGAGCGGTCTGTCGCCCCGATTCACTCATCATATTGTAACCTTCAGCAATCTAGTGGATTTTGACCGGCACCGAACCAGTCACGCGGTTTTTTACCCATTTAAGGGGTTTTTCCACGTCATCAAGCCTTGTGTTCACTGTTTCATTTTCATCGACTATGTGCGCGCTCGACCGCTCCGTGAGCTGAGACGGTCCAAGATTATCCGGTCCGACCGGAGCGCCGAGTTTGGCGCCGTCTGTGGGAAACATTCCCAACATCCTTCGCAGAACAAGTTCATCATCCATACCACCGCGATGGCAAAGAGAAGTGCCCGCACTGCCAAAGGATCCACACTTGGCGGACACACTGAACCAGTACGATCTCACTCTCTGGTAGACGTGCCACTGACCGCTGAAGCAGCTTTCGCCCCCGTCCCCGCCTTGGAAGGGCGTGTTCGCCAAATGGAAGAGCAGCAGACAGAGATGCTCGCACTACTTCGGAACCCGGGAGCACCTCCAGCTCCACCAAGGTCACCTCCGCCAGCTAACAATCCTCCACCACTTAATACAGCAAGGAACCAGGAAGCCCCTGCGGGGCAAGAAGAACTTGAAGACTACTCTGAGGCCGCCAGTTCGACTCATCCCCCTCCAAGGGGAGCAAGGGCGGATCACCCCCGCCACAATCTAGTTAACGATGCTCGCATCCACCCTCTCCTCACTCGCGAAGAAATCAGGGAGGTCGTTGCTGAAGAATACCGCCAAGCCGCGAGGAGAGATTTTCACCCTCATCGACCGCTTTGCCAAGGCTCCCCCTTAGCCCCACAAATCCTCGACCATCCGATCCCGCAAGGATTCAAACTCCCAAGCATTGAGACATTCGATGGAACTGATGATCTGCTCGAACATGTCAATCATTTTACCACTATCATGAGGATTTTCAATGCCTCTGATCCACTGCTATGTCAAGTATTCCCAACCACCCTCAAAGGGCAAGCTCGAACGTGGTTTCACTCTTTAAGAGCAGACACCGTTACCAGCTTCGCCGAACTGACCAGACAGTTCTCCGACCAATTCATCGCCAATCGAAGGATCGTTCGCGATCCATCACATCTCTCTGGAATCCGCCAAAATGAAGGGGAAACCCTCAAAGAATTCTTCCGACGATTCACTGCCGAAGCCCGCCAGATCCCAGGAGTCGACCCCGAGCTCTTACGGGGAGTGTTCCTGGGAGGTCTCCGTCCTAGCGGCTTCTACTCAGCACTTATGAGAGAAACCGTCCCCAACTATCCAGATCTTGTACACAGAGTCGAGGCTCGGATCGCTGCCGACGAGGCTATTGAAGCTCATTGTGAACAGTTTAACGATAACCAGAAGCGAAAAAGGGAAAATGAGCCGGCCCCTCAACACCAAGAAGGAAGATTCTGACGTAACCATCAGAGAGATCAGTCGCCCAGGGAGTACACACCCCTCAACACCTCCAGGACAAATGTATTTTATGCAATCCAAGGCAAAGAGGCGCTCCGCAAGCCCAGACCTCTCCCTAAAAATACTGGGGACCAGACAAAGTACTGTGAATTTCACCATGGACAAGGACACGACACGGAAGACTGCTCAAAGCTCAAGGAGGAGATCGAGTATCTCATCAAACAAGGCCTCCTGGGGAGATTCTTACGGGGATAGGAACCAAGTCCACGGAAAGGAACGCGGCCCACCGTTTGCTAGGCCGGACTGGGGGGCAACCCCGCAGACGACCAACCCAAGAGAGGGCTTCGCACCTCAAAAGGGTTCTATCTAATATAGCTTGTTGATGGCGAGCATCATCTGTGTAGTTTAACATGCGTACTCATTCCGCCCAAGTACGAAGACATCCATTTACCCTCACAGCAACTGCCTCCGTGCAGCGCGCTCCTCACAGCAACTGCCTCCGTGCAGTGCGCTCCTCACAGCAACTGCCTCCGTGCAGCGCGCTCCTCACAGCAACTGCCTCCGTGCAGCGCGCTCCTCACAGCAACTGCCTCCGTGCAGCGCGCTCCTCACAGCAACTGCCTCCGTGCAGCGCGCTCCTCACAGCAACTGCCTCCGTGCAGCGCGCTCCTCACAGCAACTGCATCCGTGCAGCGCGCTCCTCACAGCAACTGCCTCCGTGCAGCGCGCTCCTCACAGCAACTGCCTCCGTGCAGCGCGCTCCTCACAGCAACTGCCTCCGTGCAGCGCGCTCCTCACAACAACTGCCTCCGTGCAGCGCGCTCCTCACTGCAACTGCCTCCGTGCAGCGCGCTCCTCACAGCAACTGCCTCCGTGCAGCGCGCTCCTCACAGCAACTGCCTCCGTGCAGCGCGCTCCTCACAGCAACTGCCTCCGTGCAGCGCGCTCCTCACAGCAACTGCCTCCGTGCAGCGCGCTCCTCACAACAACTGCCTCCGTGCAGCGCGCTCCTCACAGCAACTGCCTCCGTGCAGCGCGCTCCTCACAGCAACTGCCTCCGTGCAGTGCGCTCCTCACAGCAACTGCCTCCGTGCAGCGCGCTCCTCACAGCAACTGCATCCATGCAGCGCGCTCCTCACAACAACTGCCTCCGTGCAGCGCGCTCCTCACAGCAACTGCCTCCGTGCAGCGCGCTCCTCACAGCAACTGCCTCCGTGCAGCGCGCTCCTCACAGCAACTGCCTCCGTGCAGCACGCTCCTCACAACAACGGCCTCCGTGCAGCGCGCTCCTCACAACACCTGCCTCCGTGCACAACAACCGCCTCCATGCAGCACGCTCCTTACAACAACAACCCTCGCGCAAATTCCCCGTAGGGGCTTGCCCTCCTCACAATGAAGCCGCAAGCAGCCCTCGCGCAAACTAAGCCCCGTGCAATTCTCACGCAAACTAAGTCGTGGTCGCAACCGCGCAAATCAAGCAGCGAGTCAGTCTCGTGCGAGCGAAGCCGCGAGCCAGCCTCGTGCAAACTAAGCCGCGGTCACAAACCGCGTAAGGCAAAGTCACAAGCAAGTCTTGTGCGAGCAAAAGTCACGAGCCAAGCTTGTGCGAGCAATAGTAGCGAGTCAGTCTCACGCAAAACAACGTTATACGTCAAACTCACGCGAAACAACATGAACTTTGCCAACTGGGGTACCATTCTGAAAACACCGTCTCTGCATCTGGGAATCTCGCCGCAGCAAGTTTCCCCTTCCGACCTTGTACAAGTACTCGGTGATACACTCGGGGAGCAACAGAAACTCCACATCTCAGTAATCTCTTCCCTTGGGCGCTTAGTCCGCCATGCATGTTACACCTTGCGAACATCGCATATGCAGCATGTATCGCGCACGCATCACTCACCCATCGTGCACATTACATACCGTGCACATCGTACCTTGTGCGCACGTCACATACCTCGCGCCTTGCGCACACAAGGCGCAATTGTGCATATCACAACAAGTACGAAAAGGCCCATAACGGCGCTTCCAGAAGCGCAAGGCAAGCAAGAGCCCGCACGCACGACACGCGCACCTAGGTTGCTCGCACACAGGTTGCACACACGCACCGCGCGCGCACGGTCGCTCGTGCGCAGACCCACGCATGGGGTTGCGCCTTCGCACACGCGCGCACACCCGAGCGAGCAAGGACCCACGCAGAGGGTCGCGCACGCGCGTGGGGCCGCGTGCGCGCACACCCGCGCGCACACACACCCGCGCGCTGGGACGCGCTCCGCTCGCGCGCCCGCGCGCTGGGTCACGCGCGCGCACCCGCGCGCTGGGTCGCGCGCGAGCACACCCGCGCGCGCACCCGCGCGCTGGGTTGTGCACGCGCTGGGTTGTGCGCGCGCGCACCCGCGCGCGCGCACCCGCGCGCTGAGTCGCGCACGCGCACCCGCGCGCTGGGTCGCGGACGCGCTGGGTCGGGCGTGCGCACCCGCGCGCATGGTTGCGCAAGCGCGCCCTCGCGCGCGCTTGCGTGCTTCCAGGCGTGCCTTTGCACTCGCCCGCCGTTGCGCCAGCGCGTCTCCGCACCGTCCAGCGCACGGACCCCTTCGCGATTGGATTCGCCAACACCTTGCCTGAAGCCCCCGTCGAAACTCCTTCAATTTGATGTAGCACCACCGTCGCCAATCGTATAAGTATGAACATACCTTCGAGACACCATTCTTCGCCTTCTTGGCCTTCTCTCCGAAGGAAGACATGGAAGCAAGGGGCAAGATGATTAAAAATCCTAAGTTATCTTTCACACGGCTCACCAACAACAAAGGATTTGGGGGGCATTTGATAGGAATTGGATCTATTTTATGGTTTTAGGGGTGCACATAACAATCCACAAAATGAAATCATGGGGTTGACTAGTCAACCCCATGATTCCCTTCATGATGGGAGAAGTGGAGAGCCCACTTTCTCTCATCTTCATCTCCTCCATCCAATTCCCCCCTCTTTCTCTCCCACCAAATATGAGATCCACAAAAAGGGGAAAGAGGGGAGAGAGAATACCGCCGCCGCAACCAACGGCCGCCCGGCCGCCGCCGCCCGGCCGCCGGGCGGCCGCCCGGCCGCCGCCGCATGGCCGCGGCCGCCGCCGCCGGCCATCACCGGCCACCTCCACCGCCAGCCGGTGGCTCGCCGTCCCGAACCTCCACCATCCGATCATGGCGCGCTACCACGACCGTCCGATCAAGGGGCAACCACCCACTAACCCACTACGTTAGTGGTGGGGCCCACCATGATCTCCTCCCGGAGCCTATAAAAGGACCCCAGGGGCTCTTCATTTTTCATTCTGTTTTTTCCTACGATTCTCCTTCTTCTTCCTCAGGTGGGAGCTCTCCCGTCTCCTCCTTCGTGGCGACCGCCTCTCGCCGCCAACCACCAGCGGCCACCTCTCGCCGCCAACCACCGACGGCCACCCGCGACCTCCAGCGGCCACCAGCGACCCTCAGCGGCAACCAGCGGCTATCAGCACCCGTCATTGGCTATTAACACCCCATCAACGCACCGTCAGGAAGGAAGCACCCCAAAGCCAGAGGAAGCCGAGCGAAGAAGACAGTGGTAGCCCACGAGCACGGGCCGCCCACGAGCGCACACACCCGAAGCATCCCGCGCGTTCCACCGTTCAAGTCACGTTGGCGGGGCAGTTTGTTGCCCGCCAACAGCTACAGTCACCTTCTCTCCTCTCAAGATTGTAACTGGAGCGGTCTGTCGCCCCGATTCACTCATCATATTGTAACCTTCAGCAATCTAGTGGATTTTGACCGGCACCGAACCGGTCACGTGGTTTTTTACCCATTTAAGGGATTTTTCCACGTCATCAAGCCTTGTGTTCACTGTTTCATTTTCATCGACTGTGTGCGCGCTCGACCGCTCCGTGAGCTGAGACGGTCCAAGATTATCCGGTCCGACCGGAGCGCCGAGTTTGGCCGCAACAGTCACCAATGATCATTGTCTTTTGTCATAATCTCACTAATGCCTAAGTACACCAAACTTTCATGTTAATTAACCACCGCCCCACTTGCTCACCGCCGGTACCTAGACCTCCGCCCACTCCACCCAATCCACCTCCATGACCACCTTCGAGACTGTCCGCCACCACTCCACCACCAAGATCTCCTTCGTGACCACCTCCAAGCCCTCCGCTGGCCACCTCCCAGTCCCCCGCCAACTCCAACAAACACCACCGTCAAACCCGCCTCCTTTCCCCCCTCCAAGCCCTAATCCACCTTTGCCGCCAGATCCCTCGCCGCCCTCGGCCGACACTCCTCCCCCTCCTCTCCACCCCACCCTTCGCGCTTGGCCAGACTTTCCTTATAACTCCATGAATTCTGGCGGCTAGCTGAGCAGCCTCACCAATGCCGCCTGCTTGGAGCAGCTCCTCGCCCACCGCGCCAACGCCTTGGGCACCCTCGCGCCGCCGCCAGCTCCGTTGGGGGCGGTAGTCCGTTGCTAAATTTTTTTAGACTACATCTCAGCACTGCGAGGAAACAGCTTGAGGGGGGGATATTTTCGGGATTGCAAATATAACTGACGCGCCACATGTAGCTCACTGTAGCAACTCAAAATTTGCATTTAATATAATATAGATATAACATTGTTCAACCAGTCAGCGCTCATTGAGCATTCCGAACCAACACAAATTACACTTCATTTCAACGTTAGGGGCACTTGTAGGTTTTCACATATTTTCATATATGTTTGAATATGTGACTGTTTAATGTTTTTTCTTTGTATCCCGTATTCTACTGTTGTAAAATTCAGTATAATACACACCAGCAGATCTATAAAATTGCTGGTAATAAAAATACAAAAATATGTATAAATTTGCACTCAACAAAACCCACCGAGACACTATCACACACACACACATATATATATATCTATATCTATATCATATTATAAAAAATATCGTGATCTGCAGATATCATGAGTTCGAAATTAAAGGGTAATTAGGTGACCATCGGATTTCAGAGTTTTGAACATGAACTGTTGGATCAAACCAACCCTCTCTCCAGACTTTTTTATAGACCTCCTAAACCTACTCTGGGACAGTCTTAAACCTGTGTGAATTTATTTCAAAATTGGATTAGCAAAACCAACCGGCGGACCCGCAAGCCGACCAGCTCGCCAAACAGAAATTCCGCAAGCCTACATTGCTTCAAACAATAAATGCAGAATTTTCAATATATACCCTAAAATTCACTTTGAATGGGCGGTGTGGGACTAAAACAGGCGGGTGCACTGTTCACCCACCTGTTTTAATATTTATATAAAATTTTTTTATTATATATTTTATATATTTAAATTTATTAAATATTTTATTATAAATAGCAGGCGGGTGAACACTTCTCGCGCCACTGTTCACCCGTCTGCTTTTTAATGTTTTATTTTTTAATTAATTGTTTTATTTTTAACTTAATTATTATAATTATAACTTTTATTTTTTAATTAATTATAAAAAACAGGCGGTTGGGTACTGTGGCGAAGCCCGTCAGCCGGGTACTGTGACGCGTAGCCATCGGGAGCGGGCGAAGCTCACCGTCGCCAGCCGAGTACTGTGGCGCGTAGCCATCGGGCCTCCGGCCCGTGACTATCACTCGTGTGTGTGTGTGTGTGTGTGTGTATATATATATATATATATATATATATAATCAATACATAAATGCAAATACAGTAATAAAACAGGCGAAGAAAAGACTGGCTGGCGAGTACGCCTCGTATGTTTCGAACACGCATGATCCGCCACGTGAATCTAAGATCTGAACTGCAATCCGCTTCCCGGACGTACAAATTCACCAGAACATTCAACGTCAATGTCCGACGTTCAACCGCACCACCGCCACTCTTCCGGACTCATGTGATTATGAAATGCTAATAAAAATCTTGCCGACTAGTATAGGATTAGTTATTAATTAAGGATTAGCCTTTATTAAAAGCATTTTAGTGCGGCTATCTTTTTTGCATATGAAGGAAACATAGCCCTGCACGGCTGTTGTCTCCTAATTTGCTCGTGCGATGAAGCCCCGAGCCAGTAATCCTTCTATTTAATTATTTAAACCTTGGGCTTAGGCTAAGAGAAAATTAAATGAGTTTCATTTTAAGTGTAACAAATAATGAATATTAATTAGGTAGTTTATATTTTAGGAGTGACAAATATTTGAAGGAATAGATGGCGCGCATCGCACTTTTTCTGATGATCGGATGAATGACACGTACGTAGTCCATTAATGTCTTTTGAGCATCAATTTAACTATAGTATTGCACAAGGTTTTGAGAATCGGAACGGAGATCGAACCGGTGAGTTGAAAGGTTCAAGATTCGACCGGTTGAATCGGTCGGACCGGTTGAATCGATCGGACCGGGATCGAATCGTTTGTCCGTTATTTGAATATATATAACAATATTAGAAAATAAAAAAAATTAATATTATAATAAATATTTGCATATATATTGTTATTTATCATCATTAATTATATTCTGGTAATATATGAATAATGTTAAATATATTTTACTAATAAATATCAATAGATATATTATGTATATAATATAGTTTTTGTGTTATTAACAAAGTTAATTTGACCTAGTGGATGAGGTATTTAGATTTTATTAATAGGTTCTGGGTTTGAATCCTAGCAGCTTCAATTCATTTTAAATTCAGATTTTTATCGGGCTTAAATTGTGATTTTTACCCGATCGGTTTTGGGAAACCGCCCACGGTTTCCGGGTTTCCGGATTTCCGGGTTCCCGGTCGGCCCGCCCGGTTCCCCGGTTTTCGGGCTCTTCTAGGCTATTCCGGTTCTTCTACATGGACCGGACCGGCTAGGTGCCCGGTCGGCGGTCCGACCGGCCGGTCCGGTCCGGTTTTCAAAAGCATGGCATTGCATGCCCTGCAACTCTGCAAGATAGGTGTTGGGTGTGACACTATAAAGGAGTAATTTTTCTGTACGGGTAACATTTTCCTTTTTGAAAGCAGGTGAAATCATATCGAAGTCGCTCATCTTTAAATCCAACGTCAGCCGTTAGTCGAAATAAAAAAAATAAAACATGCAAAACATAATTTTGAAAGGCCACTGCCAGGCCAGTGCTTTAAGGGGGCACTGGCACTGGCACGCCGATCGATTTTACGAAATTTAGGCTCCATTTTGAATGATTGTGAAGGTCGAAATAGTGATGGGGAATCAGTGAAGAGATTATAATCCTTAATCATTGTCCGAAAAATCCGTGGTAGGAAAAGGACGGATAGGCACTATTTGGGTAGTATGTGGTGGCAGCGGAAATAATTTTATTCATATCATATCATGCATCATTGTTGTTTCGCTGGCGTTTCATATTTTATTTGTGAGAAAATTGTTTGTAGCAAAAAAGATGTTTTCAAACTCTTTGAAAAGAAGTACCCGGGGTACCTACATGCATTGCGACATTCAGGCCCGCCGTCTGATCAAAAAGAGTTTTTTTTTATTTTTCTGCTCGCTTTAATCGCAACGTCAGGGGCACCATTTTTGCATTTCCTTTAGGTTACTCTTGAAACGAAGGGAACATTTCTCGGATTTCTTTCTTGTAGCTTTAAATATTTATTCTCCTCCAATCCTATCATTTTTCTTATACCATTGTTTTTTTTGTGAATGCTAACTAATAGTTTCTTACTATAGATTTTCATGCAATTACAGTCATCCCACACAGAGCATGTTTAGGACGGTTACGGTGGTGGAAAAAGTTCGATACATATTATCATCGAAGTTTTGCGGATGGTTGGTTTCGTTAAGATGGGAAAAGTTCTTGTTCAAAAATAAAAATTTTCATAACTTTTTTGAAAAATAATAAATCATTCCAATTTAAAAAAAAAAACACGAGTTTTCGTGTTTTTGTGCTTCTCTTCTCTTAGCTCTACATTTTAATTGTTGTCTTATTATTTTCCTGCCATTTCTTTTTCTAATAGCCACAATGATCTCTGACATAGTTGTAGAGCCACAAGAAGAAAACCATGGTTACATTGAAAAAAAAAAGCTTTTTAACTTTTTTTGGAAATAGCAGGGTTTGCCGCTTTCTAAGATTCCATTTGGAGGGTCTTATTTTCACCAAGCAGCGATCATATTTAAAGTTTGGTACATGCAGTTGTAACCGCTTGACCGATGAAAATAAGTCCCTCCAAACAAAGCCTAAATGACACAAATATATCTTTTTAACACACTTTTCCGCTGCCACCACCGTCCCAAACAAAGACCTTGAGCTTGATTCGATCTAACCAAAAGGATTCTAGATGCGAGGTTGGAGAATTCCCATGGCTGCGCCAGTTGGATTTTGCCTCAAGCGTGACATTTTCTACTGCACTAAATTCCTATGATCGAGCCCGATTAGTTTTGTTGAGAGATTTTAAAAGAGACTTAAAAATGTGTGCGAATAGCGAAATCCGCAGTGCTAATAGCAATTCTCTATTATTATAGTACAAATGCACCGCATTCATGAATGCATGTGCAAGATTTTAATTATTTACATCTTAAAACCATACATTATACAATATCTTAATTTAATAATATTTTTTTCTATATATAAATATATAATAATAATAATAATATATTATGCTAATGAGGTAATACTATTACACGTTGTGATGTTGGTTATCAAACTAGGAAGTATTGTCTCGATGACGTATTCTTTAGTTATCCTAATTTGTTTCATATATTATTATTATTATTATTAAGCCATTGTTAAGGGCAGCTTACATTTTACTATTAGCAGTATACGGTTAAATGGAGATCTTGAATTTTCATCCGCTGATCAAATTATTTAAAAAATTAATTTATACATTAATTTCTATTAACTAGCTTCACAGAAATTGTTTTCTATAACATTTTCTTTTGCAAAATATATATTTTTGCTATTACAAAATACTTTCTATTACAAAATATTTTAAAAGCATATTAATTAACACCTGGTGACGCGGCCAGACAGGTTATATTAACACGTGGATAGAATCTAATCCTTGACAAACACGTGGCCTGTTTTGGTTTGAAATAGGAAAGCCTACATTAAAAGCACAGATGTAATCCTAGTTGCGGAGACCACACTTTTTATATTTAGGCGTTTGGACTTTATAATATTTTTTTGTGTTATTGATTTATCAAAGTGAATGATTTAGTGGAGCCAAGCAGGTTATAAATAATCAATAAATAAATTACTCGTGTTATGCAGTCACATATATTCATTAAAGGTGGCAAGCTAGAGACATATATATTTAAAATATATAAATTGTAATAGGTTTTTTTTTGTATTTCATGGGACATCATTATCTTCATTTGGACCGTCCATTTGTAAAGATAAAATTCAATGGTACGTCGGACGGCGTGGTTAGATGAACTCGTTTTTTTTGGGTTAAAAAGAAATTTGGATGTCATCTTTCACGAGCTATTTCTCACTTTTTTGGCAACCTTTGTTGACGTCTTAAGAATTAAGTCGAAATTCATTGTCTCGATGAGAGAAGCAAAATCTAATGCCATTTTTGTACAATTCGAGAAGAGACCCAAGCCTAGTCACCCGCCCTCTAAATCTGTCTCACTGGTGCGTCATATTTATACTTTTTTTTTGTTCTGTAATAAAAACATAATTAAACATGTGACCCATACTTGTTCTCTTGAAATATATATAATTTACTTCTATTTTACACCAATGTTATGTACATTTGATTGTAATTGGCAATATATGTACACATACACAGGTGTGCAAAACCAAAAAATAAAAAATCATTGTCTTTAGGAAATGTTAGTAAAACCAAGGTAGTGGGCAAAAGAGTAAATAAGAAAAATCTAAATCTAATTAGCTTTATTTGACATAGTATATTTAAATTATATTTCCTTGCACTCATTATGATGAATATGGAGGTATTAATTAGCTATAGTTACCTTCCTGCTGAATTTTGCATTGTTGAATCACTCTCCTGTTTATAAACCTCACATTTACATTTTCCAACCAAAAAATATGTTGATTGTTATTGAAGTCATAGGTAGTGTTGCGGGTCACCCGGTTCTTTCCCGGTCCGAAGAATCGGAGCGTTTTAGTTCAGAATTACACCGGAGGCGCAAACAGTTAATGAAAAAGATCAACAAATGACAAAGGGTTGTGTGTTAAACCCGAAAAGGGTAAAGAATTACATGGTCGGGGCTGTGCGGAGCTAAAATTCTCTATTACGTTCGATTTTACATAGGTTCACAGATTTCCTTGAAGGGTGACAGACGGATCAAAGAAATTGATAATGAAGGTGCATAATTTTTTTAAAATGAAATAACACAAATATTTATTATATCTTTTTAAATTGAAGAATCACTTTTTTCAAAAAATCATTAAAATACCATTGTAGTGTGGAATTATCGAAGCGCACGATTAATGATTTGACCATTACGCTCGATGCACTTATCGCTCAAATCTAGTTCGTCGAGCGCAGGGTCCCTCGATTTTTTTTTCCTATGTTGGTGGGAGCGCTCCAAAGTTTCAGAGGCTGATAAAGCCTACTGTTGAAGAGCACCAATTCGCGTTAGTTAAGAAATCTTGATCACGAGAGTGCTCCCTTGGAAGGTCTGAAAGTTCGAGCTGGTAATTACGTGTAAGCCATTTTGGGAACCGTGAAATGCCCGGCGTTCGCGTCCAGCGGCAGTGGCGGATCCAGAAAATTAATAATGGGGGTGCACAAGGGTTCTAAAAATTATAACATGGGAGGCCAGACATCAACTCCCTTCAAAAAAAAATTTAAACGTTTCAGTCTTATTGGAGCTGTTTCTCCCTCATCTGCTCATCGTTTTTGACGTATAAGCAGTCAAAATTCATTGCCTCGACAAGAGGAATCTAAATATGCTAATCATTTTGAAAAATAATGGGGGTTCCAGTGTCCCTCGTCCCCCCTCTAGATCCGCCCCTGGGCGGCGGCTCGGCAAAGGTCCCAGGGTCCCAGGTTGCATGCACGGGCCAGCTGTGCTTGCACGTGGCGCTTGCATGCCATTTTGGCTTTGCCTTCTTCTCTGCTGCTTTCGTGCCTTCGGAGAGAGCGCGACTTTCTGTGTGTGGCTCATCCGGTCGGGTTGGCATGCCACCGTGACCTCAGTCAAAATCTTTCTGCTTCGACTTAGAAAATTCAAAGCGAACCACATCAGCCAGTATAATAAATGCTCCACTGCAAAGAACCCCTAATAAATAGGGGGGAGGCGGTTGGGCATCAAACCTCATGAGCTAACTAGTAGGGCAGATAATCCAGGCATGCGAGTGATCCATCCACCTGAAATAAAATAAGATTCTATATGAGTGACAATATCTGAGATTCCCACTTGCACTTGCAGTAATAATATATATACATCTTCCCTTAGAGTCTCCTGTAAACTGCCTGAGGCAGTTCTATATTTCTATTTTTAAAATAGATCTATTTTATATAATTTATTATATCTCTTTTAATATTTAATTTAGCTTAAATTTTCATGGGATGATTCTAATGTTATTAAAAATAAAATTATTTATGCGAGCCGAAGAAGAAGTGGTTTAAAAGGACTCATCCAGAAGAAAAAAAAATAATATTATATCTTTTTTAATATTTAATTTAGATTAATTTTTTTTGGAAGGATTCTAATGTTATTAAATATAAATTTTTATTTAAAAGAGCCCAAAGAGAGGTGGTTAAAAAGGCCTTATCCTTGAAGGGTAAAAAGGCCTTATCAAGAAGAATAAATTAAAACCCAATTTGACTAGTTATTAAGGCCTAATTTCTACAACTAGAACTAAACACAGCTCGGCAGGTTATTAAAGCCCAATTTCCAATCCTAACAGTACATACACATACCCTATCTTAACAATGATAAAAGGGAAAAGTTGCCTTTAGTGAAACATTTAAAATTGTTAATTATAACTTATTTTTATAATTTAATGACTACATATGTTATAAGCTTTGTTGCGGACTAACTCGACGTTCTGGTCGGACCGGAATTCTTGGACTGTCCTAGCTCTCGGAACGGTCGAGCGCGCACACAGTCAATGAAAATCAGAGTTTGACACAAGATGTGATGCCGTGGAAAAACCCCTCAAATGGGTAAAAAATAGCGTGACCGGGCCTGTGTCGGTCAAAGTCCACTAGCTACTAATGATTACAACGTGCTGGAGAATCGGGGCAACATGCCGCTCCCGTTACAGCTTGGGGGAGAGAGAGAAAGATTACTACTCCCTGCGGGCAACAGGCTGTGGCGCGGGAGTGACTTGGAAGCTGAAATGCGTGGGAAAGCCCTGATGCTCGGATGTTGGGGGCGGCGTGCGCTTGCTTGCAGGGGTCGTCTTCCTCCTTCGGCTAGCTCCGGGACTTAGGCGCTTTCCTGTTGGTGGCGTGTTGGTGGCGCGCTGGTGACTCGTGGTGGCTGGAAGATGACTTTAATTAGGGAGGGGACCGACAGAGCTATCACCTGAGGAAGAAGATGACCGAGAGCAGAAAAGGTCCATTATGAGGAGGCCCTGAGGCTCCTTTTATAGCCTCCGGGAGAGGATCATGGTAGGCCCCACCACTAACTTGGTGGCTTAGTGGGTGGTTACTTGCAAATCGGGCGGCAACGGATGCCTAATAACGATCAGACGGTTGCCGACTTGCAAGCGGTGGCGGCGGCGGCAGACGGCGGCGGCGGGCGGCGGGCGGCGGCGGCGGGCGGCGGCGGGCGGCGGCGGGCGACGAGCGATGGAGGCCGGCTGCGGGCGGCGGCGGTCGGCAACGGGCGACGACGGCGGGTGGCGTAGGTCGGCTGCGAGCGACGGCGGCAGGCAGCCGTAGTTGTTGAGCGGCGGCGGCGAGCGATGGAGGCGGGCGGCGGCGGTCAGCGGGCGACTGGCGGCGGGCAGCGGGGGCGGCCGGCGGCGAGCGGCGGGGGCGGCCAGCGACGGTCGGCGGCGGCCGGCGATAGTTGTTGAGTGGGAGGCCACCATGATCTCTCCTATTATCATGGAGATCATGGGGGGAGAGGGGTGACTAGTCAAACCCATGATCTCCACAATAGGAGGGATCATGGGGGAGATGGCTTAGTGCACACCCATTCTTATATAAATGGGACTCAATCCCCATCAATTGCCCCCCAAATCCTCTGCTGTCGAAAGGTTGCTCGACCGAGAGAGCAAGGATTTTATCCTATTTTCCTTGACTATGACGGCATTCAGCGACAGGCTAGAAACATCCGCGGGCGGCGCCCAACGAGCAAAGGTAACGATATGTTAAAATATCTCTGTGGGAGGGGGGGGGGACGACGCGCCCACAGCTAGACGGTGTCATGACGGCCAACGCGCGGGTACTCTAGGGGGTGTGCGGACCAACTTGCGCGGGACGCGCACGACCGTAACATGCTGCGATGAGCGTGTTGCGGGAGCGCGACGCGGCGCGCAAGCGCGCGCAGCACCACGCGCTGGAGCGCGCCGCGCGTACCCCTTCGCGGGGCCTATAGAGCTACTTTTTACACATGCATGTGCTCGAAGGCGCCCCTTAACTTGCTTCAAGGGGGCCTACGCTTTAATTTTACCATGCGAGGTGTGCTTGGGGATATGCACATGAGGTGGGCTTGATGCGTGCAATGTGCGTTGATTGTGTGTAAGAGTGGTATGACATACTTGCTCGACTAGAGATAAAGGTCCTGCACATGGTGATGCCCCCATTGATATGTGTGGTGGGCGCAGTGTGTGCGAAGTGTTCATTTGGACTTTATGCGCACATTGCGCGATATGCACAATCGTGCTTTGCAAAGTGCATGTCATGTGACATGTACACAAGGTACGACATGCACATCATGTGATGTGCAGGACATAACGGGTGTCGCGTGCACGATGCACGCTACGTACACGATATGCGCAAGGTGTAATTTATAAGGCGCGTTGAGCGCTTATCTGTGGAAGGGAAGAGGTTTGTGCCCCCAAGTGTATCACCGGGTACCTCTTGTACAAGGTCGGAAGGAGAAACTTGTTGTGGCAAGATATAGGGATGCGTACACGGCGCCTCCATTCTTATTGGGGCAGAATGAGCGCGCTGTATGGAGGCAGTTGCTGTAAGGAGCACGCTGCACGGTGGCAGTTGCTGTAAGGAGCGCGCTGCACGGAGGCAGTTGCTGTAAGGAGCGCGCTACACAGAGCCAGTTGCTGTAAGGAGCGCGCTGCCCGAAGACAGTTATTGTAAGGAGCGCGTCTCACGGAGGCAGTTGCTGTAAGGAGCGTGCTACACAGAGGCAGTTGTTGTAAGGAGCGCGTTGCACGATGACAGTTACTGTAAGGAGCGCCCTGCACGATGGCAGTTGCTGTAAGGAGCACGCTGCCCAAAGACAGTTGCTGTAAGGAGCGCGTTGTACGGAGGCAGTTGCTGTAAGGAGCGTGCTGCACGGTGGCAGTTGCTATAAGGAGCGAGCTGCCCGAAGGCGGTTGCTATAAGGAGTGCGCTGCACGGAGGTAGTTGTTGTAAGGAGCGCGCTGCACGGTGGCAGTTGTTGTAAAGAGCGCGCTGCACGGAGGCAATTGTTGTAAGGGTAAGTGGACGCCTTTGTACTTGGGCGAAGTGAGGCCTTTCAAATTGCGCGGATGATGCTTGCCTTCTATAGGCCTAAAATAAGAAATTTTTTTAAAGTTATTAGAGTTACAGATGCAAGACTGTTCTTGTGAAAATTTGCATAAAAAATCTGTAACAATGTAAAAACTGATAAACGCTGTAATGGGCAGAGCCCTGCTGATAGGTATGAGACCCTCTCTTGGGCTGGTCGACTTTGGGGTCGCCCCCCAGTCCGTTCTAGAAAGTGGTTGGCTGATTTCCTGTCAGCGGTCTTGGTGCTTAGCCCCGTAAGAACCTCCCCAGATGGTCTTGTTTGATGAGATACTCGATCTCCTCCTTAAGTTTTGAGCAGTCTTCTGTGTCGTGTCCTCGCCCATGGTGGAACTCACAGTACTTTGTTTGGTCCCCCATAATTTTCTCGAGAGGTCTGGGCTTGCGGAGCGTCTCGCTGCCTTGGATTGCGTAAAACACATTTGTTCTGGAGGTATTGAGGGGCGTGTAATCCTGGGGCGGTTGATCTCTCTGTTGGTCACGTCGGCGTTGCCCGTTCTGACGCTCTTCTTGGAATCTTTCTTCTCGGTGTTGAGGAACCGGTTCCTTCTCCCTTTTGCGTTTCTGGTTCTCATCGAACTGTTGACGATGAGCTTCAATAGCCTCGTTGAATGTGATTTGTGCCTCTATACGGTGTACGAGGTCGGGGTATCTTGGGACGGTTTCCCTCATTAATGCAGAATAAAAGCCGCTAGGACGGAGACCCCCAAGGAACACCCCTCTTAACATCTCTGGGTCGACACCTTGGATTTGGCGAACTTCTGCAGAAAACCTGTGGAAGAAGTCCTTCAGGGTTTCTCCTTCGTTCTGGAAGATCGCTGACAAATGGGAAGGGTCGCGGACGATTCCGCGATTGACGATGAACTGATCAATGAACTGCCTTGTCAGTTCTGTGAAATTGGCGATGGTACCGGCCCTTAGCGAATGGAACCATGTTTGGGCATATTTTTTAAGAGTGGTTGGAAACACTTTGCAGAGCAATTGGTTTGGGGCATTATAGATTCTCATAATGATGGTGAAGTGGTTGACATGTTCTAGCGGATCATCAGTCCCGTCGAATGTCTCAATGTTCGGGAGCTTGAATCCGTATGAGATGGGATGGTCGAGAATTTGAAGTGCCAAAGGAGAGCTCTGTCAGAGCGGTCGGCGGGCGCAAGTATCCATTCCACCCTCCTGACGATATTCTTCAGCGATGACTTCTCGAATCTCCTCCCGAGTAAACCTTTGAAGCGGAGGCAGGCGGACGTCATTGACGGGGTTGCGATGAAGATGGTCTGCTCTTACTCCTCTATGGACTGAGTGAGTGGTGCTGCCGGCTTCGGAATATTCTTCGGGTCCTTCCTGTCTTGAAGGAACTTCTTGGGCCCTGCCCTGATTCGGCTGTGGCAAAAAGTTAGCTTGTGCTGGCGGCAGCAGGGGAGCAGGAGGTGCTCCCAGGTTTCGGAACAGGGTGAACATTTCGGTTTGTTTCTCTTCCATCTGGCAAACACGCCCCTCCAGGGCGGTGATGGGGGCGAAAACGGCTTCGGTGGTCAGTGGCACGTCCACCAAAGAGTGGGAGCGTGCGGGTTTGACGCGCCCGCCGAGGCCTTTAGTGGTGCGGACGCTTCTTTTTGCCATCGAAGCGAAAATTGGAAGTGGCAAGGCTGGTGATCTTGTATTTTGAAGGATGTTGGGAATCGTGTTCCCACAGACGGAGCCAAACTATTGCGGACTAACTCGATGCCCCAGTCAGACCGGATTAACTTGTACCGCCTTAGCTTACGGAGCGGTCGAGCGCGCACACAGTCAATGAAAATGAGAGGTTGACACAAGATGTGATGACATGGAAAAATCTCTCAAATTGGTAAAAAACCACGTGACCGGGTCTATGCCGGTCAAAGTCCACTAGCTCCTTGTGATTACAACGTGCTGGAGAATCAGGGAAACAGGCCGCTCCCGTTATAGCTTGGGGGGAGAGAGAGAAAGATTACGACTGTAACATCCCGACTTTTATTGGCCCACCAGAACCCTAGTGGGCCCAATAAAAGTAGCCCGGACCCTACCCATGACCCAGTGAGGGGTAACCCAAGATAGGAAATAGAGCTAGAGGACTCCGAATTGAGTTCCGTCAGTTCCTGTGGCCTCGTATAGTCAATACGAGCGCCTCGGAACTCGTTCAATTGAACCTAGAGGTCATATAGTGAATTTGGCCATTCCTCGCAGAACGTCGCGAAAATGAGATTTTTGGATATTGACATAGAGAACTCCGATTTGAGTTCTGTCAATTCTCATGACTTCGTATAGTTGATACGAACGCATCGGAACTCGTTGCGCCGTGATTCGAAGCCTAACGATGATTATTGGCGTTTTGACCATTTTAGCACGCTGCGACGCACAAATATCGGACTTTCGCCAAACGAACTCCGATTCGACCCCGGTCAGTGGCGTTGGACTCGTTTGGTCAATACGAAGTCAACGGAAGTCATCCCGGTCAATTTCGATGATAATTGGTCAACACGTGGTCAAATCAAGCATAGTCGTGCACCGAAAAGCGTGCGCACACCAATTATGACACGACACCCGAACCTTGTCCCGACCCCGATGACTTAGACCCACTTTGACTTTGACCAGCAAGGGGGACCCACCCTAGGGTTGACTTGGTGAAACCCTCCTAAAAATCCACTTTTTGGATTTTTCTCCAAATGATGAGCCCTCCTCCTCTCCAAAGAAGGATGACCCATACCCCCCCTCACCCACTTTGGGCTCCCCAACCAGCAAACAACCCACCCTAAGGAGAGTGGAGGCCCACCACTAATCCTCCTCTCCTCTCTTTCTCCCCCTCTTTTTTAAGCCCAAGCCCATAAATGCCAACATCATTTCCCACATGGGTAAATAAAATCATGCCTCCAGCTGTCCAAGGACAGCTGGAGTGTGGAAATTAATCCCTCCCTAAGGAGGGATTAATCCCACATCTTGGAGGGGAGGAGATCTTTCCCCCTCCAATCCTATATAAAGGCCCCCCTCCCTATTATTATCCTCACAGCTCAGTGAGCAACTCCCCCTTCTCCCCCCCCCTCTGCCGGAGCTCTGGTGGCCGGAAAAAGCCAAGCTGAGGAGCTCCTCCCCCTCCACCACCTTGAGCCATGTCCGACCAAGCCGGCCCCTCCCGAGCCCGCCAAACACAGGTGGAAGCCTTCTCCCTCCCCCTTCTTCATTTTGAACGTTTTGCATGGCGCCATCGGCGGCCGGAGCGCCGCCGCCGTTCTCCCCTTCCCTCCCGTTTAAAATAAAAAAAAAGAGCTCCGGCGATGGCCGGCGGCGGCAGGCCGCCGGACCACCGCCGGAGGGAGCGCCCACCACCGGAGGGAGCGCCCACCACCGGGCAGTCGGCCGGTGGTGGAGCCACGGCCGGCCGGTGGCCGACCGGCGGCGGGAAGCACCTGTAAGAGTGGTGGGTCACGTACAGCGGGGGGAGAAGATAAACAGTTATTTTATTTTATATATATATATAAGTTATATTATAATAATATATATATATTATAATATTATATTATTATAATAGGTTTTGATTTTTAAGAGACCAAATGAGAGCCCTCATGAAAAAGTTTTCAACATGAAAATTGTTTTAATTGATGAGGGTAGTCTCTACAAAAAATTTGAGAATTTATGGAGTTAATTTGGTATTTTTAAAAGCCTAAATAAAATTTATTTCGTCAAATTAAAGGCCCAAAACACTTTGGAAAATTACAAAAATATTACTAGGCTCATTTTAGGCTCTCTTAAGGGTTGTATCAAAATTTGGGATCACGGGGATGAGTTTTGATATTTTTCCTAATATCTAGAAGGCTAGGGTCGCGTTTAGCAATTATTACGCTCGTTTTTCTCGAAAATGAAAATTGGAGCGCGCGTCTATCATCCCTATTTTGAATAATAAATTCAAAGTTGTCGTATCGGCGAGAGTGGATGAGGCAGGTGGCCAGGCTCTGAGTGTTTCGAGATTTCGTTAACCCGTCGAGCGCCTCGACTCTCGAGTGAATCTCTGACACGCTCGGAAAATAAAAGCACGAGTGGTGAGCTATGAATTATTCTCGATGAATAATGAGGGTGTAAATCCTGATAAGCCCCTGATCCGATTAAGCCGTGATTAATAAAGCGCAACCAAATTCTAATCGGATCTTAATAATGGGTGCAACCCAATGAAGCCTTATTAAAAAACTGAAGTAGAACTGAAAGTGCCTCCTGAGAACGGTGATGAGACTGAAGCCTCCTGAATGGAGTGATTGGACTACTAACCTTTTCTTTATGTTTTACTCCAGTCTCGTACTGGTCAAGTACTTTCAATTCAGTTATACTCCAGTCTCGTATTGGTCAAGTACTTTCAATTCAGTTATACTCCAGTCTCGTACTGGTCAAGTACTTTCAATTCAGTTATACTCCAGTCTCGTACTGGTCAAGTACTTTCAATTCAGTTATACTTCAGTCTCGTACTGGTCAAGTATTTTCAATTCAGTACTACTCCAGTTTTGTACTGGTCACTTTTCATTACAGCACTTTAAATAAGCAGTATAAACACCGCATTTGTCTTCATTGCAATTTACTATTATAACCCCGGGTCCTGCTCTGACGAACAGTCGTTATTAAGGTTGAGCCTTAGTTGGGGATAACCGGAGTTGAGGTATTCCTCCAGGTCTAGCCCCAAATAATGCGCTCCCACGCTCCTTGACGAAAGTAGAGCTAAGCGCCGCCGCCCGAAGTTTAAGCCTAGTAGGGCAGGCCGACGTAGACCCAGTGTGTATTATGTTTGCCGTTGATTGATTGTTTGTAAATTGCTTGCGGTGGAATAGTGGCGGGTCAGTCCCTTCCGCAGACTGTTCGTACCGGTGCGGGAAGGTTGACGACTCAAGGCGACAGGGAGATGGGTACCACGGGTGACCGGCCGTTTTATTCCCCGTCGGGTTTTCCTCCGCTGGTCGGCCAAAATGATTCGTTGGATGTCGCTCACATCCAAGAGTACACAAGGTTGTACGTTAGGGCCTGGGGTTGTGCGGTACGATCACCCCTAGAAGTGGCAGGACTGGCCACTGTCACCGACGGCCACATCGGTGAGGCCCGCGGGGCTCGCTACCCTGCTGGAATAGAAGCGGTCCAAATTATGTCGACATAGGGTTTGTGTGTGCGGCTGTGAATGCCTGCGATAGAATTCAGGGTATGAAAACCTGTTATGCCGATGAGCTGGTAGAGCATGGTTATAACCGTTTTATATTATTGCTGCTTTTTCCGGTTATACTGCACTCTTTTATATTTTCTCCTAGCTGTTCTTATATGGAATATTATGGTAACCCTCTCGTGTTTCGGCTATTTCCTTCTGTTGGGTGGGTGCGTGCTCGTCCCCAGGATGCGGATCCGGGGAGGAGATTTGTTTCCACTTAGCTCTGTGACTAACGGTTATTTGATTAACCATTCACAGGAGGTGGAGCACCGTAGTGACCCGCTGCCGCAAGAGATTACGCTAGCAGCTAGGTCGACTCGAGCAGATGTACCCCCGCCGTCCCCAGAGTTTAGAGACGTGAGTTCCGCCGAGCAGCGTAGAGTGAGAGTATATGAGGATTATATGTAGCACATGTATAGCCTACGGGCTTATATAAGTACTTAGGCTTCCGCCCTAGAACCGCTGTGATTCTGATATGTGATATATATAAATCCTGTTAATGCTTCCGCTATATTCTGATGGGTTGTGAATGTTATGATTCGAGCCAACCGAGGCGGCCATCTAGTGCTTGGACAGGGTGGATCGTTTCCCCTATAAGCACTGGGTGGGCGTCTTGGGCCAGTAGTACCCCCTTCGGCCCGACCCGGTCAAAAGGTTGGGGGTGGGGTGCTACAAATGGATCAGAGCGATCACGATTCTTCTTTGTGGAGCAGTCTCAGGATCCCCTCGTCCCTCGCTTCGTTTTCGGTTCGGGACGAACCTTGCAGCGGAAGCCTGGTGGACCCTAGTATAGAGGATTAGGGATTCTAGACTGTACGATAGTATGCCCATATACCGTTGTTTCCGCTTTGTCTGTCATTTTTTGCAAATTGCCACTACTTTTGCAAAATACTGACACTCTTTCCTGTTACTTCTCCAGATACCGGAGGACAGTAATGGGGGATCCTCGTCCAGAGGATATGTTCCAGCTACCCCACCACCAGACCCAGTCGCTCCCGCAGGCGTACCGTTTGTCGAGACAGACATGGGGCAGACACTGACGGCTATACTAGCGACTTTCTGTGATGCCCTTGCACAGCCGCCACGAGAGATGATCGCACCCACCGATCTACTGACGACTTTTCGAGGACTCAGGCCTCCCCTGTTAAGGGGTATAGAGACGGCCATTCAGGTTGAGGAGTGGGTGGAGCGAGTGGAGGAGCTGTTAGTCGGGATGATGTGCTCAGCTGTGGCAGCAGTTTCTTTGGTGGTGACCCTCTTGGAGGGATATGCAAGGGATTGGTGGAGAGCGGCTAGTCGCTATACCTTTCGAGGTCGGCCGATGAGCACGATCCTTTGGGGAGAGTTCTCCATAGCTCTACTAGAGTTCTTTATCACAGATACAGACCGAGCCGCGCTACAAGAGAGGTTCCTGCTCATCCGATAGGGCAACCGCACTGTGGCAGAGTATGAGAGAGAGTTCATACACCTGGCACGCTTCGCCGGGAACCTGGCTGCCTCCGACAGGGATAGAGCTTCTTGGTTCTACCGAGGACTACGAGATGACCTGAGGCAGGCCCTGATTATGCTCTCTCAGGCCACCTTCCACACCATAGCTACCCATGCGGCAGCCTTAGAGTTGGACCAGCAGACAGTGGCTCAGCGACGCAGAGGTCAGGAAGAGCTCCCTCGAGACCAGAGGCGATACAGAGGAGTCGCTCTTCATAGACAAGATAGAGAGCGCAGGCAGCGACGCCGCAGGCAGCCTTATAGGCACCCACCAGCACCCCCAGCTGCACAGCCAGACTTCAGACCAGCTCCAGTACCGCAGCCCCCACTAGTGGCCCGACGAGATGTTCCCTTCGCAGGGAATTGCTTCTTATGTCATCAGCCAAGACATATGAGGGCCTTTTGCCCTCAGGAGACGGGGAGACCCAGATTGGGAGCAGTTCAGGGTGGACAGCCGGCACGAGGGCAGGGTCAGAGAGGTCGCAGAGGCAGAGCTGGCAGGAGAGGCCAGCAGGGCCGAGCAGCGCCCCAGGAGGCCTACGCACTCGACCTGCAGCACGGACCGGCCCCTGACGTAGTCATAGGTATATATCTTAGGCGATAGAGAGATATCAAATCTGACTACTGATGTTGTATATTACTTATGTGTACTTATATCCTCTGTATTAGATAGTTGATATATATATATATATATATATATATATATATATATATCCCATGTCGTCAGGAATCTTGTTGGTAGAAGGACTTCCTGCCAAAACCCTTTTCGACACGGGAGCAACTCATTCTTTCGTCTCCCACGAATTCATCGCAACAAAAGGAAATGTTGTTCGTTCAACCGGACTGTCTATACGAATCCGTTTACCGGACGGGTCGGATATGACTTCTACCGAAAAGTGCTCGTTCCAAGCTATGCTAGGTGACGTAGAATTTGAAATCTACGCAACCATCCTAGCAATAACTGGATTCGACATAATTCTGGGAATGGACTGGTTGGCCGAGCACCAAGCCCAGATAAACTGTTCCACGTGAGAAGTCCGGCTACAGAACCCGAATGGCCAGACCGTCACGTTAACAGGTGCGCCCTCTGTCTCGCGTATCATCTTGACTTCTACGCAGATGGTGAAATCCGTCCGACAGAAGGACGAAGTATATCTTATCTACTTCGAGATGGAGGACAAATCCCAGGTGCTCGCCAAGGTCCCGGTAGTTCGCGACTTTCCGGATGTTTTCCCTGAGTCCCTCCCGGGATTGCCACCACAGCGAGAGGTCGACTTTCAGATCGAGCTCGTGACCGGAGCACGACCAGTATCTCGAGCCCCCTATCGGATGGCCCCAAGGGAGCTGACTAAACTAAAGATCCAGCTACAGGAACTAATAGATGCTGGATTCGTCCGCCCTAGCTCCTCACCCTGGGGAGCCCCGGTACTTTTTGTCAAGAAGAAAGACGGGACTCTGCGACTATGCATCGACTACAGGGAGCTGAATAAGCTGACTGTACGCAATACCTACCCCTTCCCTAGAATCGACGAACTGTTCGATCAGTTGCAAGGTGCGTCCGTGTTTTCCAAGATGGACCTGAGATCCGGCTATTACCAGCTTCGAATCCGAGAGGAGGATATCCCCAAGACTGACTTTAGCTCCCGATACGGTCTATATGAATTCCTAGTGATGCCCTTTGGGCTTACCAACGCATCTTCCGCCTTCATGGCCCTGATGAATAGAGTTTTCGAACCTTTCTTGGATCACTTTGTCATCGTCTTCATAGACGACATCCTAATCTACTCGAAGACCAAGACGGACCATACCCGGCACCTTCAGATGGTGCTATTAAAGCTCCGGGAACACTCTCTCTTCGCCAATTTCAGTAAATGCGAATTCTGGCTAGAAGAAATTGGATTCTTGGGCCACACAATAAACAAAGAAGGAGTGGCAGTAGACCAAGCCAAGGTCCAGGCGGTACAAAATTGGCCGCCACTCAGGACGGCTGTGGATATCCGAAGTTTCCTCGGTCTTGTCGGATACTACAGGAAGTTTGTCGAGGGTTTTTCCAAGATCACCCTACCCCTAACTGCTCTCACCAAGAAGGACGTCACATTCCGATGGACGCCAGAGTGCGAGGCAGCGTTTGTCGAGCTGAAGAAGCGGCTGACTTCTGCGCCAATCCTTACGATCCCCACAGGGACCGAGGGATTCCAAATCTACACTGATGCTTCCCTGAAGGGATTGAGAGCAGTCCTAATGCAGCACGACAAGGTAGTGGCCTACGCTTCGCGGCAATTAAAGCAGCATGAATTAAACTACGCGGCGCACGATTTAGAGTTGGGCGTCGTCGTCTTCGCCCTTAAAATCTGGAGGCATTATCTGTACGGAGTAAGATGTGAGATCTTCTCCGATCACAAGAGCCTCAAGTATATCTTCACGCAGAAAGACCTGAACCTCCGGCAGCGCCGATGGCTGGAATTCTTATGCGATTACGACTTCACTCTCCAATATCACCCCGGGAAGGCTAAAAGAGTCGCTGACGCCTTGAGCCGCCAGCCTGCAATAACCGGGAGTTGGATGGAGCAGATCCCTAAAGAACTTTTCCAGTCTTTGATAGACATGGAGATTACCCTGGTTTCCCGAAGAGATCTGGAAGAGTACTACTCGCAGCTATATTGGATGGAAATCCAATGCGACATCCAGGACCGAATACGAGAAGCCCAGAAGATTGACCCAGAGGTGATGCCGATCGTCCGATCTCTGCAAGAAGGGGCACAAGAGGATTATAAATTGCATGACGGGATTCTGCAATTCAAGCACCGCATATTTGTTCCCGCTACCGGAGGGATTCGTGAAGAAATTTTGCAAGAGGCCCATCAGTCCAGGTACTCGATTCACCCTGGCGTAGTTAAGATGTACGTGGACTTGCGCAGGACCATTTACTGGCCTGGAATGAAAAGAGATGTCACCGACTTCGTAGCCCGGTGTCAGACCTGTCAGAAGGTTAAGGCCGAATGCCGCAGTCCAGGAGGCCTATTACAGCCCCTGCCGATTCCAGAGTGGAAGTTCGAAGACATCTCCATAGACTTCGTCCACGGCCTACCTCGATCCCGCGCTGGAAATGACTCAATATGGGTGGTCGTAGATCGACTCACCAAGGTAGCGCGGTTCATTCCAAACCGACAGGGTGACGGAGTAGATATCCTGGCCAGGATGTTCCTAGAGCAAGTGGTACGATTCCACGGAGTACCAAAGTCCATCGTGTCAGATCGTGATGGGCGTTTCACATCTAAGGAGTGGAGGCGGGTGCAGGCGTATTTGGGAACCAAGTTGGCCTTCAGCACCGCCTTCCACCCGCAGACAGACAGACAGACGGAGAGGACGAACCGGACGATGGAGGATCTTCTTCGAATGTGCATAGTGGAGCACAATGAGCCATGGGAGCAGCTGTTGCCGTTGGTTGAATTTTCTTACAATAACAGCTACCAGGCTAGTATTAAGATGGCTTCGTACGAGGCATTGTATGGAAGACGTTGCCGAACCCCGTTGACTTGGGCTCAGGAAGAGGACCCGGAAGCCTTGGGAGTGGTTTACATCGATGACACTACGACAGCGATACAGCTGATCCAGGAGCGGATGCGGGAAGCGCAAAGCCGGCAGGCTAAGTACTATGATGCGCGGCACCGACCGGTGGAGTTTAGCGTGGGGGAAATGGTGTTCTTGAAAATAAAGCCCACGCATGGTGTCTCCCTGTTGAGGAAGCAGAAAAATTTAGATCCCCGCTTCTTGGGCCCCTATCCGGTGATAGAGCGTGTTGGCCCTGTCGCCTATCATTTGGCCTTGCCCCCAGAGTTGGGGAATCTTCACGATGTGTTTCATGTCTCTTCCTTGAGACGAGTCCTCCGGCAACCAGAGCAGTGCCTTCCTACTCCCCCGGTGCAGCTACAGTCAGATAGATCCATCCGGCTCGAACCCGTCAGAGTAGTGGATTATAAGGTCAAGACACTACGCAACAAAACCATTCCGATGGTTAAGGTGTTATGGTCAAACTGCGGACGAGAAGAGTTCACGTGGGAACCTGAAGTACTCCTCCGAGAAAAGCACCAAGAGCTCTTTCCCTAGGTATGTTACTTTTCCCCCCTACTTCAAGCAAATTTTCGGGGACGAAAATCCTTTTATTTTTATTGGATTGTAACATCCTGACTTTTATTGGGCCACCAGAACCCTAGTGGGCCCAATAAAGTGGCCTGGACCCTACCCATGACCCAGTGAGGGGTAACCCAAGGTAGGAAATAGAGCTAGAGGACTCCGAATTGAGTTCCGTCAGTTCCTGTGGCCTCATATAGTCAATACGAGCGCATCGAAACTCGTTCAATTGAACCTAGAGGTCATATAGTGAATTTGGCCATTCCTCGCAGAACGTCGCGAAAATGAGATTTTTGGATATTGACATAGAGAACTCCGATTTGAGTTCTGTCAATTCTCATGACTTCGTATAGTTGATACGAACGCATCAGAACTCGTTGCGCCGCGATTCGAAGCCTAACGATGATTATGGGCGTTTTGACCATTTTAGCACGATGCGACGCGCAAATATCGGACTTTCGCCAAACGAACTCCGATTCGACCCCGGTCAGTGGCGTTGGACTCGTTTGGTCAATACGAAGTCAACGGAAGTCATCCCGGTCAATTTCGACGATAATTGGTCAACACGTGGTCAAATCAAGCATAGTCGTGCACCGAAAAGCGTGCGCACACCAATTATGACACGACACCCAAACCTTGACCCGACCCCGATGACTTAGACCCACTTTGACTTTGACCAGCAAGGGGGACCCACCCTAGGGTTGACTTGGTCAAACCCTCCTAAAATCCACTTTTTGGATTTTTCTCCAAATGATGAGCCCTCCTCCTCTCCAAAGAAGGATGACCCATACCCCCCCTCACCCACTTTGGGCTCCCCAACGAGCAAACAACCCACTCTAAGGAGAGTGGAGGCCCACCACAAATCCTCCTCTCCTCTCTTTCTCCCCCTCTTTTTTAAGCCCAAGCCCATAAATGCCAACATCATTTCCCACATGGGTAAATAAAATCATGCCTCCAGCTGTCCAAGGACAGCTGGAGTGTGGAGATTAATCCCTCCCTAAGGAGGGATTAATCCCACATCTTGGAGGGGAGGAGATCTTTCCCCCTCCAATCCTATATAAAGGCCCCCCTCCCTATTATTATCCTCACAGCTCAGTGAGCAACTCCCCCTTCTCCCCCCCTCTGCCGGAGCTCTGGTGGCCGGAAAAAGCCAAGCCGAGGAGCTCCTCCCCCTCCACCACCTTGAGCCATGTCCGACCAAGCCGGCCCCTCCCGAGCCCGCCAAACACAGGTGGAAGCCTTCTCCCTCCCCCTTCTTCATTTTGAACGTTTTGCATGGCGCCATCGGCGGCCGGAGCGTCGCCGCCGTTCTCCCCTTCCCTCCCGTTTAAAATAAAAAAAGAGCTCCGGCGATGGCCGGCGGCGGCGGGGCGCCGGACCACCGCCGGAGGGAGCGCCCACCACCGGGCAGTCGGCCGGTGGTGGAGCCACGGCCGGCCGGTGGCCGGCCGGCGGCGGGAAGCACCCGTAAGGGTGGCGGGTCACGTACAGCGGGGGGAGAAGATAAACAGTTATTTTATTTTATATATATATATAAGTTATATTATAATAATATATATATTATAATATTATAATAGGTTTTGATTTTTAAGAAATCAAATGAGAGCCCTCATGAAAAAGTTTTCAACATGAAAATTGTTTTACTTGATGAGGGTAGTCTCCACAAAAAATTTGAGAATTTATGGAGTTAATTTGGTATTTTTAAAAGCCTAAATAAAATTTGTTTGGTCAAATTAAAGGCCCAAAACACTTTGGAAAATTACAAAAATATTACTAGGCTCATTTTAGGCTCTCTTAAGGGTTGTATCAAAATTTGGGATCACGGGAATGAGTTTTGATATTTTTCCTAATATCTAGAAGGCTAGGGTCGCGCTTAGCAATTATTACGCTCGTTTTTCTCGAAAATGAAAATTGGAGCGCGCGTCTATCATCCCTATTTTGAATAATAAATTCAATGTTGTCGTATCGGCGAGAGTGGATGAGGCAGGTGGCCAGGCTCCGGGTGTTTCGAGATTTCGTTAACCCGTCGAGCGCCTCGACTCTCGAGTGAATCTCTGGCACGCTCGGAAAATGAAAGCACGAGTGGTGAGCTATGAATTATTCTCGATGAATAATGAGGGTGTAACTCCTGATAAGCCCCTGATCCGATTAAGCCGTGATTAATAAAGCGCAACCAAATTCTAATCGGATCTTAATAATGGGTACAACCCAATGAAGCCTTATTAAAACACTGAAATAGAACTGAAAGTGCCTCCTGAGAACGGAGATGAGACTGAAGCCTCCTGAATGGAGTGATTGGACTACTAAACTTTTCGTTATGTTTTACTCCAGTCTCGTACTTTCAATTCAGTTATACTCCAGTCTCGTACTGGTCAAGTACTTTCAAATCAGTTATACTCCAGTCTCGTACTGGTCAAGTACTTTCAATTCAGTTATACTCCAGCCTCGTACTGGTCAAGTACTTTCAATTCAGTTATACTCCAGTCTCGTACTGGTCAAGTACTTTCAATTCAGTTATACTCCAGTCTCATACTGGTCAAGTATTTTCAATTCAGTACTACTCTAGTTTTGTATTGGTCACATTTCATTACAGCACTTTAAATAAGCAGCATAAACACCGCATTTGTCTTCATTGCAATTTACTATTATAACCCCGGGTCCTGCTCTGACGAACAGTCGTTATTAAGGTTGAGCCTTAGTTGGGGATAACCGGAGTTGAGGTATTCCTCCAGGTCAAGCCCCAAATAATGCGCTCCCACGCTCCTTGACGAAAGTAGAGCTAAGCGTCGCCGCCCGAAGTTTAAGCCTAGTAGGGCAGGCCGACGTAGACCCAGTGTGTATTATGTTTGCCGTTGATTGATTGTTTGTAAATTGCTTGCGGTGGAATAGTGGCGGGTCAGTCCCTTCCGCAGACCGTTCGTACCGGTGCGGGAAGGTTGACGACTCAAGGCGACAGGGAGATGTGTACCACGGGTGACCGACCGTTTTATTCCCCGTCGGGTTTTCCTCCGGTGGTCGGCCAAAATGATTCGTTGGATGTCGCTCACATCCAAGAGTACACAAGGTTGTACGTTAGGGTCTGGGATTGTGCGGTACGATCACCCCCAGAAGTGGCAGGACTGGCCACTGTCACCGATGGCCACATCGGTGAGGCCCGCGGGGCTCGCTACCCTGCTGGAATAGAAGCGGTCCAAATTATGTCGACATAGGGTTTGTGTGTGCGGCTGTGAATGCCTGCGATAGAATTCTGGGTATGAAAACCTGTTATGCCGATGAGTTGGTAGAGCATGGTTATAACCGTTTTATACTATTGCTGCTTTTTCCGGTTATACTGCACTCTTTTATATTTTCTCCTAGCTGTTCTTATATGGAATATTGTGCTAACCCTCTCGTGCTTCGGCTATTTCCTTCTGTTGGGTGGGTGCGTGCTCGTCCCCAGGATGCGGATCCGGGGAGGAGATTTGTTTCCACTTAGCTCTGTGACTAACGGTTATTTGATTAACCATTCACAGGAGGTGGAGCACCGTAGTGACCCGCTGCCGCAGGAGATTACGCCAGTAGCTAGGTCGACTCGAGCAGATGTACCCCCGCCGTCCCCAGAGTTTAGAGACGTGAGTTCCGCCGAGCAGCGTAGAGAGAGAGAGTATATGAGGATTATATGTAGTACATGTATAGCCTACGAGCTTATATAAGTACTTAGGCTTCGGACCTAGAACCGCTGTGATTCTGATATGTGATATATATAAATCTACAATGGTTTCCTGTTAATGCTTTCGCTATATTCTGATGGGTTGTGAATGTTATGATTCGAGCCAACCGAGGCGGCCATCTAGTGCTTGGACAGGGTGGATCGTTTCCCCTATAAGTACTGGGTGGGCGTCTTGGGACAGTAGTACCCCCTTCGGCCCGACCCGGTCAAAAGGTTGGGGGTGGGGTGCTACAACGACTCCCTGCGGGCAACAAGCTGCACCGCGGGAGTGACTTGGATGCTAAAATGCGCGAGATGACCCTGGTGCTCTGATGCTGGGGGCGGCGTGTGCTTGCTTGTAGGGGTCGTCTTCCTCCTTCGGCTAGCTCCGGGACTTAGACGCTTTACTGTTGGCTGCGCGCTGGTGGCGCACGGTTGCTGGAAGATGACTTGAGGGAGGAGACCGACAGAGCTATCACCTGAGGAAGAAGATGACTGGGAGCAGAAAAGGTCCATTATGAGGAGGCCCTGGGGCTCCTTTTATTGCCTCCGGGAGAGGAACATGGTGGGCCCCACCACTAACTTGGTGGCTTAGTGGGTGGTTACTTGCAGATCGGACGGCAACGAATGCCTAGTAACGATCAGATGGTGGCCGACTTGCAAGCGGCGGTGGCGATGTCGAGCGGCGGCGGGCGACGTTGGCGAGCGGCGGCGGCGAGCGATGGCGGTCGGCAGCGGGCAGCGGCAGTTGGTGGGTGACCGGCAGTTGGTGGGCGACTGGCAGCGGGCAGCGGGCAATGACGAAGGTCCGCCGCGAGCAACGGCGGCGGGTGGCGGCGGTTGGCTGCGAGCGATGGCAGCAGTCGACGGCGGCGGGCGGCGGCGGGCGGTGGTAGTTGTTGAGCAGCGGCATCGGCGGTCGGCGGGCGACCTGCGGCGGCCGGCGGCGAGCGACGGGGGCGGCCGGCGGCGGCCGGCGGCGGCCGATGGTAGTTGTTGAGTGGGAGGTCACCATGATCTCTCCTAGTATGATAGAGATCATGGGAGGAGAGGGGTGACTAGTCAATCCCATGATCTCCATAATAGGAGGGATCATGGGGGAGATGGCTAAGTGCACACCCATTCTTATATCAATGGGACTCAATCCCCATCAAGCTTGATAGGACTTCGCTCTAGAAGCAAGCGCGCGGGCCGCCAGTTTGCGCGCGGGCACCCGTTGCCCACCCGCGCACGTAATTAGGGACATGGTAGCTCCCTTTTGTTTTGCGGCTTTAAGCCAATGGGGAAACGGTAGTACCCAATTGTTTGATGGTGTGTTAGATGCATATGAGATAGGATGCCTTGGGAGAAGCCCGGGTTTGCATTCATGTTGCATAGTAGGCCCCCTTCACTCTGTTCAAAACATAGAAAACATGTATGTTGTATGAGCCATCCAAACCTGTTTTTAAACGCTTTTGACTTCAACTTCTTTTCTTAAGCAGACGTTGAGTGAACTATCTTCACTCAACGCATTTGACTTAGAAAACTTCACTTCTACAAACGATGAGAGAACGACCTTCACACAACGCATTTACACTTAACAACATTTTTGAGTAGGCGTTGAGTGAACTGCCTTCACTCAACACATTTCCATTTGGACAGAATTTTCTGTGTAGACGTTGAGTGAACTGCCTTCACTCAATGCTTTTGAACTTAGGTTAATTCTTTGAGTAGGCATTGAGTGAACCTTTTTCAAGTAGGCATTGAGTGAACCTTTTTCACTCAACACATTTGTACTTAGCAGAATTCTTCGAGCAGACATTGAATGAACCTTCTTCACTCAACGCTTTTATACTTGACTGAATTTTTTGAGCAGGTGTTGAATGAACCTTTTTCACTCAACGCTTTTATACTTGGCTGAATTCTTTGAGCAGGCGTTCACTCAACGCTTTTGTACTTAGCTGAATTTAAGTCCTTCTCCACTGAGACTTTGAGTGATTGAATATTTGTCGATGCTTTTGGCCTCTAGCATTGAGTGATGTGCGATCACTCAATGCATCTGTACTTAATCAAATTTTTGACTCTCCCAAGTGTTCTGTCTTCTGTCCAACCAAACTTCTGACATATATAACATGTCTAATCATTGAATAGTAGACTTCCTGCATATATGAACTTGAACACATATCAAATATATATTTGTGCGTTTTATTGATATATGTTCTTCTTCAAATCAAGGACATTGTAGTCAATGGACCCAACACCAGCATAAAGCTCGAAAGGACGGCCGACGGCACCCCCATCATCCAGCTCGAAAGGGTTAAGTCTCAATAGGTCTACAGACCATGCACCACCACTCTCCAGTCCATTGATGGGTTGTTGGTGTCCACAACCTCTTTTTGATGAAAAGTGATCCAATTAAGCTCCCCTACGGGAACTTCCCAGGAGATCATCCATCCTGAAACTACTCTCATCCGAGCACGTTTAACTATAAAATTATAGAACATGTAATCAGCCATATGAAAGAAAGAGAGATAAGATTTAAGACAGACAAATGATGGACTACTCCTTGGTGAGAAATTGGAGATGATTTATTTATATATATATATTGTGTTTATATCACTCAATTGATTTTAGATATCTTAAGATTGTTCTTTTGCTTACAAAGAAAGCTATCATATTTTACAAAGAATACTAATATTTTGTAACAAACCACAGATTCAAGTCTCTAAAGCTTTATATTCAGGATTTATTCAAGAGTGCAGACTTTACGGTAGAAGGCATTTTTTTAACTTTTAGATTTTTAGATATAACTGTTGCGGCCAAACTCGGCGCTCCGGTCGATCCGTACTAGCTTGGACCGCCTTAGCTCATGGAGCGGTCGAGCGCGCACACAGTCAGTTGAAGAGGAGAAATGTACACGAGGAGTTTTAACGTGGAAAACCCTTCAACCGGGTGAAAAACCACGTGACCGGTTCGCTGCCAGTCAAAATCCACTAGATCAGGCTGATTACAGTATGTTGAGTGAATCGGGGCGATAGGCCGCTCCCGTTACAACTTGCGGGGAGAGAGGATGACTATAACTGCCGGCGGGCAACAGACTGCTCCGCCATAAAATGACTTAAACGGTGGAATGCGCGAGATGCTTCGGGCGCGTGCGCCCGGGGGCGGCGCACTTGCGGGCTTTGACTGTCTTCTTCGCTCGACTTCCTCTGACTTTGGGCGCCTCCTTGCTACCTGCGCGTTGGTGGGGTGCCAATAGCCGATGGCGGGTGGCGATGGCCGCTGGTGGCCGCTGCAGGTCGTTGGTGGCCGCTGGTGGCCGCTGGAGGTCGCTGGTGGCCGCTGGTGGCTGGCGGCGAGAGGTGGCCGACACGGTGGAGGAGGCGGGAGAGCTCTCACCTGAGGAAGAGGGAGAAGAATCGTAGAAGAGAAAAAGTGAGAAATGAAGAGCCCCTGGGGTCCTTTTATAGCCTCCAAGGGAGGATCATGGAGGGCCCCACCACTAAAGTGGTGGGATATTGGGTGGTTACCCCCTTAATCGGACGGCGACTAGGCGGTTAGACCGGCTAGGCGGTGGCGGCTAGACGGCGGCGGCTAGGCCGGCTAGGCGGTGGCCTGGCGAGGCGGCCAGGCGGCATTCTGGCCGGGCGGCCAGGCGGTTAGGCCGGCTAGGCGGTGGCGGCCAGGCGGCGGCTAGGCGGCGGCGGCTAGGCCTGCTAGGCGGTGGCCTGGCGAGGCGGCCAGGCGGCTATCTGGCCGGGCGGCCAGGCGGTTAGGCCGGCTAGGCGGTGGCGGCTAGGCGGCGGCTAGGCGGCGGCTAGGCGGCGGCTAGACCGGCGGCTAGGCCGGCGAGGCGACGGCCTTGGGAGGCGGCCAGCCGGCGGTCTGGTCAGGCGGCCAGGCGGCCAGGCGGTTAGGCCGGCTAGGCGGTGGCGGCTAGGCGGTTTCCTTCCATGAAGCGGGGGAGTGGGTCCCGCACCCATCATCTCCATGAGAGATCATGGGGGGTAGGGCCCACCCATGATTTTCCCTCATGGAGATCATGGGGGGGGGCTCCTTTTTCCTTATAAAATGAGGGAGAATCCCATCAAATGCCCCCCAAATCCCTTCGGTCCGGGAACGAAGAGAGCGCAAGGAGGGATTTTTTTCGTTCTTTGTCATTATGGTGAGGGCCGGTGCGAGTTCCGAGGCTACGGCGGTGGAGCGAGGTTCCAAGGTAACAGGCTGTGCGGAGGCTCGCCGTACGGGCGTAGGACACAAGCCGACGGAGACCGGGCGTTGAGGTGGCGCATGCGAGGAAGGGTCGCAGGGGCAGGCACTAGTTGCGCGCGCTGGCGGCGTGCGCCGGCCGTGCGTGCGCTGGACGCGCACGTAGGCCGCACAGGCCCCGCGCCCTGGCCGCGCGGGCTGGCCGTGCGCGCCGGCCGTGCCTTGGCCGCGCGTACTGGCCGCGCGCGCAGCCCGTGCCCTGGCCGCGCGGGCTGGCCGCGCGCGCTGGCCGCGCACGCTGGCCGCGCGGGCTGCGTGCGCAGGTCGCGCCGGCCGCGCGGGCTGCTCGGGCTGGCCGCGTGCGCAGGTTGTGCGGGCTGTGCAGGCCAGATTTTGCACTTTGAGGTCTTGTAACTGCGAACTGATTTTATTTCTTTGTCGTGTGCAGGTGGCGAAACGTTCCTCAGGTCTGATGCACTTGCGCTCTTCCTTGACTGAGGACGGCATAGAGATTTGGAGGGCGAAGTACGGGCTTCCTTCAGACTTGATGGTGAGGATCCCGCGGCCCGAGGAGCGGGTTCAGAACCCCCTCGTGGGTGGATGACGATTTGCGACATTTCCCTTAGATCCAGCTTCCGGTTTCCGCCTTGCGATGAGGTGATAGAGATTTTGAAGTTCTGTGGAGTCCCCGTTTCCCAGTTTGCTCCGACTGGGGTCGTCCGAATTATGGGCTTGGTTACTTTCTTTCGTGACCGTGGGAGCTCGCTTTCTTTGGATCAGTTTCGGGACTGGTGCGACGTTTGCCTTGATGGTGGCAAACGGATTGAGGTGCGCAGCAACAAAGTCTGGTTGGAGTTTGAGGCCCGTAAAGATCGTCGCCACAGTAATACTTTGTTCGGATATGTGAAGAACTCCTGGGGTCTTCCTGAGGTGTGGAATGCGCTTCCCGATCGTTGCCGTCGTGTGAGAGGGAGGGAGCATGACTTCTCCCCAGTGCTAGGATTCTCTGAGCCTCGTGAGCTGGCCAATCGTCTCTTCAACATATATATTTATGTAGAGGAAAAGCGACTGTTGGGATGTGGTATTTCGGCGGGCACGACTCAGGTGGCGATGTCTTCTCAGGGAGGTGGCCGTAAGAGGAAGACGATGACGGCTCCTGTTGGTGATTCTGATGCTGTGGTGGTGGTTTCTGACGGCCCAGCTCCAGAGGTGCGGTCGTATGTTTCTCCAGTTCTTCCGGCGCCCGTCAGCACGACGGCTCCTCGAATGTCTTCTTCCTTGAGAGCGATGAGCGAGGCGGTAAGGGGTTGACTGTCTCCTTTTCTTTCTTCTTTTGTTTGAAAGTGGCTGATGGTGTGTCTTTCTTTTGCAGATCGAGCCTTAGGCGCAGATTGCGGTGACCTGGAATGATCATTATGTGAGCTTGAAGGACGAATATCTCGCTTTGCAGGAGAAGCTTCGGTTGTCGATGAGCTCACTTTCCTCCTTGAAGGAGGAGCATGACTGGGATATTGCGCGGCTCCATCGAAATGGCTCAGAGTTGGAGTTTGAGCTAGAAGATTCGCGTGCAGCCCTAGATGTGGAGAGGTCTCTGGTGGAGAGGACTACTCAGATGCTGAAGCATGCAAAGGAGGAGACATCTGGCTTGGGATCTCAACTGCAAGCGGCGCGAGAGGAGATTTCAGGCCTTGAGACTCAGCTTCGGGCGGCGAAGGCGCAGGTGGTGGTTCTGTCTTCTGATGACCATGCATCGGAGCTAAAGGCTGCAGGTCTTGCTGAGTACCTAGAGTCCCTGGACTACATGCGGGATCGTAGCCTGATTGCGGAGGAGGTTCGTGATGATATTTGGTCCAAGGAAGTGGAGACTCACATGGATGATATACGCGAGCTAGCGCTCCACCGCGGCGTCTCGAAGGCCTTTCGCTTCGTAGTGAAGCGTCTTGGGTGCGACACCTCCAGTTTCAGCTTTGCGGACGTTTCGGGGGATGAGTGCTCCGGCTCAGATGCTGATGAAGAGTAGCTGTAGTGCTTGTCTGTTGTTGTATGTTTTGTCATATATTTGTCGTCATTTTGCTTTCGTTGTAGCTTTTGAGATTGTTGCCGCTTAGAGCTCGAATTCATTGTTTTTATGATAGCTTTATTTGTACGTCATTGCCATATGGCCTGCGCGGATATGTGTTTTTCTACGTTGGTGGCGCCCTCTCAAGTGTTTGAGATTTTGATTGAATCGTCTTTGATTTTATAAAAATAGAGAGGGAGTAGACTCCTGCGGAGGTGCTCATGTGTAGCGGGTTCATGATTTCATGCGCAAAGCTGACTTGTGGTTTGGTTGCGTGGAACTGGTCCACGGCTTTGTGCGCAGGGCTGGCCTACGGCTTAGTTGCGTGGAACTGGTCCACGGCTTTGTGCGCAGGGCTGGCCTGCGGCTTTGTTGCGTGGAACTGGTCCATGGCTTTGTGCGCAGGGCTGGCCCGCGGCTTTGTTGCGTGGAACTGGTCCATGGCTTTGTGCGCAGGGCTGGCCTGCGGCTTTGTTGCGTGGAACTGGTCCACGGTGTTGGGGTTTGTCTCCACAATACCTCAGATTTGTAGGAAGTCAGACCTTGAACTAAGATGAATTAAGATGTATTTGATGTGGTATTTGAGTTGTATGTGTGCAGGTCCTAATTGCCAAGTGTAGACCAATGTCAGTCTATAATGGGTCATCAAACACAGGACCATGCAATGTAATCCCTCATTGTGTGATCCAAAGTGTTGGCCCATGTATAGCCTCTCTATTGGGATACACTTCTCATTCGTGCACTTGGATTGATGGACAGAAGCATTGGAGCTAATTTCCTCAGAAATTTTTTTTCTAAGTCCAAAATACTCGAGTAACCCCTCTCTTATACTCGAGTATCAGACTGAATACTCGAGTAGCTAGTTAGTCATACTCGAGTAGTTAGTGAGACATACTCGAGTAATCAGTTAGACTTACTCGAGTAGGGTCTGAATACTCGTGTAGATATATCTATACTCGAGTAGTTAAGTAGTCATACTCGAGTAGATCTTTTCATACTCGAGTAAGTAACTTAATCACTCGAGTAAATCTTGTATCATACTCGAGTAGATCCATTTCTTCCCTTCTCTGCAAGTTCAAGTAGTTATACTCGAGTAGTTTCTTTTAATACTCGAGTAAGTGTTTCTATACTCGAGTAATTGATTTTTTATACTCGAGTAAATTATTCGATACTCGAGTAGTTGATTTTAATACTCGAGTAAGTATTTCCATACTCGAGTAATTGACTTTGATACTCGAGTAAGTGAATGTTTCCCGGATACATATTCTGATACTCGAGTAACTTCCCCTTTCACTCGAGTATATCTTTCTTTCACTCGAGTATATATTTCTGATACTCGAGTATATCTTTCTGATACTCGAGTATATCTCTTCTGATACTCGAGTAGTTCATCTTTCACTCAGTAAAATTTATCCTCTCATACTCGAGTATAATCCTCTTTGTCACTCGAGTATCTATATTCCCATACTCGAGTATATCTTCGAGTATATCTTCTCTTACTCGAGTATAGCAGTTCTCTATTCCAGAATTTTTTCTAAGTTCGAATTCACCTTAAGTATTTTGAATCCGTCATTTATGATTGGTCCACGTGTCATCCTTAATTAAGATTATGACCGTTGGAGTCCACCTATAAATAGGTCATTTCAGAATTGACTAATTAACAAGATTACAGAGATATTCTTTTTAAGAAAAAGAAAATTCCGTGAACCCTAATTCTCACGCCGCCGCCGCCGCCATTGTTGTTCGCGAAAAAAAAGCTTTGGATCGCCCCGATCTCCGTCTTCAACGACTGTTTCTCCAACGATCCAGACAAAAGTGAATCACTCGATCTCGCCGAGCCTCAAAGATTTCAGATCTATCTTCTTGATCGAGGTGGTTCTAGTTTTCAGATTCGTGGATCTCTCTCTAGTCATCTTCAACCTTTTCTAATCAAGCCGAAGTTCCTAAAGAAGAAGATTGTCAAAGATCCAGATCTGAGATTATTGTTTTGATTTTTATTCTCAAACCAAAATTTCTTTGTAGGAGTTTTTCTCCGAGATTTGTAGGAAGATCTTTCTTCCGAGTTTTATAGATCCAGTTGGATCGAGTTTTGTAGGAACGTGGTTCCGAGGTGTAGGATTGTTTTCAATCCGAGATAGTGGAGTAGCCGAGTCTAGTGATTTGCTAGATCGGTGAGGAAAGTGGACGTACCCAAGGTTGGGGAACCACTATAAATCTCTTGTCGTCTGTGATTGCTTGATGTGTGCTGTGTTAATTTTTAATTCCGCATTTGACACGCATTTCACCTATTCACCCCCCTCTAGGTGATTTAGGCTAACAACTTAGACCTCTCAAGTGATATCAGAGGGAGGTTGATCGTTATAAGGTTAACACCTTGATCGTATCCTTCTAAGTTGAATATCAAGCATGAGTAAGACTAAGGATTTTGCCAAGCTCCCTATCTGCACCAAGAACAACTTTCCTATGTGGAAGGAAAGGGTCAAATTCTTCATGGAAGCTGTAGACCCTCAGATCTTCATGATTGTTGAAGAAGGTCCTCATGTTCCTATGACCGCATCAACAATAGATCCAACCAAAAAGGTACCAAAGAAATTGATGGATCTAGACAAGGATGAGATTGCACTTGTCTCTCTGGACAAGAAAGCAAAGAATATCATAGCAAGTGCAGTCGATGACTCAATGCTGCAAAATCTGATTCATTGCCAATCTGGCAAGGAGATGTGGCAATCCCTAGTGACTCTAATGGAAGGTACAGAGGAAGTGAGGGATGATCGGAGATCCCTTCTGAATCAAAAGTATGAAGCCTTCCGGCAAGGTCACAAGGAAGCCATAGCTGACACATTCGAGAACTTTTTCAAGATAGTGAACGGCCTAAGAGTTTATGGCCGAGTCTTCACCAACGGGGAACTCAATGACAAATTCTTAAGATCCCTAACCAAGGAATGGGACAATAAGGTATGTGCCATTCGGGAGTTTGGAAGGTTAGCTGAGACGGACCCGCAGAATCTGTTCGGAAAGCTTATGTCTTACGAACTGCAAATCAACTCAAGAAAAGCTGAAGAAGAGACAAGCAGGTCTGCATCCAAGGAGAAATCTGTCGCTCTAAAGGCAGATAGCTCAAGGAAGATAAAGGCTAGCTCTCCTGCCCCAGTTCCTGAGGCTGATGAAGAAGAATCATCTGAGCCTAGCTCATCTGGCTCAGAACTATCTGATGGAGAGTTCTCCCTACTCTCAAGGCAGTTCAAGAAGTTCTTGAACAAGAAGAAGCAATGGAGAGGCAAGGATGCCTCATATAGAAGATCACGACATGACGGTGATCATCGGAAGAAAGGCTCAAGCAGCCATGACAGGTATAATTCTAAACAGAACAAACAGATCTCAACTGACATCATTTGTTATTGTTGCAATAAGCCAGGTCACGTCATCGCCGATTGCCCTCACAAAAAGAAAGAGGGTGGAAGAAGAGAGGAAAAGAAATCCTCACACCATAAGAGCAGGAAAGAGAAAAGCTTAGTAGCCAAGAAGAGCAAAACTCTCAGCGACTCTGACTCATCTGAGTCGAGTGAAGAAGAGGAAGCTTACTTTGGGCTCATGGCTCATTCAGATGATGAACAAGTCCCCCAGTTTACTGGGGAGGTAAAATCTCACACTCCTCTCTCTGATTCTGATGATGACAATGAGCAAGAGGGATATTCCTCTGAAGATGAATCTGAGCTCATGGGTCAGTATAAGGAGTTACTCACCGCCTACGAAAAATGTCGTAGATTAATGAAAACTCAAGCCAAAGAGATAAATACTCTACGAGCTAGTGAGAGCAGCTTGAGAGAAGAAGTCGATAAGACTAACTCTCTTCAAGAGAACCTCAATGCAGCTATGGAGGGATACAATAAAGCTCTCAAGCACATCGACCTTAAAGAGGAAATCATCAAAGAATTGGAACGACAACTCGAGGCTGAAAAGAAGCTTGTTGAGAGTTTCTCCAAGCCTAAGACAGTTCTTCCAATCGTTGCTGAATTCTCTGCTAAGGCCAAGGGTGCTGGTTTAGGCCACATTGCCTCTTCTAGTAAATCCTCTAGGAGAAACAAGGCCAAGAGAAAGAATAAGGCTGCCCGGAAGGCTCTAGCTGAAGAAAAAGGGAAAGCTCCCTTGGAACCTGTTGTGTTCAAGAAAGTTATCTTTCCCACGAACGAACTCGATTATGAGTCCACCTACGGACACTTTTCTAGGCCGATCCCTGAGAAGCCTAAGTCAAGATACCAAGGTTGGACTCGTCCTCGTAACTTTGGCGAGAGTGTCTTCAAGGCACCTTATGAGGAGATTCAGCTTCAAAGCTATGGACCTTATGCTCATTGTCATAATTTCAAAAAGACACCAAAAGTAAAACCCATTGTAGAAAAGCCTATGAAGGAGAAGACCTCATGTAACTGCCATCATCATGAAGCCCCTTCCTCCAAGAGTAAAGCTCCTGCTGGACCTTCATTCCAGAAAGTCAAGCAGGACTACACAAGGCAAAGATACAACAGGTTCAACTGTTGGTGCTGTGGCAGAATTGGTCATTTTGCCAGTGATTGTTGGTTCAATCCTGAAAATGCTGCAACCCTTAAAGTTAGCAACGTGAGAGTGACCACTCATGAGGCTAATACTTGCAGGGGGAGTATTCTAACTCGAGACCAAGGACCCAAACTTGTTTGGGTTCCTAAGGCTAACAACTTAGACCTCTCAAGGCTAAATGATTATAATTGCAGGCATGTCCAAAGGCCACCAAAACGCCAATCTGGTATTTGGACAGTGGATGCTCTCGGCATATGACCGGGACAAGGAGCCTACTACAGAATTACATCCCAGTCTGCAACGGACCAAAGGTCATCTTTGGAGGTTCAGATCGTGGGACAACGAAAGGCTATGGTATGATTTCTAATGGTAGCGTATCCTTTTCGAATGTGGCATATGTTGAAGGATTGGAACACAATCTCATCAGCATAAGCCAACTATGCGACAAAGGATACGTAGTTGAATTTCATGCTGACAAGTGTTTGATAAAGTCGGTTAACAATATGGAAACTATTTTATCAGGCACTCGAAGCAGAAATATTTTCCGTTTAAATTTTATCTGTATAGACTCTTCGACACCAGTGTGTTTGTTAGCAAAAAGTAGTGCATCTCTTGCTGACCAATGGCACAAGAGACTAGCACATATTAATTTCAAAACTATTAATAAATTATTCTCTCAAAACTTAGTGCGTGATGCACCTAATGTCAAGTGCGTTACGGACAGTCCTTGTCACGCTTGTATCAAAGGCAAGCAAACAAGAAGTTCGTTTAAAAGCATAATAGGCAAGGATTCCAATAGAAGTTTGCAGCTTCTCCATATGGACTTGTTTGGTCCACTGCAGGTTAGAAGTTTGGGAGGTAAGGAATATACGTTGGTTATTGTGGATGATTACTCACGCTTTGCGTGAGTGTTCTTTCTAAAACACAAGTCAGATACCTTCGGTATTTTCACTAATTTTGTGAGGCAAATCCAGAATGAATACAACTGTTCCGTAGTCAAAATCAGAAGTGACAATGGAACGGAATTCAAATCTGGAGCCATGACAGAATTTTGTGAAAGTCAAGGTATCTTTCATGAGTTTTCCTCTCCTCGCACTCCACAGCAAAATGGAGTAGCTGAGAGAAGGAACAGAACACTCATAGAGGCTTGTCGGACCATGTTGAGTGATGCCTCACTTCCGGAGTATTTCTGGGCTGAAGCCGTCAACACCGCTTGTCACGTGCAAAATCGAGCACTCATCAACAAGAACCATGATAAGACTCCTTACGAACTTCTAAAAGGCAGGCAACCAACCATTTCATACTTTAGAATCTTTGGCTGTAAATGCTTCGTGCTTAACAACGGGAAGTATCACTCTACCAAGTTTAGCGAGAAAAGCTTTGAAGGTACTTTTGTAGAATATAGTAGCCATAGTAAGGCTTATAGAGTATTCAATAGAAAAACTCTGGTGGTGGAAGAGTCGATACATCTTGTATTTGATGAGACGAGTCTGTTGCAAAGCAACTCGTCTAGTGTGCCTATTGTAGATGCAGGTACAAAGTTGAAAGAACTTATCTTGGATGAACCTAGTGAAGATAAAGATGAGACATTCATCAAGGTCCCCTCTACAACCACCATTGGAGAGGAGGATGATCAAGATGAAGAAGACATCCCAGCTGAAGATGCAACTTCAGTGGCTGAAGAGATCCCAGATGCAAGGACTTTAGAGTTCCGACACTTGAAGGATCATCCTGTTGACCAAATAATAGGAGATCCTCGGGATGGCGTCAGAACTCGTCGAGGTACAACTAACGAGAATTTACACTTAAGTTTTCTCTCACAGGTTGAACCAAAGAAATTTGAGGAAGCCAACTCCGACGCATCCTGGATTCTAGCCATGGAAGAAGAATTGAATCAGTTCAAACGATGCAAGGTTTGGACACTTGTTCCTAGACCCAAAGGTAAGAATGTCATTGGGACAAAATGGGTCTACCGGAACAAGATGGATGAAGATGGGATAATCGTGAAGAATAAGGCCAGACTTGTCGCCAAGGGATATCGTCAAGAAGAAGGAATCGACTTCGACCAGACTTATGCTCCAGTGGCAAGACTGGAAGCGATCAGGTTATTTCTTGCCTACGCTGCACTCAAGGGCTTTACCGTCTATCAGATGGACGTAAAGTCCGCCTTCCTGAATGGTGACATAAAGGAAGAAGTGTACGTAGAGCAACCGCCAGGTTTTGTTGATTCAACCCATCCTAATTATGTATATTTATTACAGAAAGCACTATATGGTCTTAAACAAGCTCCTCGAGCTTGGTATGAGACTCTGTCTAGCTTCCTTCTTGAGAACAAGTTCACAAGAGGAAAGATAGACAAAACATTATTTCTTAGGGAAATAAAAGGCAAGATTTTGCTAGTGCAGATCTATGTCGACGATATTATTTTCGGCTCTACGGATAACAACCTCTGCAAGAAGTTTTCTAAACTTATGCAAGGGAAGTTTGAAATGAGCAGTATGGGAGAGCTAAAGTATTTCTTAGGGCTTCAGGTGAAACAATCTGAAGATGGGATTTTCATCTCACAGACCAAGTTCACCAAAGAGCTACTTAAGAAATTCGGAATGGAGAATGCAACCTCTATGAGGACTCCAATGGCCTCAGCTATGTCTCTGGACAAGGATGAGAAAGGGAAACCTTTTGATGAAACCAAGTACAGAAGCATAATTGGGTCCTTGCTCTACCTTACTGCGAGTAGACCAGATATAATGTTCTCAACATGTGTTTGTGCTAGATTTCAGGTGAACTCTAAGGAATCTCACTACATCGCTGCAAAGCGAATCCTGAGATACCTCAAAGGCACACCAAATCTTGGCTTATGGTACCCAAGAAGTAATGATAGTGAACTAATTGGTTTTTCAGATGCAGATTTTGCAGGTAGCAAAGACGACAGGAAAAGCACTTCCGGGACTTGCCAATTTCTCGGAAGGAGACTTATTTCCTGGAGCAGTAAGAAGCAGAACTGTGTAGCCATCTCAACGGCTGAATAAGAGTACATCTCTGCAGGCAGCTGTTGTGCACAGCTCTTATGGATCAAGAATCAGTTTGAAGACTACAACATGCAGTTCCAGAACATTCCCCTGTTCTGTGACTCTTCCAGCGCCATAGCAATAGCCAACAACCCAGTCTCCCACAGCCGGACCAAGCACATAGAGCTTCGCTATCATTTCATCCGGGAGCATGTGGAGAATGGAGACATAGATCTACAGTATGTCTCCACAGACAGGCAAGTTGCAGATATTTTCACCAAGCCGCTGGACGAGTCCAAGTTCTCGTTCTTCAAAACTGAGCTTGGACTGCTCAACAAAGAAGACCAGTGATGGACTCTCAAGATTAAGAAGATTTCAGTAGTGTTGGCTGCTCAGAGGTACAGTTTTTTTTTCTCAGTGGAAATAGACATCTACCAGGGAAATTCCTTCAAGTATTAGAAACTCGAGCATCGTTACACTTACACGAGTAAACGGCTAATACTCGAGTAAAAAGTTTCATATACTCGAGTACTCCAAAAGATACTCGTGTATGACCTTCTGATACTCGAGTATGAAAATTCGTCAAGGACTTAATACTTGTGTATGCTCATTACATACTCGAGTATGAATTCTTGATTACTCGTGTATGTTGTGACCTACTCGAGTATACTAAACCTCATACTCGTGTATGCTGTCATCCTCCACTCGAGTACTCAGAATTTTTTTTCGGATTTTCATATTCTCTATTCGCACCAAGCAATTGCCGCCTCGTTCAGGTATGTCATTATACTTAATCCTTTTTAAACCTAATTAGGATTATTTATATATATATTCAAAACGAAAAAGTCCTTTCCACTCCACATTCACTCGAGTGCCGCCGACTTCTCGTATTCCCGAACCCTGTTCTTCCTCTTCCGTCGCCGCAAGACTCCTGTCTCTTCGTCTCCCAGAGCAGTTGCAGTGCTTCGTCGTCCTCGTTCTTGTTTCCTTCGCATTGCAGAATCGCCGATGGCTCCTCCCTCCTCCAAGATTGGAATCGGCTCTGAACTAGTAACAGATGGTATTGAAGAGATTTCTGATGACTTCAAGAACTTACTGATTCTCCTGGACACGGCCGGGTTGTCCTTCGTTCTTCAAGAACCCTGCCGTCTCCTGCTTCCTGAGGTTGAAGAATTCTACAGAAATCTGAAGATTAGACACAACGGCACAGTTCTGAAATCCAAGGTAAAGGGAGTTGAAATTCGGTTGGATAAAACTTCAGTCGCCACTCTGCTCCGGATGCCAGTGGTCGACGAAGAAGATGACCTAGACAAGGCAGATGCCGACCGCACCTCTCTGTTCTGCGGTCGAGATCCTGAAGGTGGAGGTGAAACCCTGAATCGATCCTTGTTCAATTCAGAAGGGAAGTTTCTCGTTGACATCATCGCCAAAATCCTATGGTGTAAGACATACTCCATCAGAGACATCTCCCAAAATCTTTTTGACGTTATGCAAGCTATTGTCTGCAGGAAGAAATTCCAGTTCGGAATGATGATACTGGATAAGATCCGAGAAAGCGTCAAACATCCCAGTTTTGCTAGGATTATCTCCCTCCTCCTCCATGAGATCAATCCTACAGTGTTTGACTTATCTAAAGGGACTGCTCTTCACCACATGAAGAAAGTTTCTATCTCTTCCATTCAGAGGTATGACCTCAAGATCCTGAACTCTGCCCAAGCTTCAAAGGCTGATGCCATCTCAGAACTACAACAAGAAAACAGTTTACCTGAAGACAGGATTCCATCTCCTCCTCTACATCAAACTATTGCTACCTCGGGTGCTTTAGTTGAGGGGGAGCCTGCCTCTTCTCTTTCTCAGAATCAAGTTTCTTCTGAATCAGTGATTCCAGCACAAGAAGATGTCAGAGTTGCTACTCCTCCAGTTTCTCCTACTCTAGCTCATCTTCAATCAGCAATTCCTGAATCTGAAATTCCAGATACAGCTCACCTACTGTCTACAGCTGAAGATATTAACAGACTTATTGATGAGCTAAGCTCAGATGCTCCTCTTTTTCAGAATGATTCAGCTGCCAAGTCTCCTGCCAAGTCTCCAGTACAGTCTCCTGCCAAGACTCCTGATAGTGAGCCCAACAAATCAGATCATGTTATCTTGTCTGATGATGAGGAAATGTCTCCAGAGCCTGTGGAGGCACCTCTGAAGACTTTGGATTTCTCCATGACATCTTTCCTCAATCCAGAAGAAGCTGTTGAAATAGAACCCTTCAAAAGAGCTGTTAGCTCAGTGATCATTACAGAGATCCCTAATTGGACCACTACTACTCCTGCTCCATCAGTCCCTGCATCAACCTCAGCCCCTTCTTCTTCTTCCTCTTCAGATCTTGTAAGCAAGATTGAGCTTATGCTCAAAGAACAGAGAGATTACTTTGATGCCTCTCTGCAGTCAGTCACCTCCAAGGTCTCTGCTCTTGAAAAGGAGATGAGCAGAGGCTTTGCTGAAATACAAGCAAACACTGACACTCTCAAGCAGCTGTTCAATATTGGAGGCAAAGCCACAGATCACACCATCACCAGCATAGGTGAGCTAAGAAACCAGGCAGAGACAGTAGCTCACAATCAGCTCAAGCTAGATGAGAGAGCTGAAACTAATGTTGTGAAAGTTTGTAATGAAGTGGGCACCTTCAGAGATGAAGCTATTGCCCAGCTATCCATAGATATCAGCAAGGGGGAGAAGACCGTAAAAGAACAAGTTGAAAAGCTCTCTGAACAACTATCTACCCAATCTAAAGAGGCTATAAGTGATCTAGTAAAAGGATTGAAAGAATCCATTCTTTCCCAGCTCCAGTCTGTCAAATTCTATACCTATGACACTGCTGTCTGGCTGCATAATCAAAACTTTCCTGAGTTTCAACTGGACCCTACCATTATACCTCAGCATCTAGATCCTCTTGCAGAACAGCCTCCAGCAGATGTCTCAGCTCAAGCAACCTTTCAAGGAGGTGTGCCAGTCTTCTCACCCAGACCTGAGGGTGATGTGACTGGGCCTCCCCTATCCTATACTGAAGCATGACAAGATGATTTTCCTTCCAGTTCTCAAGGCCCTTCTAAGAAGAAAAGAAAATATGGTGACGGCGCTTCTGCCAGCCGTTCTGCACCCAGGAAAGAGCCAGCTTCTGAAGGTAGACCTCCTGTTGTTCATGCTGAAGTGTGGAGTCCTACCTCTAAGTCTCTGATTCTTGATACTTTGAGGTTAGTGACTGATCCTGGGGAGAACAGAGATAATTACTACAGTTATTCAGAGTGGAAAGCCTATGAAGCATCTCAGATAAAGATCAGGCTACATGACAGAAATTGGGGGCACAACAACCCAGCTGCTCCTCCTAGGCCCAGGACTTACTTTCCAAAACCTTTCAGCTACCTAGAGAGGCAAGAGCTGAAAAGAGAAAGGATGCACAAGGATGCCCCATCTTGAGTTGAACTGAGAATGTGGAATTGGACTTTTATTTCTGTGCTTAAAACATTTCTATATATATATATATATATTTAATTCTGATTATGGCAACGTTTTGTTTACCCTGCTTTAGTTTAGTTTATTCTCCTGTTATATGCATGTTGTTCTTTTACTCTTAAGTAATTCACCTTAGTATAGAGAGTGCTGACATCTACAAATAGGGGGAGATTGTTGGGGTTTGTCTCCACAATACCTCAGATTTGTAGGAAGTCAGACCTTGAACTAAGATGAATTAAGATGTATTTGATGTGGTATTTGAGTTGTATGTGTGCAGGTCCTAATTGCCAAGTGTAGACCAATGTCAGTCTATAATGGGTCATCAAACACAGGACTATGCAATGTAATCCCTCATTGTGTGATCCAAAGTGTTGGCCCATGTATAGCCTCTCTATTGGGATACACTTCTCATTCGTGCACTTGGATTGATGGACAGAAGCATTGGAGCTAATTTCCTCAGAAATTTTTTTTCTAAGTCCAAAATACTCGAGTAACCCCTCTCTTATACTCGAGTATCAGACTGAATACTCGAGTAGCTAGTTAGTCATACTCGAGTAGTTAGTGAGACATACTCGAGTAATCAGTTAGACTTACTCGAGTAGGGTCTGAATACTCGTGTAGATATATCTATACTCGAGTAGTTAAGTAGTCATACTCGAGTAGCTCTTTTCATACTCGAGTAAGTAACTTAATCACTCGAGTAAATCTTGTATCATACTCGAGTAGATCCATTTCTTCCCTTCTCTGCAAGTTCAAGTAGTTATACTCGAGTAGTTTCTTTTAATACTCGAGTAAGTGTTTCTATACTCGAGTAATTGATTTTTTATACTCGAGTAAATTATTCGATACTCGAGTAGTTGATTTTAATACTCGAGTAAGTATTTCCATACTCGAGTAATTGACTTTGATACTCGAGTAAGTGAATGTTTCCCGGATACATATTCTGATACTCGAGTAACTTCCCCTTTCACTCGAGTATATCTTTCTTTCACTCGAGTATATATTTCTGATACTCGAGTATATCTTTCTGATACTCGAGTATATCTCTTCTGATACTCGAGTAGTTCATCTTTCACTCAGTAAAATTTATCCTCTCATACTCGAGTATAATCCTCTTTGTCACTCAAGTATCTATATTCCCATACTCGAGTATATCTTCGAGTATATCTTCTCTTACTCGAGTATAGCAGTTCTCTATTCCAGAATTTTTTCTAAGTTCGAATTCACCTTAAGTATTTTGAATCCGTCATTTATGATTGGTCCACGTATCATCCTTAATTAAGATTATGACCGTTGGAGTCCACCTATAAATAGGTCATTTCAGAATTGACTAATTAACAAGATTACAGAGATATTCTTTTTAAGAAAAAGAAAATTCCGTGAACCCTAATTCTCACGCCGCCGCTGCCATTGTTGTTCGCGAAAAAAAAGCTTTGGATCGCCCCGATCTCCGTCTTCAACGACTGTTTCTCCAACGATCCAGACAAAAGTGAATCACTCGATCTCGCCGAGCCTCAAAGATTTCAGATCTATCTTCTTGATCGAGGTGGTTCTAGTTTTCAGATTCGTGGATCTCTCTCTAGTCATCTTCAACCTTTTCTGATCAAGCCGAAGTTCCTAAAGAAGAAGATTGTCAAAGATCCAGATCTGAGATTATTGTTTTGATTTTTATTCTCAAACCAAAATTTCTTTGTAGGAGTTTTTCTCCGAGATTTGTAGGAAGATCTTTCTTCCGAGTTTTGTAGATCCAGTTGGATCGAGTTTTGTAGGAACGTGGTTCCGAGGTGTAGGATTGTTTTCAATCCGAGATAGTGGAGTAGCCGAGTCTAGTGATTTGCTAGATCGGTGAGGAAAGTGGACGTACCCAAGGTTGGGGAACCACTATAAATCTCTTGTTGTCTGTGATTGCTTGATGTGTGCTGTGTTAATTTTTAATTCCGCATTTGACACACATTTCACCTATTCACCCCCCTCTAGGTGATTTAGGCTAACAACTTAGACCTCTCACACGGCTTTGTGCGCAGGGCTGGCCTGCGGCTTTGTTGCGTGGAACTGGTCCACGGCTTTGTGCGCAGGGCTGGCCTGCGGCTTTGTTGCGTGGAACTGGTCCACGGCTTTGTGCGCAGGGCTGGCCTGCGACTTCTTTGCGATGGGGACAGGCCCCCACGGTGTTGGATGGGTTAGGGAGACCCTAAATCTTATTAGAACATATTTGCAGAAAGTAAAATGCAACTCTTTGAATAATAGTTTGCACGAGATCAGGCTCGCGACTTATATGAATCATATAGTCTTGAATTAAAAACTGCTGCATAAAAGAATCATAATGTATCACTGGTAAAAGCGGCACAGATTTTGCGCGTTCCACATGCGAGGGAGAGTTTTTCCTTCGGCGTTTCGTAACTTGTACGTGTCTGGTTTTATCATGGCGGTAACAATGAACGGTTCTTCCCATGTTGGAGATAGCTTGTCTCCTTGTGTTCCCTTTCCGACGGCCTCTAAGGTGTGAAGGACCTGGTCTCCCACGTTGATCGGGCGGGCCTTTACTTGGCGGTTGTAGTAGTGGGTCGTGCGTTGTTGGTAGGCGGCGGCGCGGAGAGCGGCTTCTTCGCGTACTTCGAAGATCGAGTCGAGGTTGTCACGGAGCGCCTCATCGTTTGTCTGGGGATCAAAGTTGGATGTCCGGGGACTAGGGACGCCGATGTCGACCGGGATAATAGCCTCCGTTCCATAGCAGAGATTGTACGGAGTTTCTCCTATAGGCATCCTCTTTGTGGTGCGATATGCCCATAACACATTAGGAAGAGCGTCCACCCATTGCCCCCCAGCATCTTCTAGCCGTGTCTTTAATCCCTTTAGGACAGTACGGTTGGTTACTTCGATTTGCCCATTGGATTGCGGATGTGATACTGCTGTGTGCCGCAACTCTATCTTTAAATCTTCACATAACTTGGTAAAGGATTTTCCAGTGAATTGGGTGTCGTTATCGGTGATGATGATTGTCGGTATGCCGAAGCGACATACGATATTCTTCCAGACGAACTGTTTGGCGTTCTCTTCGGTTATCTTGGCCAGTGGTTCTGCCTCGACCCACTTGGTGAAATAATCAATTGCCATAATGATGAATTTCCTCTGACCAGAAGCTAGGGGCAAAGGTCCAAGGAGATCTATCCCCCACTGTGCAAACGGCCAGGCTCCTTGTAGTGACGTGAGGGCTACTGGGGGCTGCCGGGGAACGTTAGCGTGCACTTGACAACTCCTACATTTTTGGACGAACTCTGTCGCCTCCTTCTTCATGGTTGACCAATAAAATCCTTGCCGTAGGATTTTCCTAGCTAGGGCCTTTCCTCCTAGATGCTCGCTCTTGGTGGACTTCGCGAAGCGCGTACTCAGCGTCTCTTTCTGATAGGCATTTCAGGTAGGGTCCTGCGAAGGATCGTTTGTACAGTTCTTCATCTATCAAGGTGAATGATGCCGCTCTCATTCTCAGGCGGCGAGCCTCCTTTTGATCTTCCGATGGCTGTTGGCCCTTCAAATGGGCGATTAGCGGGGCTGTCCATGACTCTTCTGCTTCATTGACTTCTGTTACTTCCCATGGGCCATGAATACTGGGGAAAACTATTTCTTCTACCCGGCGCCTTCTTGTCTGGTATTACGTCGAAGATGTGGCTAGCTTTGACAGGGCATCCGCCTTGTTATTCTGCTCTCGAGGGATATGCATAATTTGGAATTGTGGGATTTGGATGAGAAGAGACTTGACGAGCTGCAAGTACTGGGCTAGCTGTTCATTCTTGGCTTCAAATTCTCCTTCTACCTGCGAGACAACAAGTTGTGAGTCAGAGTAAATGGTCAGCTGCTTGACTTGGCAGCTGATGGCGAGCCTGATTCCTGCGATGAGGGCTTCGTATTCTACCGCATTGTTTGTAGCAGGGAATTTTAGTCGGAGTCCATATAAAAGGGTAACGAGCTCTGGATTAATAAGGAGCAGGCCTGCTCCAGCGTCTTCTACTCCTGAGGCCCCATCCACGTATAGGGTCCATGTTTGTCCGACCTTTGCTGGCGCAACTTCTGCTTCCGCTGGTAGAGTGTTCTCGATGATAAAGTCAGCCAAAACCTGAGACTTGATGACGGGGCGCGGGAGGAAGTGGATATTGAATTCGCGCAACTCGACAGCCCACTTAACCAGTCGACAGGATGCTTCGGGTTTTTGGAGAATGGCTCGGAGTGGTAACTCGGTTAGGACTTTAATGGTGTGCACTTAGAAGTAGGGACGAAGTTTTCTGGCGGAGAAGACAAGTGCTAAGGCTGTTTTGTCTACAACCGGGTACCGGGTTTCAGAATCAGAAAGGATTTTACTGAGGTAGTATATGGGGCGATGAATTCCTCCTTCATCCTTAACTAGGACTGAGCTCAATGCTGCTGGTGTGATGTCGAGATACAAAAAGAGGATCTCTTCGGGAGCTGGCTTGGATAGAAGTGGGGGAGAAGCAAGATATTGCTTTAAGGATTCGAAGGCCGACTGACACTCATCTGTCCATTGAAATCCTGAGCTTCGAGCTCCTCGGAGGATTTTGAAGAAGGGGAGGTATTTGTCCCCCGTCCGAGCCAGGAATCAGGATAGTGCTGTGATTCTTCCGTTCAATCGCTGTACATCTTTGAGCGATCTGGGTGGAGACATTTCTTCGAGAGCCTTAATTTTTTCAGGATTGGCCTCTATTCCGCGCTGGGTAACCATGAACCCTAGAAACTTCCCCGAAGTGACTCCGAAGGCGCACTTGCTAGGGTTAAGTCTCATTCCATACTGTCTGAGGATTTTGAAACATTTCTCCAAGTTTTCCAAATGGTCTTCTTGACGAACGCTCTTAACTAGCATATCGTCTACATACACTTCCATGGACCTGCCGATGAGTTCTTTAAAGATTTTGTTCATGAGTCGCTGATAGGTAGCTCCTACGTTCTTAAGTCCGAATGGCATTACTCTGTAACAATAAATCCCTTTGTCGGTACGGAAAGCCATGTGCTCTTCGTCGACTTGGTCCATTCGAATCTGGTTGTACCCGGAGTAGGCGTCCATGAAGCTAAGTAGCTGATGTCCGGCGGTTGAATCAACTAACTGATTTATCCTGGGAAGTGGAAAACTGTCTTTAGGGCAAGCTTGATTGAGGTTTGTGTAGTCCACGCACATCCTCCATTTTCCCGAAGATTTCTTTACCAAGACAACATTAGCCACCCAAGTGGGGTAGTCAACTTCTCGAATGAATTGGGCGCGAAGGAGTTTTTCAACCTCCTCTTCGATTGCATGGAGCCTTTCTGGGGCGAAATTCCTCTTCTTTTGGATGACGGGCTTACATGCGGGGTTAATGTTGAGGGAGTGATGGATGATCTGAGGGTCGATCCCAGGCATATCTTCCGGGGACCAGGCGAAGATATCCTTATTCTTCCGGAGGTAGGCTGTTAACTCTTCCCTCTCACGCTCCTGTAAGAGGGAACCGAGCTGGACGGTGCGATCTGGTTCTGTCGGAGAGAGGGGGACTTCAACTAGGCCTTCGATGGGTGCCCCCCTCTGCAGAGCTGCTTCATCTCTGAGGTCGAAGTCATCGATGTTCAGTGTGGCAGGCTCGGTGGGCTGTGCTTGCTTAGAATAACAACTCCTTGCGGTTTCCTGATTTCCGCGCACTATTCCAATTCCTCCTGGAGTAGGGAACTTCATTGCTAGATGGGGAATAGATGGGATAGCTTTGAAGATGGTCTGAACGGGCCTTCCAAAGATAGCGTTGTATGCTGAGTTTGAGTTTACTACCACGAACTGGGCTTCATGCGTGATCTGTCTTGGAAATTCTCCCAATGTGACTGGTAGGGTGACTGTTCCGATGACTTGGACCTGATGGTTGTCGAAGCCGTATATCGGGCCAGCTGCCGGAGTTAGCTGCTGCCGGGATATATTCATATTCTGCAGAGTGTTGGAGAAAAGGACGTCAACTGAACTGCCATTATCGACAAGAATTCGCTTGACATTGTAGCAGGGGTTTCCGATGCCAGCACTAATTACAAGCGGGTCTTGATGCGGGATTCGGATGCCGATGAGGTCTTCATCCCCAAATGATATGGTGGTGTCTTGCTTACTTCTTTTATCTTCATGGGCCTCCTTTCCGGAGTGAATTGATAGTACTTGCGTAGTCAGAATAGGTGATCCGGCAATGGCTTCGATGTTTCATACCACTTGTCTTCCTCCCCCGGGCGCCGGCGGGGCATTCTGCTGGTCCCTGGGATGTCTAGGCGGACCTTGCTGTTCCTGGACCCTTCCTTGTAGAAATCTACCGAGCAGTCCTAGGCGGACCAAGCGCTCGATCTCCCCCTTTAGGCGAGCGCAATATTCGGTGGTGTGACCGGTCGTCTGATGATATTCACAATACTTTGATTGATCGTTCTTAGGATTTAGAGGCGGTTGCCTTGGTCGCTGCAATGCTGGTTCATTCTGGATGGCATACAAAACGTTGGTGCGGGAAGTGTTGAGAGGGGTATAATCTTTAGAAGGATCTCTCTGCGAGTCACGCCTGCGCTGCCTAGCTCGACGTTCCTCGGGGAATCTTCCTTCCTGGCGCTGAGGGGTCGACTCTTTATCTCTTTGCCTTTTTTGTACTCCATCGAACTGCCGTCGATGAGCTTCAATAGCTTCGTCCGCGGCTATTTGTGCCTTGATTCTGTGCACCAAATCTGGATAGTTGGGAACGGTCTCTCTCATAAGCGCTGAGTAGAAACCGCTGGGACGAAGACCTCCTAGGAATACTCCACGTAGGAGTTCGGGGTCGACTCCTGGGATCTGGCGGGCTTCTGCAGTGAAACGTCGGAAGAATTCTTTGAGGGTTTCCCCCTCGTTTTGGCAGATTCCAGAGAGATGAGATGGATCACGAACAATCCTTCGATTAGCGATGAATTGGTCGGAGAACTGCCTGGTCAGCTCGGTAAAACTAGTAATGGTACCGGGCCTCAATGAGTGGAACCATGTTCGAGCTTGCCCTTTGAGGGTAGTTGGGAATACTTGGCATAACAATTGATCAGTGGCATGCATGGAAGATCCTCATAATAGTGGTGAAATGATTGACATGCTCAAGGGGATCGTCAGTTCCATCGAATGTTTCGATGTTTGGGAGTTTGAATCCTTGTGGAATTGGATGATCGAGGATCTGCGGGGTCAAGGGGGAACCTTGATAAAGTGGTCGCTGAGGGTGGAAATCTCTCCTTGTAGCTTGGCGGCATTCTTCTGCAACAACTTCCCTGATTTCCTGACGAGTGAGGAGAGGGTGGATGGGAGCATTGTTAACTAGATTGCGGGGGTGATCTGCCCCTGCTCTTCTTAGGTGGGGGTGAGCCGAACTGGCGGCGTCTGAATGGTCTTCAGACTCGTCTCGCTCTACAGGGTCTTCCTGGTTCCTTGGCGGATTGAGCGGTAGAGGATGGTTGGCTGGCGGAGGAGCTGGAGGTGCTCCCAGGTTCCGAAGCAGTGCGAGCATCTCTGTTTGCTGCTCTTCCATTTGACGGACACACCCTTCCAAGGCGGTAACGGGGGCGGTAGCTGCTTCAGCGGTCAGCGGTACGTCTACAAGAGGGTGAGACTGTGCTGGTTCGGTGTGTCCGCCAAGTGCGGATCCTTCAGCAGTGCGGACACTTCTCTTTGCCATTGCGGTAATAGGGATGATAAACTTGTTCTGGGAAGGATACTGGGAATGCGTTCCCACAGACGGCGCCAAACTGTTGCGGCCAAACTCGGCGCTCCGGTCGATCCGTACTAGCTTGGACCGCCTTAGCTCACGGAGCGGTCGAGCGCGCACACAGTCAGTTGAAGAGGGGAAATGTACACGAGGAGTTTTAACGTGGAAAACCCTTCAACCGGGTGAAAAACCACTTGACCGGTTCGCTGCCAGTCAAAATCCACTAGATCAGGCTGATTACAGTATGTTGAGTGAATCGGGGCGACAGGCCGCTCCCGTTACAACTTGCGGGGAGAGAGGATGACTATAACTGCCGGGGGGCAACAGACTGCTCCGCCAAAAAATGACTTAAACGGTGGAATGCGCGAGATGCTTCTGGCGCGTGCGCCCGGGGGCGGCGCGCTTGCGGGCTTTGACTGTCTTCTTCGCTCAACTTCCTCTGACTTTGGGCGCCTCCTTGCTACCTGCGCGTTGGTGGGGTGCCAATAGCCGATGGCGGGTGCCGATGGCCGCTGGTGGCCGCTGCAGGTCGTTGGTGGCCGCTGGTGGTCGCTGGAGGTCGCTGGTGGTCGCTGGTGGCTGGCGGCGAGAGGTGGCAGACACGGTGGAGGAGGCGGGAGAGCTCTCACCTGAGGAAGAGGGAGAAGAATCGTAGAAGAGAAAAGGTGAGAAATGAAGAGCCCCTGGGTCCTTTTATAGCCTCCAGGGGAGGATCATGGCGGGCCCCACCATAAAGTGGTGGGATAGTGAATGGTTACCCCCTTAATCGGACGGCGACTAGGCGGTTAGACCGGCTAGGCGGTGGCGGCTAGGCCGGCTAGGCGGTGGCCTGGCGAGGCGGCTAGGCGGCGTTCTGGCCGGGCGGCCAGGCGGTTAGGCCGGCTAGGCGGTGGCGGCTAGGCCGGCTAGGCGGTGGCCTGGCGAGGAGGCCAGGCGGCGATCTGGCCGGGCGGCCAGGCGGTTAGGCCGGCTAGGCGGTGGCTAGGCGGCGGCGAGGCGGCGGCTAGGCCGGCGAGGCGACGGCCTTGGGAGGCGGCCAGCCGGCGGTCTGGTCAGGCGGCCAGGCGGTTAGGCCGGCTAGGTGGTGGCGGCTAGGCGGTTTCCTTCCATGAAGCGGGGGAGTGGGTCCCGCCCCCATCATCTCCATGAGAGATCATGGGGGGTGGGGCCCACCCATGATTTTCCCTCATGGAGATCATGGGGGCTCCTTTTTCCTTATAAAATGAGGGAGAATCCCATCAATAACTATACTGTACACTGCAGAAATAACACAAAAATTTCAGGAAGGTTTTCATTAATGACTTATGGGAACAAGCTCATTTATAGAATAATCAGGGGTGCGATTATCCAACTCCTCGTTATCCCCACCAAATTAGTGGGATCATGTGTTTGACCGACGCACGCACGATCACCGCATGCGATTCCACGGGCGCTAATCCCATTACGCGCACCATCCAAATCGTCGTCGCGTTAGGGCCGCCGACACAGCCTCCCCGGCGCCGGGTAGCCCGTGACTGGCCGAACACGCCAAGGTTGCCGTCCGGCCTCGGGGTGCCGCCCGCGCCCGCAAGGGGTGGCCTCCCACGATCACTACCCCGTCGCGGGGCGATGCCCGCAAGGGGAGGGCACTCCATGACTGCCGCCCGGCCGCGGGGTGACGCCAGCAAGGGGCAGCTGCTCCACGACCGCCGACTGCTGCCTGCAGGGGTGGTCTTGCCTCGGTCGCCGCTCCTCGTGGCCGCCCGTCGAGGTCCTCCCTCTTCGGTGGTCGCCCGCCGTTAAGACGGCCTCCTGCGCTCTCTCCTGCCCTTCCCCACTGTCCACTAACCAACAAGGTTAGTGTGAGGTTTAATTAATTAAATAATGGGGGAATAATATTATGAAAATGATATTCTCCCAAATTATAATTGAAATTATGATATTTGTGGTTACAGTGTGCGAATAGCTGCGTAATCACTGTAACCACCTCTTTGAGGCTAGAAAAAGACCCCTAAGCCTCCTAATTTCTCACATTTTCGCTCATCTGCTTTCTTTCTCCTCATGTCAGAGCTCTACCAGATTTTTCCTACGAACCACCTTCAGGCCACCTTCGATTCATCTTCATGCCATCTTCAAGCTTTCAACAAACTTTCTTCGAGCCACTTTCAAGTCATTTTCAATCTTTCTACAAGCTTTCTTCGAGCCCCTCGCAAGCCATCGCCTCATCGCCAACATCCCCCTAAGTCCACGAACGAGCGACGAGAAGGTAATTCCTACTACAGCAACCGCCTCGCTCGCACGCAATTCCCAAGCAAACAGTCTCGCGCGGAGCAGCCCGTTGCCCTCCGTGAGCCTAAGTAACTTTCTCTCACCTTTAAAGGGTAACGAGCAGCGGCATGTCGTCCTTGATCCCCCAAGAAAGTTGCAATCTCAACCAGATAGTGTGGATTTCGATCAGCATAGACCTGGTCGCGTGGTTTTTACCTAGTTGAAGGGTTTTTCCACGTCAAAATCTCGTGTGTACAATTTCTCTCTCTTTGGCTGTGTGCGCACTCGACCACTCTGAGAGCTAAGGCGATTCAAGTTATTATGGTCGGACCGGACCGTCGACTTTGGCCAAACAGTGATATATATGTTGAAATTTATTGTGTCCGTGCGACTTCAGAATCTTAGTTCCGCCACTAAGCGCAGGAGCACCGTTATGTCACGGCACTCATAATTTTTCTGGGACATACAGCATCACTAGTTAGAAATACATGCATCATGCATGCACTAGGCTACGTTTGGCGCAACTTACCACAACTTATTTGCTCCTGTGAGGTTGGACAAAAATATCATTGTCATAGAATGTATGTTTGGTATGACAAATGTTACAAAAAGAAAACTTGTGTGAGACATAAGATTTTGACATGACAATGACATTTTTGTCCAATCTCACCCGAGCAAATAAGCCGCGATAAGTCAGACTAAATAAAAAAAATACCCATAATATTTTCCCAGTAGACGAAATAATTCGAGTATTAAAACTTATACTTGACTGAAATTGGTCCCCTCAGCCTCAGTTGCAGTGTCGATAAGGTTGAGTATGTGTACAATATAAATCCGTCTACGTGGCAGCCTTTGTGTGGCTCGCCACACACAACGCCACGCCAAAACTCGACAGGGCGCGTTCGCAGCCGAGGGATGGATGGATAAACTCCCCAACAATAAACTCCCAGCTGCATCCCCCAACTTGACACGTACAAGTAATATTTTCCTCCTCTTCTGTCTCTCTCACTATAATATTTTGAAACATTATTTTTTTATAAATAAAAATTATAATCAAATAACTAATAATGATTTACTTTGGATTTTTCATTAACACTGAAAATAGTCCGCGCTTGTCGTGGTGAAGTTTTTGCTCCCCATAAGTTTCGACAAAAACACTATCATTGTAGAATTTTCACACCAATTCAAGCACTGGGCTTCGTTTGGCGTGGCGGCGGCGGTTGTGAACGTGATGATCATAAATCGTCGTTCGTGAACGCCCAACCTTACCTAAAAAATTTATGCATTTTGTACTCAGAACTAGTTTATTTTCTTGATCAATCATAACCTTTATTTTGCCAACATACATTCAAGGGAAATGCGATCAAACTCATTGGAGCAAATAAGGCTCTGTTTGACATTCCGGCGAGGCGCCGTTCCGGCCTGAACGAGCCGGAGAAAGGGTGTTTGGCGAGCTCCGGGCGAGAACGGCCGGCGTAAAAGGGTGCCAGCCCGGTGTTTTCACGCTGGTAGGCGGAGCACCAGTCGACCGTTCTAAACGGCCGTTTCCTCTCTCCTCGCTGGTCTCCCGCCGGCCCGGAATATCAAACAGAGCCTAAGTCAAGCCCCAGTAAGTCCAAATAACATATCTTTACAATATTAAAAGGGAAAAGTTGTATTTTATTAAACATGCAGAAATGACAATTATGCTCTCAATTTTATATTTTAATGACTTCACATAAGTGATAATTTATTTTTAAAAAATTAAAGTATAATGTGCATTCAAATAAATACATTATTCCAAAATTAAAAGTAACGATGAAAATACATTAAAATCTAAAAAAATAGTATAGCTCTTACATCTACTATGATAGACTCTCATTAGACATGTCAGCGATCTATTCCAGAAAAGTTTTCTTTAGGCTTACAGCATTATTTTTCGAGCAGCTGCCATTAAATTAATAGTTTTTAAATTGATTAATTAATATTGCTGAGGTGAAGCCTTGCGTCTCACACACTCGTATGTATAGTCAAATTACAATTTCTAATTTATACTATTAAATTAAAAGCACAGGAAATATGTACAAGGATATTTTAAAATTAAGAAAATCGTTTCAAAATACATTTTTTATGATAGAACCAATTATAATTTATAAATAACCATTACTAGTACTGGAAGTAAACTTCTGGAACATTCAAACGTAGCTGCGGGAAGATTCGTGGCGGCCACGTCAGTCCACACCTCTCCCGCCTTTAAATAAAATCCGCCGCGCGGGCACCGTTCCTCTCATCGCCGCTACTTCTCCACTGGAGCAAACGCGCAAACACATGGTGTGCATCATAAAGCGAGGCCGAGAAGAGCAAGAGGAAGGCAGGGAGCGCGAGATGGCCGGCTTACTCTTGCTTCTCTCCGGCGACGGAGACGACAAGGAAACCCCGAAGCCAGGGTCGGCGGCGAAACTGCCGGAGGCGGGAAGACTGTTCGCGTGCAAGTCGTGCGGCCGGAAGTTTGCGACGTTTCAGGCGCTGGGAGGGCATAGGGCGAGCCACAAGAGGCCGAGGGTGGAGGGGGAGAGGGAGCCGCCGGGAGGGAAGCTGAAGGCGCACGAGTGCTCTGTTTGCGGGCTGGAATTCGCCGTCGGGCAGGCGCTTGGAGGGCACATGAGGCGCCATAGGGCGGCGGCGGCGGCGGCGGAGGAGAAGAAGGTGGAGAATAGGAAGAAACTGATGTGGATGGATTTGAATTTGACGCCGACGGAGAATGATTTAGTGATGAGGAAGGTTTGGATTCCGGTGGTGGACTGTCTTTACTGATTTTTCTTCTTTGTTTTTATTTGTTTTATTTCTTTCTGTATAGTTTGGATGTTAGATTTATTTATTTATTTCATAAAAATTATATCAAAATAGTTATGTCAAAATTGTTCTTCAAATTACTCTTTTTTAAGGTTGTGTTTGGCGGAAAATTTTATGGTGTCATCGTGATTCATAGAGCTATGTGGCTCATGAACATTTTAAGCAATTTTACTGTTGTAATACTGCAGTAATGTTATTTTTATAGTACAATCATAATGTTATTACAGTCGTAATATTATTTTTATACCACGGCGGTAATATTTTACGGATTATATTACGGATTGAATTATCGTCGAAATATTACTGTCGTAATTACAGCAGTAATACTGCTTAAAATGTCCATGAGGCACATAGCTCTATGAGCCACGGTGGCACCATAAAATTACTCTTGTTTGACACAGTGGTGACGGTCATGAACACCGAAAAGAGGGGTTATATTGTCATTTGTTAATGCTCACCTAAAAAACTTCATTCACTTTTATATTCAAATGGAGCTGGATCCTTAACGAATGACATTTTAACCTGTTGCGGGCAAACTCGGCGCTCCGGTCGATCCGTACTAGCTTGGACCGCCTTAGCTCACGGAGCGGTCGAGCGCGCACACAGTCAGTTGAAGAGGGGAAATGTACACAAGGAGTTTTAACGTGGAAAACCCTTCAACCGGGTGAAAAACCACATGACCGGTTCGCTGCCAGTCAAAATCCACTAGATCTGGGTGATTATAGTATGCTGAGTGAGTCGGGGCGACAGGCCGCTCCCATTACAACTGGTGGGGAGAGAGGATGGCTATAACTGCAGGCGGGCAACAGACTGCTCCGCCAAAGTGACTTAAATGGTGAAGTGCGCGAGATGCTTCTGACTGTCTCCTTCGCCCGACTTCCTCTGACTTTGGGAGCCTCCTTGCCAACTGTGCGTTGGTGGGGTGCCAATAACCGATGGAGGGCGCTGAAGGCAGCTGGTGGCCGCAGGAGGTCACTGGTGGCCGCCGGTGGCTGTCGGTGGCCGCTGGTGGTTGGCGGCGAGCGGAGGCCGATCCGGTGGAGGAGGCGGGAGCTTTCTCACCTGAGGAATAAGAAGGAGAAGTGTAGGGGGAGAGAAAATTAGATTCCAAATAAGAGACCCCTGGGGGTCCTTTTATAGCCTCCAGGGGTTGGTTATGGCGGGCCCCGCCACTAAAGTGGTGGGGAAATGAGTGGTTACCCCCATGATCGGACGGCAGGGAGGGTGCCCCCCTAGATTGGACGGCTGGGGACTTTCTAAGATGGCGGGCCGACGTGACGGCGGCGGTGACCGGTCGGCCGGCGAGGGAGGCCGGCCTAGGCCGCGACCGGTCACGGTTATGGCCGGCCATGGCCGGGATCGGCCATGGCCCTGGCGGCCATGGCCCGTGTGGCCATGGTCGGGGCGGCCATGGCCGGGGAGGCCATGGCCGGGGCGGCCATGGCCGGGGCGGCCATGGCCGGGGCGGCCATGGCCGGGATCGGCCATGGCCGGGGCGGCCATGGCCGGGGCGGCCATGGCCGGGATCGGCCATGGCCGGGGCGGCCATGGCCGGGATCGGCCATGGCCGGGATCGGCCATGGCCGGGATCGGCCATGGCCGCTCCCGGTCGTGGCCGAGGTCGGGCGCGGGAGGGCCGGCCGCCGATGGCGGTTCGACCTTAACCGGCGGCGGTTCCTCCACGAAGTGGGGGAGTGGGTTCCGCCCCCATCATCCCCATGAGAGATCATGGGGGGTGGGGCCCACCCATGATTTTCCCTCATGGAGCTCATGGGGGGCTCCTTTTTCCTTATAAAATGAGGGAGGATCCCATCAAATGTCCCCCAAATCCCTTCGGTCCGGGAACGAAGAGAGCGCAAAGAGGGATTTTCTTCGCTCTTTGTTCTCATGGTGAGTGCCGGCGAGAGTTCCGAGGCTATGGCGGTGGAGCGAGGTTCCAAGGTAATAGGTTGTGCGGAGGCTTGTCGTACGAGCGCAGGACGCAAGCGGACGGAGACCGGGCGTTGAAGTGGCGCATGCGAGGAAGGGCCGCGGGGGCGGGCGCTGGTCGCGCGCGCTGGCGGAGTGCGCCGGCCGTGCGTGCGCTGGACGCGTACGCAGGCCGCACAGGCCGCACGCCCTGGCCGCGCGAGCAGGCCGCGCAGGCTGTGCGCCTATGCGGCGCAGGCCGCGCAGCCTGCACGGGCTGGCCACGCGTGCTGGCTGCGCGAGCTGGCCGCGCGGGCTGGCCGCGCGGGCTGGCTGCGCGCGCGGGCCGCGCGGGCTGGCCGCGCGCGCGGGCCGCGCGGGCTGGCCGCGCGCGCGGGCCGCGCGGGCTGGCCGCGCGCGCGGGCCGCGCGGGCTGGCCGCGCGCGCGGGCCGCGCGGGCTGGCCGCGCGCGCGGGCCGCGCGGGCTGGCCGCGCGCGCGGGCCGGGCGGGCTGGCCGCGCGCGCGGGCCGGGCGTGCTGGCCGCGCGCGCTGGCCGCGCGCGCTGGCCGCGCGCGCTGGCCGCGCGCGCTGGCCGCGCGCGCTGGCCGCGCGCGCTGGCCGCGCGCGCTGGCCGCGCGCGCATGCCGCGCGCGCTGGCCGCGCGCGCATGCCGCACGTGCCGGCCGTGCGGGCTGCGTGCGCAGGTCGCGCAGGCCTTGCGGGCTGCTCGGGCTGGCCGCGTGCGCAGGTTGCGCAGGCCGTGCGGGCCGGCCCCGCGCGCAGGCTGCGCGGGTCGCATGTGCATGCTATGTGGGCGGATTTTGCACTTTGAGGTCTTGTAACTGCGAACTGATTTTTATTTCTTTGTCATGTGCAGGTGACGAAACGTTCCTCAGGTCCGATGCGCTTGCGCTCTTCCTTGACTGAGGACGGCATAGAGATTTGGAGGGCGAAGTACGGGCTTCCTTCAGACTTGATGGTGAGGATCCCGTGGCCCGAGGAGCGGGTTCAGAACCCCCCTCGTGGGTGGATGACGATTTGCGACATTTCCCTTAGATCCGGCTTCCGGTTTCCGCCTTGCGATGAGGTGATAGAGATTTTGAAGTTCTGTGGAGTCCCCGTTTCCCAGTTCTCTACGACTGGGGTCGTCCGAATTATGGGCTTGGTTACTTTCTTTCGTGAGCATGGGAGCTCGCTTTCTTTGGATCAGTTTCGGGACTGGAGCGACGTTCGCCTTGATGGTGGCGAACGGATTGAGGTGCGCAGCAAAAAAGTCTGGCTGGAGTTTGAGGCCCGTAAAGATCGTCGCCACGGTAATACTTTGTTCGGATATGTGAAGAACTCATGGGGTCTTCCTGAGGTGTGGAATGCGCTTCCCGATCGTTGCCGTCGTTTTATAGGGAGGGAGCGTGACTTCTCCCCAGTGTTGGGATTCTCTGAGCCTCGTGAGCTGGCCAATCGTCTCTTCAACATATATATTTATGTAGAGGAAAAGCTGAAGGATTTGTGTTTTGAAAGTTATCTTTAATTTTATTAAAGTTCATGTTTTTGATGAATGTTCAAACTCATTTTATCCCTAGATTATTTGATGATGCGTCATGATGGCTCGAGAAGATGCCCTTGATCTTGAGCTGTAGAACACTTGAATTCCATCACATGATCTTAGTTTTATATGCTCTCGATCCCGGTAATCAAAGAGGGACATTGACCACCACCTTGGATTGTCATGTGCATTAGAGTACATTGTAGTTCTACAAATGTTGATAATAGTTATCACTTAATCACATGAGTATGTATATGGTTTCATACATATTGAGCTTGACATATCTTATGTTGTAACATTAAGTGGAATGTGTTAAGTGTCATTAGTGTTTACAACGTGTCTAGTGTTTTGTAGATATGAGATATGTAGATTGAGCGCGTTGGTGTGAGCAATGTGATTATAGTTGAAGACTATCTTCTGATGGTGATAAACACTATGATTCGTTGTTCATACCTGCGCGTAAGGGATGTATATATCGAAATATCATTTTGTCCCCCAAATTATTTTGGTAATGATATAGTCGGGCCCCTTGGCAGAGCGAGGTTGTATAGCATGCATTATAACTAACGTAGTTATAAATACAACTCACTTGTGAGACCAAGAAAGACAAATATAGTGCGAAATGACACAGTCCCAGTTTGCACAATATTTATGATATCATGTGACAAAGAAATAGACACAGGTCGTTCATTGCGTTACCTAGTTATCATGTTGTTGGGGCGACTATAATGCAGTGACAAAGCCTCTTATAGTCCATAATATAGGATGTTATATTATAGCCTTGACGACATGGTTCCTCTTTAAGGTCGCACCAAATGAACGGGAACAGCTTCCGTTTGGCTTATTTGGGGTATTTGATTTTATGGAACATTTAATCAAAGTACTATGGTCAGTGCGAACATCTAATGTCGTGACTCGACATGCTTAGATAGAATTCCTGCGCGACAATCAAAAAGAAATAAAATTATGACGGAGCGAGTCGTCGTAATTATTTTGATAGGAGTGCACAGTATTTGGAGTTATGGGATGATATATATTGGGCATGTATATGTGCATAAGGTATACACACATACAAAATATATACATATAAGTTATATATTAATATATATGTAGGTATTTATATATATAAGATACATATTGTTTTATATATATATGTGTAAATATATATAAATGATAGTATATATATATATATATATATATATATATATATAAATGATAGTATATATATATATATATATATATATATATATATATATATATATATATATATATATATATATATAGTTATATAGTTATATATATATATATATATATATATAGTTATATATATATATATATAGGTATATATATATTAGGATATAAATGATATAAAAGGTGAGAAGGGCAGCAGAGAAGTTCACGGTTTTTTTATTTTGTCAAAAACCTAGCCGCAAGCATAGGAGGAAAAGGGCTTTTGCGATCTGCTGCCTTCCGACCGCCTTCATCGTGCAGCCCCCTCTCCGCCGCCGGGCAAGCTTGACGTCGGCATTGCCGCCCGCCGCTCCGTCGCCGGACAAGATTGCCGCCGCCACAGCCTTGGCGTCCGTTGCTCCTTCTCCGGGCAAATTTGCCGCCGCCATCTCCGTGTAGCTCGCCGACCCTAGGTGGTTCATCCCGGTCGGCCGCGGCTTGTGCGATGGCTTGAGTTTGCTCCTTCTCCTCAACGGTTTTAGATCCCTCTCCACCTTCCTCTTCCCTACCCGGTGACTAGTGTGGTTCGGCCACTTGGAGTCATCGGTGCAAGAGGAGAGTAGATCTGAGTTAGTGTCTCTATTCCCCGTCAACAGAATAGAGCTTTGACGCTGTTCGGGTTCAAGGTGAACCAAGAGGCGAGACGATCGGCCTCATTGTTGCGTTGGGATCGTTTTCATTTTCTCCGGCGCGCTTTCCTCTTCCGCCTAGAGATTGTTCTCTAGAGGTATAATTTCTAACGCCTGTGATGGATTAGATGTGATGAGTTAAGGTTTATTTTGTTAAGCCTTGTTGCATTGTTTTGGGATATCCGATTCTTATGTGTTATGTGGTGTTAGGAATTTTTTTTTTAAAATTCGCCCCACTACCGCACGTGAAATCCTACAAAAGCGACTGTTGGGATGTGGTATTTCGGCGGGCACGACTCAGGTGGCGATGTATTCTCAGGGAGGTGGCCGTAAGAGGAAGGCGATGACGGCTCCTGTTGGTGACCCTGATGCTGTGGTGGTGGTTTCTGACGGCCCAGCTCCAGAGGTGCGGTCGTCTGTTTCTCCAGTTCTTCCGGCGCCCGTCAGCACGATGGCTCCTCGAATGTCTTCATCCTTGAGAGCGATGAGCGAGGCGGTAAGGGGTTGACTGTCTCCTTTTCTTTCTTCTTTTGTTTGGAAGTGGCTGATTGTGTGTCTTTCTTTTGCAGATCGAGACTCAGGCGCAGATTGCGGTGACCTGGAATGATCATTATGTGAGCTTGAAAGACGGATATCTCGCTTTGCAGGAGAAGCTTCGATTGTCGATGAGCTCACTTTCCTCCTTGAAGGAGGAGCATGACCGGGATATTACGTGGCTCCATCGAATTGGCTCAGAGTTGAAGTCCGAGCTAGAAGATTCGCGTGCTTCCCTAGATGTGGAGAGGGCTCTGGTGGAGAGGACCACTCAGATGCTGAAGCACGCAAAGGAGGAGACATCTGGCTTGGGATCCCAACTGCAAGCGGCGCGAGAGGAGATTTCAGGCCTTGAGACTCAGCTTCGGGCGGCGAAGGCGCAGGTGGAGGTTCTGTCTTCTGATGACCATGCATCGGAGCTGAAGGCCGCAGGTCTTGCTGAGTACCTGGAGTCCCTGGACTACATGCGGGATCGTAGCCTGATTGCGGAGGAGGTTCGTGATGATATTTGGTCCAAGGAAGTGGAGCCTCATATGGATGATATACGCGAGCTAGCGCTCCGCCGCGGCGTCTCGAAGGCCTTTCGCCTTGTAGGGAAGCGCCTTGGGTGTGACACCTCCAGTTTCAGTTTTGCGGACGTTTCAGGGGATGAGTGCTCCGGCTCAGATGCTGATGGAGAGTAGCTGTAATGCCTATCTGCTGTTGTATGATTTGTTATGTATTTGTCATCATTTGCTTTTGTTGTAGCTTTTGAGATTGTCGTCGTTAGGGCTCAAATTCATTGCTCTTTATAATAGCTTTGTTTGTATGTCATTGTCAGATGGTCTGTGTGGATATGTATGTTTCCATGTTGGTGGCGTTCTCTCAAGTGTCTGAGAGTTTGATTGAATCGTCTTCGATTTTCGGTGTTGCTGCAAAACAGAGAGGGTGTAGACTCCTGCGGAGGTGCTCATGTGTAGCGGGTTTATGGCAGCGTGCGTAAGGCTGACTTGCGACTTGGTTGCGTGGAACTGGTCTGCGGCTTTGTGCGCAAGGCTGGTCTGCGGCTTAGTTGCGTGGAACTGGTCCACGGCTTTGTGCGCAAGGCTGGCTTGCGGCTTAGTTGCGTGGAACTGGTCCACGGCTTTGTGTGCAGAGCTAGCCTGTGGCTTTGTTGCGTGGAACTGGTCCACAGCTTTTTGCGCAAGGCTGGCTTGCGGCTTTATTGCGTGGAACTGGTCCACGGCTTTGTGCGCAGGGCTGTCTTGCGGCTTAGTTGCGTGGAACTAGTCCACGGCTTTGTGCGCAGGGCTGGCCCGCGGCTTAGTTGCGTGGAACTGGTCCACGACTTTGTGCGCAGGGCTAGCCTACGGCTTTGTTGCGTGGAACTGGTCCACGGCTTTGTGCGCAGGGATGTCCTGCGGCTTAGTTGCGTGGAACTAGTCCACGGCTTTAGTTGCACGAGGGATACTCGCGGCTTAGTTTGCACGGGGGATGCCCGCGGCTTCTTCGCGAGGGGGGCAGGCCCCCACGGTGTTGGACGGGTTAGGGAGACCCTAAATCTTGTTAGAACATGTAGTATTTGCAGAAAGTAAAATGCAATTCTTTGAATAATAGTTTGCACGAGATCAGGCTCGCGACTTATATGAATCATATAGTCTTGAATTAAAAACTGCTGCATAAAAGAATCATAATGTATCACTGGTAAAAGCGGCGCAGATTTTGCGCGTTCCACGTGCGAGGGAGAGTTTTTCCTTCGGCGTTTCGTAACTTGTACGTGCCTGGTTTTATCATGGCGGTAACAATGAACGGTCCGTCCCATGTTGGAGATAGCTTGTCTCCTTGTGTTCCCTTTCCAGCGGCCTCCAAGGTGCGAAGGACCAGGTCTCCCACGTTGATCGGGCGGGCCTTTACTTGGCGGTTGTAGTAGCGGGCCGTGCGTTGTTGGTAGGCGGCGGCGCGGAGAGCGGCTTCTTCGCGTACTTCGAAGATCGAGTCGAGGTTGTCACGGAGCGCCTCGTCGTTTGTCTGGGGATCAAAGTTGGATGTCCGGGGACTAGGGACGCCGATGTCGACCGGGATAATAGCCTCCGTTCCATAGCAGAGATTGTACGTGGTCGTGGGTTCGATTCCCACAGACGGCGCCAAACTGTTGCGGCCAAACTCGGCGCTCTGGTCGATCAGTACTAGCTTGGACCGCATTAGCTCACGGAGCGGTCGAGCGCGCACACAGTCAGTTGAAGAGGGGAAATGTACACAAGGAGTTTTAACGTGGAAAACCCTTCAACCGGGTGAAAAACCACGTGACCGGTTCGCTGCCAGTCAAAATCCACTAGATCTGGGTGATTACAGTATGCTGAGTGAGTCGGGGCGACAGGCCGCTCCCGTTACAACTGGTGGGGAGAGAGGATGGCTATAACTACAGGCGGGCAACAGACTGCTCCGCCAAAGTGACTTAAATGGTGAAGTGCGCGAGATGCTTCTGACGCGTGCGCCCGGGGGCGGCGTGCTAGCGGGCTTCATCTGTTTCCTTCGCTCGACTTCCTCTGACTTTGGGAGCCTCCTTGCCAACTGTGCGTTGGTGGGGTGCCAATAACTGATGGCGGGTGCTGAAGGCAGCTGGTGGCCGCAGGAGGTCACTGGTGGCCGCCGGTGGCTGTCGGTGGCCGCTGGTGGTTGGCGGCGAGCGGAGGGCGACCCGGTGGAGGAGGCGGGAGCTTTCTCACCCGAGGAAGAAGAATGAGAAGTGTAGGGGGAGAGAAAATTAGATTCCAAATAAGAGACCCCTGGGGGTCCTTTTATAGCCTCTAGGGGTTGGTTATGGCGGGCCCCGCCACTAAAGTGGTGGGGAAATGGGTGGTTACCCCCATGATCGGACGGCAGGGAGGGTGCCCCCCTTGATCGGACGGGCGGGGACTTTCCAAGATGGTGGGCCGATGTGACGGCGGCGGTGACCGGGCGGCCGGCGAGGGAGGCCGGCCTAGGCCGCGGCCGGTCACGGTTATGGCCGGCCATGGCCGGGGCTGCCATGGCCAGGGCGGCCATGGTCGGGGCGGCCATGGCCGGGATCGGCCATGGCCCTGGCGGCCATGGCCCGGGCGGCCATGGCCGGATTGACCATGGCCGAGGCGGCCATGGTCGGGGCGGCCATGGTCGGGGCGGCCATGGTCGGGGCGGCCATGGCCGGGGCGGCCATGGCCGGGGCGGCCATGGCCCGGGCGGCCATGGCCGGGATCGGCCGTGGCCGAGGTCGGGCGCGGGAGGGCCGGCCGCCGGTGGCGGTTCGGCCTTAACCGGCGGCGGTTCCTCCACGAAGTGGGGGAGTGGGTCCCGCCCCCATCATCCCCATGAGAGATCATGAGGGGTGGGGCCCACCCATGATTTTCCCTCATGGAGCTCATGAGGGGCTCCTTTTTCCTTATAAAATGAGGGAGGATCCCATCATAACCCATGAGTTTATGTTTGCCACTACGTGTCAAACTAAGCTGGATGCTGATCAAGAGAATGAAAATGAAACCACTTCAAAATTTAGGGACCCAAGTGATATCATCTTGTAATTCAGGGATTTAACTGAATTTTGACCATACATTTTTTGTTATTTAGGATTGTTGAATAATAATTATAGACTTTTATATATCTGGTTTAAGTAATTATTATGTTGGTTAATTATTATTTTTTAATGACACTTTACTCGGTATTATGAGGATTAAACCAATATTTAAGTGATTTAATTATTCCTACATTTAGGGTGACGGTCGTGGATGTTGTGGTTATGAACCGTCGTTTGTGAAACTATCGTTGTCATGCAAAACATACAATTTATGACGGTGACATTTTTGTCTAAACTCACGGGAGAAAAAATGCTCTGCCAAACGGAAACTAGGGCTCTGTTTTGTTGGAGCATAATTCATATAGCTACCTCAGCAGCAACATGGAAGGAGAACAAGCAGGAGTAGAGCTGTCACGGTTCCGGTTCGGTTACGGTTCTACTAAAATCATGAACCGAACCACTAAGGTAACGGTTATTCAAAATAGAACCAAAATCTTATTTGGTTTGACCGGTTCCGGTTCTGGTTCTGGTTCTGGTTCCGGTTCCAGCTTAATTTTTGGAACCGTCGTGTCAACGGTTCCGATTACGGTTCGGCAAGAACCAAAACCAAACCGGGCACTAACGGTTCGGTCCGGTTTTTGCAGTTCGGTCCGGTTCTTTGAAGTTCAGTCTGGTTCCAACTAAAACAAAAATAAAGCTTGCTGAAATGAAATAAAAGCGGGCTGCAAATAGTAAAACTCAAAACAATATCGAAGTAGAAATAATTATATTGCACACTTCTCGGCGGTCTTTCAACGATCGGTGGGATAATATCAATCGTCTTCCTACGCGTGTAGACTTGCCACGACTTCTAGTTGGCTTACGCACGTCTCGTCGGCATGTTCTACCGTAACAACCGGCTACAATTAGTTGTCTTTCATGATTATTAATAAATAATAGTTATATATCTTCTATATTTTTTAAATAAAATATTTCAAAAAATATGTAAGTAAAATTGAAAAATATATTATATAACTGTATTGTTGAAACCGGAAAACCGGTCTCTTGTGGAGTTCGACTCTTGCGGAAGGGGTGGTCGCGCACCTACTTCACTCCTGCAAGAAAATGACAAAGAAAAGAGAAGAAACAAGGACTAGACCAAGGGCCCGGCGGGGAGGTCCCACCACATACCCGGAAGATCTTAGAGCGCTTCCCCTCCTTAGCCAAATGCCGGGCTAAGGTACCTCAGAAAGTGCTAGTAGGCCGGAGAATTAGTCAGCGTGCCTTCTGAGGTACCCCTTGGGTCCTATTTATAGGAAAAGATGGCCTGCCAATATACAACCTTCACTGTTTTCGAGGACTACAGGCAAACCAAAAGGGGCCACATAGTAAAAGTATGCCATGGCCAAGATGCGAGCTGGACCTGAGGGGGCACTCGCTCGGCAGGAGGCCTGACTCGCCTCGCCTTGGGCCTAGGCGGGCAGGTACTCGGCAGAATTGTGCTCGACTACCGCTGAGCTCGGCTTGACAATTGCCGAGCTCGGGCTCGGCACGACGATCGCCGAGCCCCAACAGAAACCGAACTCGGCACGGGGATCGTCGAGCTTGGCTCGACTATCGTCGAGCCCTGTTCCTGCACCCGAGCTCGGTCTCGGCATGCCGGGCTTCGTTCGGCCATCGCCGAGCTCAGCTCGACTATTGTCGAGCTCGGGCTCGGCATGCTGGGTCCAAATTGGTCTGAGCCGGCCGGTTCAACTCCTGTCGACCACTCGCGGGATACGGGGTTGTACACAATCCCCGCTCTTTGCGAGGTTGGGACAAGCTCGGAAAGAAACATCCAACCCCATAGGATCCGGCGAGTGCGACAGGGGTAAAAAGGAATCTTCTGGTAGGCCCCACAGGTAGCTATATATATGGACCCCTGCGCATCTGGCTGACCTTTGCCCTTCCCCAAATTCTGTTAAGATGCCGCTCCCCAAGGAAGTCTTAGAGCGACTCGCACGTTCCCACGAGGAGATCGCTGCTCAGGCCGCGGGGCTGACCGACCTTGAGGCCCCTGCTCGCCGTTTTGCCGATTTTGGCTCGGCCAAGCGGGCGAAGCCCTTTCCCCCGGGGGCCGAACCCATTCTGGCCGACTTTACTACCGTCTTGGGGAACGGGGCCGGTTCCTCCAACCAGCCAGTTCTTGGCTCTTCCACTAAAAATCTCGTGGAATTGTCTTCCGACCGGGAGAACAGCGGCGAAGCGTCCACCCCTCGGGCCAAAAGTATTCCTGTCAACTCGCCACGGCAGGATCCCGAGGTTAAGGAGCCGGGCTCGCGAGAACTGGCGTCGCCGAGTCGCCTCCCTTCCCGGCAACCCTCCCCTGGATCCCTGGTCGTAGGGAGAGGCGCCGGGATTATCCCTGTTCCCGGCTACCAACTCGCTCCTCAAGAACTGCTGGGGCGTGGCAAGGACCTGCGCCACTTCTCTCCTCGCGTCAACCCGGAGGAGCCAGGCTCGCGCGGTAAGTTTCCGGCATTGCTCTTCTGTTCCGTGGATATTTGCTTTCCTGACCGTCTTTCAGTTCTTCACCCAGAATTTCCCGGGCGGACGGAGGACGGCGAGTCCGTGGGTCGACCTCCTTACTCGCCCCTCCCTTCTCCAAGCGCCCTGGACGCCTTCCTGGACTCCGAGGTGGGTAGCCCTGAACGCGCAAGACGGGAGCGGAAGGTTCTCAAGAAGCTGGTGCGCGAGCTCCACGACCTGCGGAAGGACAACAACAGGCTGCAGTGGGAGTGCTCGCGTCTCGCGGACGGTGCTGGAGTCAGCCTGGCGTTCGAGGAGGCGTCTTCCCTGGTGCTGATGGACGAAATTGACGAGAACCTGCGGGTGATAAATAGGAACATGGGGCGGCTTCGCGAACTTCATGCGCGACGGCCTGCGACGGCGGGCCGGCGAGACCGGGGAGAATGAAACGGCTCCTCTGTCAGTCGGCCGGTACTCGCCCCCGCCCTCGCATGGTCCTCGCACCCTTATTTATATATTTTTTCTTTTATTTGCTCTGAATGGTCTGCTTGTAATAACTTGAAACAACTTTTCAACCACTTTGTATATGTAGATGCTTTTTCAATATTTTGGTGAGTCTTTTTGAATTCCCCCTTCGGGGGCCTGGCCGGCTCGCAGGACTTGCGAGGAGAGGGTGGCGAGGTGGCGCGGCGAGACCGGACCGATCGGCCGACTCGCCCTCCCTCTCGCCCTTCTTTACCTTCTTCTATAAATAGACCTTCTCACCTACCCCCGAGGCACGCTTTTATTGCTTTCGAATCCTTGCTTCGTCTCTGTCTTCCCGAGCTCGCGATTTTTCCTTTTCTCTGCGACCATGGTCAAGACCAACCCTGACGCGGACGGTCGGTCTAAGTGCGCCCAGCACTTTGTTGATCATTGCTTTTTTGAGGGGCACATTACAGAGGAGGAGCTCGTCGAGTTCACGGCGGCGTTCGTCCCCCCCGGCTTCCAGGCTCGCAGGCCCGCCGAGCATGAAGCCATCAATTCTTTCCCGGAGGGTGAGCTCGCCTTCCCCATCTCGCACTTCGAGGTGGGACTGCGCCTCCCCCTCTGGCCAGAAATCCGCCAGATCCTGAAGTACTACGGCGCGGTGCCCGCGCAGCTGAATTCCAACACCATTGCTATGATGGTGGCGTTCGCCTGCTTCCTCCGCCGGGAGCAAATTGAGTTCAACCTTGCGGTGTTCCGCAAGTTGTTCTCTTACAAGGCTACCCCCGACGGGGTCGCCTACTTCGGCGGGTCATTCATCAAGGTTTGCGAGCTAGCGAACAAGAATCACAATTGGATGACCCGGCTCGTCTTCATTAAGGGCGAGCTCGGCAACATCCCCTTTCGCCCCTGCAGAAGAGCGAGGACATATATCGTCCTCCTTCCCTGTCTGGTAGCGACGCCGACCTCCACAAGTTTTTTCTCCACAAGGACTTCGAGGTCGCCTTCCTCCGCCGCGGCCTTGATTCGCTTCAGCCCGTTCTCCCCGGCGAAGGTACATCTCGCTCAGCCCTCTCGCGAACTTTATCAAGGTGGATCTCATATCATTTTTCCCTCTCTCTTTTTTTTTGATTATGTCTTTCTCTGCAGGGGAACGGGTTCTGCCGGAGCATCCGCCGTTCGCCGACTCGGGGATATTCTCAGATCCTCTAGAGCTGGCCCGGGCGGCGGCACTGGCTTGTCGCGAGGAGCACGCGCGAGACCAACTCCCCGGCAGGAAGCGCTTGGAGTCCGGGGGGTCAAGCTCGCGCCACGAGCCTTCACTCCCCAAGAAGAAGAGGGCGAAGGTGGTCTCGCGCGGACGGCTGCACCTTCCTCCGTCGCCTACCAAGTTCATGAGCTCGCCGGAGGCTCTGTCTGACGAGCCGCCCTTGAGTCCGTTGAAAGAAGCCTCCTCCCCCCGAAAGGGGAAGAAGAAGAGCGGGCCGTCCTCCGATTCTACCGGGGAGGACACCTTCCGCGAGCCCAGTCTGCCGAAGGATCATCCCAACTTCGGCAAGGGGTGCAAGAGCAAAGATGCGGCTGGCGAGCCCATCTTGAAGTGGGACGAGGGGGCTCACCGAGTTTCCGTCTCTACTCGCGCCCCCTCCTGGGGAGCTCGCCGGCCGCCCACCGCCCACGCCTTCGCGTTCGGCTTCGGCCTCTACAGCCGCGACAGCGCCGAGTCGTACAAGAAACTTACCCCCAGTCAGCTCGGCTACGAGGGGATGCAGGCCCACCTGCGGGCCTTCGAGCTCCATCACATGATGGTCCGCCGCGGCTTCCAGCTCAGCAACGCCCTGCTGACTGCCGAGCAGGAGCGCGACCTGGCGAAGGAGAGCGCGGTCGACGCGGAAAGGCGGTTTGGCCTCGCGGACACTCTACTCGCGAAGTCTGTCGGTGGCTTGGTAATCACTGGATACCTCTATTTGCCTTGCTTAAGATTATTCCTGCGCGTGTTCTGAACTTTTAACCCTGCAGGACGCCGAAGCTGCTGACGCGATGCGAGACGAGGTAGCTCAGTTGCGGGCTCAGCTCGCTGAGCGGGAAGCCCAGCTCGCCGAGCAAAAGACATATTCCCGGGAGCAGGAGGCTGTTGCCGCCCGGCTGGGGGCGGAGGTGGAGGAATTGAAAGAGAAGAACAAGGGGCTCCTGGGAGAGGTCCTCCGCCAAGCCGACGCTCTCCTTCCCCCGGGCGCCAGCGAGCCGGCCTTCCCCTTCAAGAGGCCCCAGGTGTTTGGCGAGTCTGACGTCGCGGAGCGGCTGCGAGTCAACTCCGTCGAGGCTGCCGAGTGTCTTCTACAAGCCATGAGGGGGACGGGGATTTTGGCGGAAGGCTGCGAGGAGGTCACCGTTCGGGAGCTCCTGCCAACCCTGTTCCCGCCCCGCCCGCTCAGCGAGAAGGAAGATAGCTTCGACTCGCTCTTTGCGGGGGTGAGGGAGAAGGACGCTCGGCTTGGTGACGAGGAGGACCGTCACTCGAGGGGGGAGGGCGAGAGTTAACTTTTGTTTTCTTCTCTCTTTTTTTTTTGTACCCTGCCGAGGCGGGCCTTGTAAACTTGTAATGATGAATCAAAGATATTTTGCACAATTTTACTATCTTCTTTTTAAGCTCACTTGCGATATCATACCCGCGCGCTTGGTAGAGCGACCTCGCCTGTAGAATGTATTGGGTTAGGACCAGCCCCCGCGGTGCTCGCGGCGAATCCCAGGACGCGTGCTCGCGCCACATCCTACTCGCGCCACACCTTCCCCTGCCGTATCTCGCCTCGGTTTTCGACAATTCAGACAAGTGAAGACATGTTTTGGTCAAGATGCTGCCGGCATCCGCCTTAGATGTTAGGGCGTGTCTCTCGCCGAGTTAACTGGAGCGAGGCTAGGCTCGCTGGCGGGAGCCGCTTTCCTTCCCCTGGGTCTGGGACGGGACCAGGGTTTCCTTAATCGCGAGCTGGAGAGAGAAAAGAAAAAAAGGGGGGGTAGGATACTCCGAGCTCGCCGTCTTGACTGGCGGGCTCGCGCCCTGGTGTTTTCCTCGGGCCAACCCCCAGTCTCAACTCCAGGGTTGTAGCGATGTCCACCGAGACTCGGCCGTGCCAGCTAGGTGGGGGCCTGGCAGGGGAGTGGCAAGACCTAACCCCAGAGCGAGAAGACTTAGAAACTTTTGCCTCTCCCGGGTGCTACCACCGGGCCAGTCAGCTAGGTAAGAGCCTGAGGGCGGGTGTTGAACATCCTCCGGGCTTAGCCCCAGGGTCATAGCGATGTCCATCGAGACTTGGCCGTGCCAGCTAGGTGGGAGCCTGACAGGGGAGTGACGAGACCTAACCCCAGAGCGAGAAGACTTAGAAACTTTTGCCTCTCCCGGGTGCTACCACCGGGCCAGTCAGCTAGGTGAGAGCCTGAGGGCGGGTGTTGAACATCCTCCGGGCTCAGCCCCAGGGTCATAGCGATGTCCATCGAGACTCGGCCGTGCCAGCTAGGTGGGAGCCTGTCAGGGGAGTGACGAGACCTAACCCCAGAGCGAGAAGACTTAGAAACTTTTGCCTCTCCCGGGTGCTACCACCGGGCCAGTCAGCTAGATGAGAGCCTGAGGGCGGGTGTTGAACATCCTCCGGGCTCAGCCCCAGGGTCATAGCGATGTCCATCGAGACTCGGCCGTGCCAGCTAGGTGGGAGCCTGGCAGGGGAGTGACGAGACCTAACCCCAGAGTGAGAAGACTTAGAAACTTTTGCCTCTCCCGGGTGCTACCACCGGGCCAGTCAGCTAGATGAGAGCCTGAGGGCGGGTGTTGAACATCCTCCGGGCTCAGCCCCAGGGTCATAACGATGTCCATCGAGACTCGGCCGTGCCAGCTAGGTGGGAGCCTGGCAGGAGAGTGGCGAGACCTAACCCCAGAGCGAGAAGACTTAGAAACTTTTGCCTCTCCCGGGTGCTACCACCGGGCCAGTCAGCTAGGTGAGAGCCTGAGGGCGGGTGTTGAACATCCTCTGGGCTCAGCCCCAGGGTCATAGCGATGTCCATCGAGACTCGGCCGTGCCAGCTAGGTGGGAGCCTGGCAGGGGAGTGACGAGACCTAACCCCAGAGCGAGAAGACTTAGAAACTTTTGCCTCTCCCGGGTGCTACCACCGGGCCAGTCAGCTAGGTGAGAGCCTGAGGGCGGGTGTTGAACATCCTCCGGGCTCAGCCCCAGGGTCATAGCGATGTCCATCGAGACTCGGCGTGCCAGCTAGGTGGGAGCCTGGCAGGGGAGTGACGAGACCTAACCCCAGAGCGAGAAGACTTAGAAACTTTTGCCTCTCCCGGGTGCTACCACCGGGCCAGTCAGCTAGGTGAGAGCCTGAGGGCGGGTGTTGAACATCCTCCGGGCTCAGCCCCAGGGTCATAGCGATGTCCATCGAGACTTGGCCGTGCCAGCTAGGTGGGAGCCTGGCAGGGGAGTGACGAGACCTAACCCCAGAGCGAGAAGACTTAGAAACTTTTGCCTCTCCCGGGTGCTACCACCGGGCCAGTCAGCTAGGTGAGAGCCTGAGGGCGGGTGTTGAACATCCTCCGGGCTCAGCCTCAGGGTCATAGCGATGTCCATCGAGACTCGGCCGTGCCAGCTAGGTGGGAGCCTGGCAGGGGAGTGACGAGACCTAACCCCAGAGCGAGAAGACTTAGAAACTTTTGCCTCTCCCGGGTGCTACCACCGGGCCAGTCAGCTAGGTGAGAGCCTGAGGGCGGGTGTTGAACATCCTCCGGGCTCAGCCCCAGGGTCATAGCGATGTCCATCGAGACTCGGCCGTGCCAGCTAGGTGGGAGCCTGGCTGGGGAGTGACGAGACCTAACCCTAGAGCGAGAAGACTTAGAAACTTTTGCCTCTCCAGGGTGCTACCACCGGGCCAGTCAGCTAGGTGAGAGCCTGAGGGCGGGTGTTCAACATCCTCCGGGCTCAGCCCCAGGGTCATAGCGATGTCCATCGAGACTCGGCCGTGCCAGCTAGGTGGGAGCCTGGCAGGGGAGTGACGAGACCTAACCCCAGAGCGAGAAGACTTAGAAACTTTTGTCTCTCCCGGGTTTAAGCTGAGAACCCCTTTACCCTCACTATTTTGACAGAGCATAAAATACGGCAATGAGATTTGTTTTCATTCTTAAGGCCAAGATATTTATAACATTTTCAAGGGTAGAAACGTTTCAGATCGTCGCCACTCCAAGTGTGGCTGAGGGTGTCCCCTCTTACATCTTGGAGGCGATACCCCCCCCCCCGATTTCAAGACCTCCTGCACAATGTAGGGGCCCTCCCAATTGGGGTGGAGTTTTCCCACGGCGGCTGATCTCCCTGCCGCGTCCACTTTTTTCAAGACAAGGTCCCCCTCCACGAACTGCTTGACACGGACGTGTTTGTCGAAATACTTGGCCATCCTTCGCTTGGCCTCTTCCTGCCTGACGACGGACAAGTCGCGTAGTTCTTCCACCATATCAAGGGAGAGTCGAAGCTCCTCCTCATTCTCTGACCTCCATTCTTCCCTTCCGGCTCCTGCCTCGACGACCCGAGGCGTCTGGACCTCAAATTTGATAGGTAGAACGGCCTCGCAGCCGTGAGAGAGTTTGAAAGGTGTCTCCCCTGTGGCCGTATTGGGGGTGGTCCTCAAGGCCCAGAGGACTGATGGAAGCTGTTCCACCCAACTTCCCCTCAAATTTTCCACTTTCTTTTTTAAGAGGTTCACGATGATTTTGTTGGCCGCTTCCACCTGCCCGTTGCTCCTGGGGTGATGGACAGAAGCAAACCGAAGGTCAATCCCTAGCTGCTCGCAGAAACGAATGAACTCCGTGCTGGCGAACTGAGGTCCGTTGTCCGTGACGATAGCCTGTGGCAGCCCATGCCTGCAGATAATCTCTCCCCAGATAAAGTTCCTGACTACCTGAGAGGTCACCTTGGCTAGAGCCTTCACCTCCATCCACTTAGAAAAATAATCAACCATGACCAGCAAAAACCTCCTCTGCCCGCTGGCCTGAGGGAAAGGTCCTACGAGGTCCAGCCCCCATATGGCGAAGGGCCATGGTGCCATGATGCTTCTTAACCTCTGAGCCGGCTGGAGCTGGAGCGGGGCATATAGTTGACACTTATGACATTTTTTCGCGAATTCGGCTGCATCCTGACCGAGGGTGGGCCAGAAGTACCCTTGCCTGACGATTCTCCCTTCCAGGGTCCGACTCCCCGAATGACTCCCACATTCACCGGAATGGACTTCCTCCAAAATTTTGTGCACCTCTCTTTCGGCCACGCAACGGGCCAACATCCCTGAGAGGGTCTTGCGGTACAACTGTCCCTCACGCAGGAGGTAGTATGCCGCCTTGTGCTTGAGCCCTCTTCGGTCCATTCCCTCCGGATATTCTCCGGTGGACAAGAAGGTGACGAAGGGGTCCATCCATGAGGGGTGCTGTTCTACTTCCATTAGTTCCCCCTCCTCGATGGAAGGTCGGAAGAGATCCGTGATGGTGCCTCCCATCCGGGGGCCGTGCTTTGCTAGCTGGTCGACTGGCTCGTTTTCCCCTCGCGGCACGTGCTTGATTGAGAAGGTCTGGAAGGTCCCAATGACTCCCCTTACCTTCATCAAATAGAGCTGCAGGGTGGGCTCCCTCGCCTCAAACTCCCCCTTGACCTGGGAAGCCACCACCATGGAGTCGGTGAGGACCTCCACATCATGCACTCCCAAGTCTCTTGCCAGGCGCAGACCCGCGATTACGGCTTCGTATTCGGCTTGGTTGTTGGTGATAGGAAAGTGCACTACCACAGTCTGCTCGATCTTTATCCCTTGGGGGCTTTCCAAGATGACCCCAATCCCTAAAGAGTGCTTCCCCGAGGCACCGTCCACCCTGACTTTCCAGGGGAGAGGGCGAGTGAGTCTCTCCTCCGCCACCTCGACCACGTACTCCGCCAGGAAGTCAGCCATGGCTTGGGCCTTGATTGAGAGGCGGGGGACGAAGGAGATGTCGAACTCGCTCAGCTCCACTGACCATTTGGCCAACCTACCTGAATGCTCTACCCCCTTGAAGATGTTGCGCAGGGGGTGGTCAGTCACTACTCGGATTGAGTGTGCCTGGAAATAAGGCCGAAGCCTCCGGGCTGAGATGATTAAGGCGAAGGCCAGTTTTTCCAGGATGGGGTAACGGAGCTCGGCCCTCTTCAATATCCGACTCACATAATAGACGGGGAGTTGCCTCTTCCCTTCTTCCCGAACCAAAACCGAACTCAAGGCTTCAGCCCCGACCCCTAGATATAGGAATAAGTCTTCCCCCTCCTTGGGCCCTTGGAGCAGGGGGGCCTGAGTCAGCTGTTTCTTTAAAGCCTGGAATGCCTCCTCGCACTCCGAGGTCCATTCAAACCTTCGACCCACTCTCAAGGTTTTGAAGAATGAGGAGCACCTCTCCCCGGCCCGGGAGAGGAATCTACTCAACCCTGCCAACTTCCCTGTCAGTTGTTGTACTTCCTTGGTACTTTGTGGCGACCTTAGTTCCAGGATTGCCCTCACCTTATCTGGGTTAGGTTCTACCCCAGCGGGGGTGAGAAGATGCCCTAGGAACTTTCCCCGGCTCGCCCCGAAGACACACTTCAAGGGGTTCAGCCTCATCTTAAACTTGCGGAGAGTGGCGAAAGTCTCTTCCAAGTCCCGGATGTGGGAGTCGACATCCAAGCTCTTGACCATGAGATCATCCACGTACACTTCGAGGTTCCTCCCCTTCTGCTCTCGGAGGACCCTATCCATCATTTTTTGATAGGTAGCCCCTGCATTCTTTAGCCCGAAGGGCATCATTTTGTAACAGTAACATCCGTCTCCCGTGATGAACGAGACGTCTTTGACGTCAGGGGGGTGCATCCTGATTTGGTGATAACCTGAAAAAGCATCCAGAAAACTCATTACAGGGAAACCGACGGCTGAGTCAACCAGCGCGTCGATCCGAGGCAAAAGATAACAATCTTTCGGGCATGATTTATTAAGAAGAGAAAAGTCGATACACATCCTCCACCGGCCGTCTCCTTTTTTAACCATTACAACGTTGGAGACCCAGCCGGGGTATTGGATTTCAGATATGAAGCCAGCCTCGAGGAGCTTGGCGACTTCCTCTCTGATTGGCTCGGCGAGCTTGTCCGTGATGGATCTCTTTTTCTGCTAGATGGGGGGAGCCTCCGGGTCCAGGTTGAGGCGGTGGCAGGCCACGTCGGGGTCGATCCCTGGCATCTCCGCGGCGCTCCAGGCGAAGATGTCCACGTTCCTCTGGATGCACTCCAGCATACTGCCTTGAGCTTCCGGGGTCAGGCCTCCGCTGACGCGGACCTTCTCCACCCTGCCTCCAATGGTGAGGACCTCCATCTCCTCCACCTCTTCCGCCGCCTCCAGACGGGACTGTTCCTCCCATTCCTCGATACCTCCCCTTCCGGGGGCGAGGACCTCTTCCTCAGCCTCCTCGATGGCCATGGCCTCGGCCGACCCCCGAGTCTCTTCCGCGACCTCCTCCCGAGCGCGGCACTCCACCTCCATTTCTTTGTCAGCTTCCTGCTCCTCCCCCTCCAACCTCTGTCCCATCTCCTCGGCCCCCTCCAGCCAAGAGATGGAGTTTACCGCCGAGACGTAGCACTCCCTTGCCTCCTTAGGGTCTCCTCGAACCCGGATCTGGACCCCCTCGACGTTAAGCTTTAGACACTGGTGGAAGGACAAGGGGACGCAGCGGAAGGCGCTGATGAGGGGTCTCCCGAAGATGGCGCTGTAACTGCTAGGGGCGTCCACGATAACAAACTTGCAGTTGCGTGACTGCCCCCCTAGAGTGACATGGAGTCCCACTCCCCCCTCGACTTCTTTCCTCTCCCCTGAAAAGCCGAACAGAGGCCCGTCCGAGGCTAACATCCTCCTGGCCTCTACCTTCATCGCATCGAACGCCTTCTTGAAGATGACGTTGACCGAACTCCTATTGTCCACAAGGATTCGGGAGACAGTGAAATCCTCGATGGCTGTCTGGATAACCAGCGCATCGCAGAAGGGGTCCTCGTGACCCGGCAAGTCCTCTCTGGAGAAGGTGATTTTCTCCTCCGGGGGAGGGGATTGGGATGTGGAGCCAACGCTCCTCCGGTACATAGTGTGGAGGCTTGACTTACGGGAGGCCTCGATCCCGGCCCCCCCGTGGATCGCTCCGATCCTTCCTCGGGTGCCCACATCAACCCGGTCTTCACACCGATCCCCCTCCTCCCGAGGCCGGATCTCCTCTATCCGAACTTCCTGATGGTCTTGTTGTTGCTGTTCCCTTCTCCCTCCCATCTCGAGGAACTCCGGGCACGTGGATGTGAGGTGCCCCTCTTCCTGATGAAAGTCACAATAGGGCAGGTCCACCCTGACCTCCCTCCTTCTCCTTGGCTGTCCTCTCCTTCTTCCCCTCATGGCAATCGCCATTGCCTCCTCCTGGTCGGGGAGAGGGGGTCTCTGACCCTGCCTACCCCCCTGGGGGTTGTACTGCCCTCGGCCACCCTGGCGGTTATCTCCTCCCTGATAACCTCTTCGTGGTGCCTGGTCTTGCCACTCGGGCCTCCATCCCAAACGGTGGGTCTGCTCCGGACGCACCCACCTGGGTTACGGCTGCTGCTGCGGCTGCTCCCTTTGCCGAGGTTCAGCCCTCCTCTCCTCCTGAATTCGGCCACCCCTTGGCCTTTCCTCTTCTACGGCCCACTTGGCCAACCTTCGCGCAAACTCTGGATGTGCTGCCTCCATTTCGGCCTCCCTGGCCGCCCTCTCCAGAAGTGCCTCAAAAGACACTGGAGGTGACCTCTTTAGTTCCATCGCGAAGAACCCGGATTGGAGACCCAGGGTGAAGGCCACCATCATGGTGTGCCCTGGCATCTCCTGAACTTGGGACAGTTCCTCCTGGAACCTGTCCAGATAGCTTCCCAGGGTCTCTCCCACCCTCTGCTTGATGCAGAACAAAGACTCCGCCTCCCTCTTCCTCTTCTTAAAAGTGGTGAACCTCAGCATGAAACCCCGTCGCAGATCCTCAAAGCAGTAAATGGACCCGGTCGGGAGCTGGTGGAACCACTCTCTCGCCTTTTCTCTGAGGGTAATGGCGAAGAGTCGGCACTTGAAGCCGTCTGACATCTGTCGAATGGAGACCATGTCCTCGAACCACTGGATGTGGTGGACCGGGTCTCCTCTCCCGGAGTAGTAAGTCATCTCCGGATCGCGAAACCCCTCGGGAACTGGGGCTGAAGAAACGAACTCGCTGAAGGGGCTCCCCCCCTCAGCTGGGCGAGTCGGGAACTCCCTCCCTGCAGTCTCGCCGAAGTGGTACTCGGCGGCCGAGCCGGGGAACAGAACTCGCCCCTGGAACTCGCGCTCGCCCCTCTCGGCGGGTTCCTTCCCTGGTCGCCTGAGCGGTGCGTCGTCGCCGAGTACGGGAACGGCGACCACCGGGACAGCCGGTGTCGCACTCTCAGCTCGCATGCCGAGGGCGGTCCTGACGAGCCCGAGGATCTCCTCCCTAAGCTCCGCCGGCACGCTCGCCGCTGGGGGTGGGGGAGGGGGTGGCGAGTTGCCCCTGCCTGATCCTTGTCCTTCATCTCCAGTCATCGAGCCTGTAGGAGGTTTTCTCTGCTGACCACTCTCCACGCTCACCGCACAAAAATGTTGAAACCGGAAAACCGGTCTCTTGTGGAGTTCGACCCTTGGGGAAGGGGTGGCCGCGCACCTACTTCACTCCTGCAAGAAAATGACAAAGAAAAGAGAAGAAACAAGGACTAGACCAAGGGCCCGGCGGGGAGGTCCCACCACACACCCGGAAGATCTTAGAGCGCTTCCCCTCCTTAGCCAAATGCCGGGCTAAGGTACCTCAGAAAGCGCTAGTAGGCCGGAGAATTAGTCAGCGTGCCTTCTGAGGTACCCCTTGGGTCCTATTTATAGGAAAAGATGGCCTGCCAATATACAACCTTCACTGTTTTCGAGGACTATAGGCAAACCAAAAGGGGCCACATAGTAAAAGTATGCCATGGCCAAGATGCGAGCTGGACCTGAGGGGGCACTCGCTCGGCAGGAGGCCTGACTCGCCTCGCCTTGGGCCTAGGCGGGCAGGTACTCGGCAGACTTGTGCTCGACTACCGCTGAGCTCGGCTTGACTATTGCCGAGCTCGGGCTCGGCACGACGATCGCCGAGCCCCAACAGAAACCGAACTCGGCACGGGGATCGTCGAGCTTGGCTCGACTATCGTCGAGCCCTGTTCCTGCACCCGAGCTCGGTCTCGGCATGCCGGGCTTCGTTCGGCCATCGCCGAGCTCAGCTCGACTATTGCCGAGCTCGGGCTCGGCATGCTGGGTCCAAATTGGTCTGAGCCGGCCGGTTCAACTCCTGTCGACCACTCGCGGACAAAAACGTGGCCGTCATAGAATTTATGTTTGGCAAGACAATAGTTATGATCACCACCATTTGAACATAAAAAAAGGGATAAAGTCCATAGGTGAGGTCGGACGGTCACGAACAATAGTTCATAATCACCGTGTTCACGACCACTACAGCCATGTCAAAGGGAGCCTAAGACAATCACACAATAAAACAATATACCTTTTATGTAACTACTCAAATACATCTTGGAATGAGGTGCAACCAGTGTCCTCAAGTTCATATTGACCCAACAAGTGCAATGTTACCAACTGAGGTCAATTTGAAGTTCATTGAACTATTATAGTCGGGTCGACAGGTCGAACGAGTCTTCTTGACCTCGACTTGTTCGTCAATCGAATAATTAAGATAAGGCTCCTAGCTAGATGTTTGAATTGATGAGTTTAGGGTCTGTTTGGGAAGGCTTTTTAGCTCCTTTTCGTTTTCGTGAAAACGCTACCACACTTAATAGACCGTTTGGATTGTCTATCGGTGGGAAAAGCTACCGCAAAAAACTCCATTTGCTCATCTTTTGGAAAAGTCACATGTCACCTACTTTTCAATCTTTTCGAAAAGCAATTTCTCATCCAAAAACATTTATCTATTAAAAAAATCTAGAACTTGATTTTTTTGTCTTTACGCGATTTTTTTTCCGAACGTAATTTTTTTGGCCGGGTGTTTTTTTTGCTCGGCGCGAATTTTTCGCCCGTGGGCAAATTTTTCGCCAGGGCGCGAATTTTTCGCCCGGGCTGGAATTTTTCGCCCGGGCGTGAATTTTTCGCCCGGCGCGGATTTTTCGCCTGAGCTAGCATTTTTCGCTCTGGTTGCCAGTTTTCGCCTGGGTTGGAATTTTTTGCCCGGGCGCGCGGTTTTTCGCCTGGGTGAGTTTTTTTCGCCCGAGTGCGGTTTTTTGCCCGTGCATGATTTTTTTTCGCCCGAGCGTGTATTTTTCGCCCGAGCCAGTTTTTCGTCCGGCGTGATTTTTTCGCTCGGGTGCGTTTTTTCATCCGGATGCCATTTTTTGTCGTTGCACGATTTTTTTTTCGCCCGAGCCGATTTTTTTGCCCGGGGGCGATTTTTTTGCCCAGACGCGCTTTTTTCGCCCGGGCGTGATTTTCTTGCACCGGCGCGATTTTTTGTCCGGGCGTGATTTTTTTACACCGGCGCGATTTTTTCGCCATCGCGTGATTTTTCTCCAGCGGGCGATTTTTGCGCCCGCATGCGTTTTTTTTCGCCCGGGGCCGTTTTTTTTGCGCGGTCGCGATTTTTTCGCCCGGTCGCGATATTTTCGCCCGGCTGCAATTTTTTCGCCCGGTCGCGATTTTTTCGCCATCGCGTCAGTGCAAAAAATTCTCGTCCGTGCAAAAAATTCGCGTCCGGGCGAAATTTTCCCGCCTAGTCAAAAAATTAGTGCTCGTCCGAAAAATTCGCGCCCGTCCGAAAAATTGGCCGTCATCCGAAAAAATTCGTGCTCATCCGGAAAATTCGAGCCCGTTCAAAAAATTCGCGTCCGTCCGAAAAATTGGCACCCGGCCGAATATTTGGGGCCCGACCGAAAATATAGGGTTTGGCCGAAAAATTGGCGCCCAGGCGAAAATATCGCCCACGGGCGATAATATCGCGCCCAGGCGAAAAATTCACGCCCGGGCGAGAAAAACCGTCATCCGGTGAAAAATTCGCTCCCGGGCGAAAAAACCCTGCCCGGCGAAATAATTGCGTCTTTTTCCCCGGACGCATATTTTTAATAAAAAAAGTTATCGCAACGGAGATTTGTCAAATGATTTATAAAGTCTCATTTTTGAAAAGCTTTGCAAAAGAAGTTCACCCAAACAGTTCTTCTTTTCTAATAGACATTTTCCAAAAGCTTCTTTTCCTACCATCCTTTTGTCACCGCTCCTTCTCCTTTCTGAAAAGCCTTCCCAAACAGGCCCTTAGTTGAATCCAAATTTAAAAAAAAGGAAATTAAATCTCATTGATGTCCCATTTGGGAGGTCTTTTTTTCTCATTTCATTTTCTCGAAAACAACACCGTCCTATAATATTGTGTTTGTTTTATGGACAAATGACTTTTTAAAAAGACAAACTAACTTCTTTTGAATGAGCTTTGTGTTTTAATGATAGAGAAAATAAACACAATATTATGAACTGTGACACAAAATTGAAAATTTGTTTATCACCTAACTTGGTGGGGGATTATGTGGGTCAGGGAAGCTTAGCTTTCCAGGGGGGTCCACAGTTCAATGATGATGACGTGGATTGCTATCTTCGTATTTAATCAATGCATACCTCTACAAACAAGCAAGTACACGTGTCGTGTGTTACAAGACATAAAAGTCTTCTTGGAATGAGACAAATTACTTTCATAGACTTTTATAATCATTTTAGCAAAATTAAAATTTAAAAATGGATTATCTTTAGTAATAGTGTTACAAAAGAAAGGAAAATATTGTCATAATCATTTTAGCAAAAATAAAAAATGGGTTGTGACGTAATTCAGAAGGCTTGTATCTATGCTCAGCTACTTTTAGGCTCCATATTGTCCGGGGGCGGCGGTCGTGAATGTGGTGATGAACCGTCATTTGTGAGCGTCACGACTTGATTGCATAACAAAAATCATCCACTTTTATGTTCAATACTAGTTTTCTTTTATTGGTGGCCGTCATACGTCGTCACTGCTGTCATGCCAAACATATATTTTATGACTGTTGTTTTGTCCAAACTCATCGGAGAAAGAACACTATTCCTAACGGAGCCTTACTTAAGGGTCTGTTTGGGAAGGCTTTTCAGAAAGGAGAAGGAGTGGTAGCAAAAGAATGGTAGGAAAAAGCTTTTGGAAGTTGTCTATTAGAAAAGGAGAATTGTTTGGGAGAACTTTTTTTGCAGAGCTTTTTCAAAAATAAGTAGAACTTTATAAACCGTTTGACAAATCTCTGTTGCGGTAGTTTTTTTTATTAAAAATATGCGTCCGAGGGAAAATGCGCAAATATTTCGCCGGGGCAAGTTTTTTTCGCCCGAGAGTGAATTTTTCATCCTGCAGCGAATTTTTTCGTCGGGGCTCGGTTTTTTCGCCCGGGCCGGTTTTTTCGCCGGACACGGTTTTATCGCCCGAACGCCATTTTTTCGCCCGGGCGCGGTTTTTTGTCCCGGGAGGAAATTTTTCGCTCAGGCGCGGATTTTTTGCCCGGGCGCGATATTTTCGCCTATGTGCCAATTTTTCGGTCGGGCCCTATATTTTCGCCCGGGCCCCAATTTTTGGCCGAGTGCCAATTTTTTGGATGGAAACGAATTTTTCGAACAGGCGCAAATTTTCTCGACGGGTACGAATTTTTCAGACGACCGCAAATTTTTTGGACGGGCGTGAATTTTTCGGACGGGCACAAATTTTTCGACTGGGCGGGAAAATTCCGCCCAGTCGCGAATTTTTTGCACAGACGTGAATTTTTCGCACGTACGCGATATTTTGCTTGAAAGCAAAAAAAATTGCATTTGAGTGGAAAAAATAGCGTCTCGGTGAAAAAATACAGGACCGAGCAAAAAAATCACAAACGGGCAAAAAATCACGAACGAGCAAAAAAATCACGTTGATGCGAAAAATTCGCGCCCGAGCGAAAAATTCGCCCACGTTTGAAAAAATCGCGCCCAGCCAGAAAAAACCTGTCGGGGCAAAAAACGTGCTCCGACAAAAAATATCGCTCACGAGCGAAAAATTCGCATCCAGCTTAAAAAATCGAGATCAGACGAAAAAATCACGGTCGGGCGAAAAAAATTTTCCCCCGGCCGAAAATATTACAAACGAGCAAAAAAATCACGCCAATGCCAAAAATTCACTTCCGAGCGAAAAATTCGCCCCCGGGCGCGCTCAGGCAAAAATATCACGCCCGGGCGAAAAAAACGTGTCAGGGCAAAAAAATATCGTTAACGGGCAAAAATTTCACACCCGATCGAAAAATTTCCGACTGGGCGAAAAAAACAGGGCCCAGGCAAAAAATTCGCTCCCCGCGAAAAAACCGCGCTCAGGCGAAAAAATTGCGTCTCGGGCGAAAAAAATAGTGCCCGGGCGAAAAAACCGCGCCGGGCGAAATAAATCGCGTCCGAGCGAAAAAATCGTACCAGGGCGAAAAAATCGCGCCCGGGCGAAAAAATGCGCCCCCGGGCGAAAAAAACACGTGCGGGCGCAAAAATCTACCGCGGGCAAAAAAATCGTGCGAGGGCGAAAAAATCGCATCGGTGCAAAAAAATCGCGTCCGGGTGAAAAAATCGCGTCGGTGCAAAAGAAACACGCCCGAGCGAAAAAGCGCATCCGGACGAAAACATCGTGCCCGGACAAAAAAATCGACTCGGACAGTACACCAACAAAAAATCTCACCCGGATGAAAAAAACGCACTCAGGCAAAAAAATCACGTCCGGACAAAAAAAACATGCTCGGGCGAAAAAAAACATGCTCGGGCAAAAAAAACATGCACCGGCAAAAAAACCGCACTTGGGCGAAAAAAACTCACCCGTCGAAAAATCCCCGCGCCCGGGCGAAAAATGCCAACCTGGGCGAAAAATGTCAGCCTGGGCGAAAAATGCTAGCTCAGGCGAAAAAATTCGCACCCGTGCGAAAAATTCGCGCCCTGGCGAAAAATTTGCGTCTGGCCGAAAAATTTGCGTCAGGAAAAAAAAACACGTCCGAGCCAAAAAATTACGCCCGGGAAAAAATTCTGCCTAGACAAAAAAACCAAGTTATATATTTTTTTAAAAGATAAGTGTTTTTGGATGAAGAAATGCTTTTCGAAAAAGTTGAAAAAATAGGTGGCAAATGACTTTTCCAAAAGATGAGAAAATCAAGTTTTTCGCGGTAGCTTTTCCCACGAATAGACAATCCAAACGGTCTCTTAAGTGTGGTAGAGTTTTCCAGAAAACGGAAAGAAGTTAAAAAACCCTCCCAAGCAGGCCAATTCAAGCTAAGGGTAGAACAAAGCTAATGACATGCCAAAATAAAAAAACAACAACAGATGTTTGCATACTCGTAAAATCTCGGTCTTCCCCATGTACCCCATAGACATCCGTTCTTTTAGTTTTCTTTACAGCGCGATCTACCCATAACTAGTTTTGAACGCAAAAGTAAATGAAGTTCCATAAGCGAGGTCGGGTGTTCATGAACAACGGTTCCTAACCACCGTATTTACGACCACAACCGACGTGCCAAACGGACCCAAAGCTAAACATGTAGAAAACTGTTGGATTTGTGACACCTCACCGATCCGTGGGATCAAAATTACCTTAATCGGAGGAGCCCAGTTTTTTGGAAAATATTAGGAGAATTTTTTATATTTGGCTGGCTACCCAATTATTGAGCCTATTCCTAATTTGCGATATTCTCCAAATTAAGAGGCTTATTCTCTCTTATATAATGGGCAGCCCCCCTTCTCACATCATTCAAGCAATCAGCAATCCGTGAGATTCATTCAAAGAGAAGATAAATTGGGTTATTCAACCCGGCGAAGGCGGCGGCAATTTCGGTGGTGCTGCAGCGACTCTAGGCGGAGCAAGGCGGCGGATCCAGGAGGCGGCGACTCCAGGCGGAGCCAGCGGCAGATCCAGGAGCGGCGGCGGCAACGCATATATTCTGTCGAGTATCCCCGGCATCAGGCGTGCAGCCCAGGCGGCGGAGTTCTAACGGGAGGTGGCGGCACCGACGCACAGCGGCGAAGAAGACGAACAGTGTTCGTGAGATATCGCCCTTTTTTTTTTTTGATCTCTGAGGTTTTATCTCTTTTTGGCTCGACCGTGTATCGGTCTTTGTTGTAATCTGTAACTCCTATCATTATAGTGGATTTTTTCCGACGCGCTCTCCCCGTGGACGTAGGAGCTTCTCTCCGAACCACATAAATTTCTGTTTGTCGTCTGTGTGCTTGGAATCTCGCTCTGTTATTTTATTTTGCGCGATTGTTTTGCTCGATTTAATTCCGTTGCGCTACCGCGGTACTCGGTCCGATTGCATAACAATTGGTATCAGAACGAGGTTCTGCGAAGGATCAATTGTACGTTCTGTTTTAGATTTGGGTCAACAGTAGGTGACGACCATCGGTCCGCTCCCTATCTTCTCAGATCTGATCCGTGAACTTAATTGGATTACCTAGTAGCCCTGCGAGCAAAACAATGACGACAAAATTCGAGATTTCCAAGTACGACGACAAGATCGATTTCGGCTTATGGAAGAAACGGATCAAGGCGGTTCTCGTTCAACAAGGTCTCCACAAGGCGCTTCTCGGCAAGGAGAAGTCTGGAAAGAAGGATGACGAGTGGAAAGAACTTGATCTGAAGGCCATCAACACGATTCAGTTGAGTCTAGCCGATGAAGTGATGTACAACGTAGTCGACGCTGAGACTACAGAAGAATTATGGAAGAAGCTGGAGGAGCTATACATGTCGAAGTCTCTCACCAATAAGCTCTACGTGAAGAGACAGTTGTATAGCCTGAGGATGTCAGAGAGTAATCAGCTCTTGGAGCACATGAACGTATTCAACAAGCTTATCTTTCAGCTGCGAAGCATGGACGTGAAGGTTGAAGAAGAAGACCAGACTCTTCTGTTATTGTCCTCCCTACCTAAGTCATATGACCATCTGGTCACCACCATCCTCTATGGAAAAGACACTCTTAAGATGGAGGAGGTGATGACGACGTTGCTCTCTAATGAAACGAGGAGCAAATCTGGTCCTAGCACCAGCGAGGGTTTGTTCATGAAGAACAAGGAACCGGTCAGAGGCAGATCGAGAGACAGAGGAAGAAGGCAAATCGACCTAGGTCCAAGTCTAGGGACAAGAAGAACCAGTGTCACTACTGCAAGGAGGAGGGACACTGGAAGATCAACTGCCCGAAGAGGAAGTTGAAGGGGAAAGACAAAGAGTTACAGCAGGCGGCCGTGGCTTCAGACCCAAATAGCGATGCTGACGTCCTATATGTCTCACCCAGTCTCGATACTACTAACGCATGGATCATGGACACCGGATGCTCATATCACATGTGTCCTTACAAGGAAAGGTTCACTACATTCAGGGAGTGCGACGACGGTCGGGTATTGATGGGAAACAACTCAGAGTGCAAACACTGGAATTAGGAGCGTTAGAATCAAGATGTTCGACGGGGTGATTAGGACTCTCACTGACGTTAGATATGCGCCTGATCTAAGGAAGAGTCTGATATCCCTAGGAACTTTGGAGGCGACCGGGTGCTCTTACACCGGTGAGAGAGGATATCTGAAGGTCAAGAGAGGCGCTCTGGTAGTCATGAAAGGTGAGTGCTCTGGTACTCTCTACAAGCTGATCGACACTACCATCGCCGGCGATGCGGCGGTTTCTGAGACGTCAGATGAGGATTCCTCTCTGCTGTGGCATGCCAGACTTGGCCACATGAGCGAGAGAGGACTGCTGGAGCTTCACAAGAAGGGCCTACTGAAAGGGGTGAGACATGCAAGTTAGAATTCTGCGAGACATGAGTTCTCGGGAAACAACACAAGGTGAAGTTCGTGACATCTTTGAAGCGAAGCAAGCAGGCGATGGAGTATACACACTCAGATGTTTGGGGGCCTGCCCCAGAGCCGTCTCTGGGGGGCGCTAGATATTTTGTGACCTTCATCGATGATTACCCAAGGAAGGTCTGGACGTATTTTCTGAAGCACAAGTCCGAGGTGTTCGACAAGTTCAAAATCTGGAAGACGACAGTGGAAAAGCAGACTGGGAAGAAGGTGAAGTACCTTCGATCTGATAATGGTGGAGAGTACACCTTAGCGGAGTTCCAGGAATACTTCAATCAGGAGGGCATCACCCGCCATCTCACCATTCCCGGGACACCGCAGCAGAACGACGTCGCAGAAAGCATGAACAGGACGCTGTTAGAGAGAGCTCGGTGCATGCATCTGTTCGCCGGCCTACCAAAGTCCTTCTGGGCCGAAGCTATTAACACGACGTGTTATCTAGTGAATCGATCCCCATCGATGTCACTGAATCTGAAATCGCCACAGGAGGTTTGGTTAGGCAAGCCGGTCGATTATTCCGATATCCACATATTTGGTTGTCCTGTGTACACCCTAGTGCAAGACTCTGAAAGAACAAAGCTTGATGCTAAGTCCAAGATGTGCATCTATCTGGGAAGAAAGGCCAGCACGAAAGGATTCAAGTTGTGGAACCCTGACACGAAGAAGGTGGGGATCAGGCGCGACGTAATTTTCGATGAGGCTTCTATGCTGAAAAAGTCTCAGTCTCAGTCCAAAGAAGTGGGGAAGACTCCAATCACACCCCTGGTGTTAACCCCTAAATCGGCGATCCCTCCCCAAGGTCTCGAGCTCGCAAATCGCGACCCGCTCAGGGGTTCCCCCCGAGGGTCGCAATCTGCCTTAGCCCTCCTTTTTTGGGTCAGGCGGATAGGGTCTCCTATCTGCTCAGGCCGTGCGGCTAGGACGATCTCCCCTGTCTAACCGCCATGGTCGCATAGCCACAGCGTGACCTACGGGACGACGGGCTGCTTCCATAGCTCACCCTCGCAGGACACGCGGTTTGGCCAGCTAACCGCGCATCATTCTTCCTTGTAGGAGGCAACCTGCATCAGTCCGCTGGAACGTTCCGCCGGTGTCGACCCTCGACCAGCGCAACTGTCGCACGCTCAGAGACCCACTCCAGCTCAGTTGTCTGTCAGCCCTAGGAGGGCGGCCTGCTCCTCAGGTCGCCGGCCTCAGTGGGCGGCCTGCCCAGGCCGCCGCCGCCGCCTTGGGCGGCCTGCTCCAGGACGCCGCCCCTTCTGTTGCCCCGGGCGCGGCCTGCTCCGCAGGCCGCGCCTCCTTTGCTCAGCTCTCCCGATGACCTGCGGGCTCAAAACATCAGTCCGCCGAGTCCGCCGAAGTCATCAACGACCTGCTCCTCAGGCCGCGCCGCCTCCTCTGCTCAGGTCTCCCGACGACCTGCAGACTCAAAACGTCAGTCCGCGGAGTCCGCTGAAGTCATCGACGACCTGCTCCTCAGGCCGCGCCTCCTCTGCTTAGGTCTCCCGACGACCTGCGGACTCAAAACTCCAGTCCGTCGAGTCCGTCGAGGTCATCGACGACCTGCTTTCCGATTCCGCCCAGTCCTCCATGATGACGTCACTGGGCCCCGCTTCAAGAAGATTCCCTCGGGCCTATAAATAGGCCCCGAGACCTCTCATTTGGGGACAAGCGCAGGAGAACTGCCATTGCCAGCAAACCCTGCGGACTCAGATTTCCAGTCCACCGAGCTTTCCACAGTTCTGCCAGCAAGCCCTGCGGACTCAGATTTCCAGTCCGCCGAGCTTTCCACTATTCTGCCAGCAATCCCTGCGGACTCAGATTTCCAGTCCACCGAGCTTTCCACAGTTCTGCCAGCAAGCCCTGCGGACTCAGATTGTCAGTCCGCCTGTCCGCCCAGTTTCTTTTACTTAGTCTCTAGCACCTCTTTTTCTCAGCCGCCGGCTTCCCCTTGTACCCTTTACTGCTTTTACGTGCAATGGTGTATTAGTAAGTTGTAAACTTGCTTCTTGATTAAAGGGAAAACCCCGCCGCAAGAGTAGCATTTAAGCCGCGGCGGGCGATGTCTGTTGTTGCCGCTGCCAGCGGCCCCGTCTCTTCTTCCCCTCTCTCGGTCTAACCATCAGAGCTCAACCGCCAAAGTAGCGTCTGCTCGACAGCTCCTGATCAAGCTCCTTCCTTGCTCAAGCAAGCTTCTCCTCTGCTCGAGCAAGCTTCTCCTCTGCTCGAGCAAGCTTCTCCTCTGCTCGAGCAAGCTTCTCCTCTGTCTGAGCAAGCTTCTCCTCTGCTCGAGCAAGCTTCCCCCTTGCTTCAAACCTCGCCTCCATTCCCCACAACCCTCTTTTTCTTCTAGCTTGTTAGATCAAACAACCCATTAACTAGAGGGCGCATTTCGTGCGTCAACACCTGGAGGTGGAGTTGGAGAGGAGTGACCAGGTTGACGACCATGGTGTTTCCTCCGACTCGGAGGATGATGATGTTGTGCAACCTACTGAAGTGGAGCCGTACTCCATTGCCAGAGAAAGGGCGAGGAGAGAGGTCAACTGCCTCTCAGGCTACAGGACACTGTAGCATATGATTTTCAAGTGATCTCCTCAGACCCTCGGTCTTACCAAGAAGCTATGAAGAGCAGTGACCTCTCTCAGTGGAAAGCTGCGATGAAGGAGGAAATGGACTCACTTCGAAAGAACCAGACTTTGGAACTGGTTAGCCTACCAAAATGAGCTAAGGCAATTAGCTCTAAGTGGGTATTTAGGAAGAAGGAGTCCACTTCCGGGATGGACCAATGGAGATACAAGGCGAGATTCGTGGATAAGGGATTCACACAGAAAAAGGAGTTAATTTCGACGAAATCTTCTCACCCGTAGTAAAGCACTGTTCCATACGGGTGCTACTTGCTATAGTAGCGTTATGAGGACTTGGAGCTGGAGAAAATGGACGTGAATACGGCTTTTCTTCACGGCAACTTAGAAGAGGAGATCTACATTCTGCAACCTGAAGGGTTCATTGAACCAGGAAACGAGAAAAAAGGTGTGCAAGTTAAGGAGATCCCTTTACGATTTAAAGTAGGCTCTGAGAATGTGGAATAAGAGGTTCGACACGTTCATGGTCTCCCAGGGTTTCAGGAGAAGCCAGTACGATAGCTGCGTCTACCACAAGTTCCTTGGCGACATTTTGATTCTTATGTTATATATCGATGAAATGTTGATCGCTTGCAAATCAGCTCGGGAGATTCAATTACTGAAGGAGAAGTTGCATGCTGAGTTTGAAATGAAGGATCTGGGTCACGCACAAAAAATTCTTGGAGTGGAAATCAAGCGGGACAGAAAGCAAGGCATGCTTTGGCTTTCTCAGGCAGGCTATATTCAGAAAGTGCCGGAGAAATTCAATATGACTGGAGTCTAAACCTGTTACCACCCCTCTCGGGCAACAATTTAGACTTTCATCACAGCAGTGTCCATACACTGAGGAGGAACACCAAAAGATGCTCAAGGTGTCGTACGCTAGTGCGGTAGGATGTTTGATGTACGCTATGATCTGTATGAGACCAGATATAGCTCAAGTTGTGAGCGTTGTCAGCAGGTATATGGGGAATCCGGGGTGACAGCATTGGGAAGCCGTCAAGTGGATTCTAAGGTACTTAAGAGGAACTCCAGACGTTGTCTTAGTGTTCCGAAAGAGCAAGGATATCAGTACTCTAGAGGGCTACGTTGACTCTGACTACGTCGAAGACCTCGATAGGAGGAGATCTACTTCTGGGTATATCTTCCTTCTAAGTGGAGGTCCCATCAGTTGGAAAGCCACTCTTCAGGACATCGTGGTTTTATCTACGACGGAGGCAGAGTATATTGCTGCAGTAGAAGCTGCAAAATAAGACATCTGGCTCAAAGGTCTCGCCAAATAACTTAGGATTTCTCAGGAGGCGGTGAAGCTGCACTGTGATAGTCAGAGTGCGATTTGTCTGGCCAAAGACCCGGTCTATCATGCCAGGACAAAACACATTGATGTGCGCTACTATAAGTTGAGGGAGTTTGTTGATGGCGGAGACATTCAGTTACTGAAGGTGCCCACGGAGGATAACATTGCGGACATGCTGACCAAACCAGTGATGGGAGTCAAGTTCAAGCACTGCCTTGACTTGGCTCATATTGGTGCATGTTAATTAGGGCGACCCCAGGGAGAGGGGGTAGTTTGCCGGAGGGAGAAGACCATGCTGCAGGTGGAGTTATGTTTTGTGAGGCGTCAAGGTGGAGATTGTTGGATTGATGACACCTCACCGATCCATGGGATCAAAATTACCTTAATCGGAGGAGCCCAATTTTTGGTAAGATATTAAGAGAATCTTTTATATTTCGGCTACCCAATTATTGGGCTTATTCCTAATTTGCGATATTCTCCAAATTAAGAGGCTGATTCTCTCCTATATAATGAGCAGCTCCCCTTCTCACATCATTCAAGCAATCAGCAATCCGTGAGATTCATTCAAAGAGAGAGAGAGAGAGAAATTGGGTTATTCAACCCGGCGAATGCAGCGGCAATTTCGGTGGTGTTGATGCACGAAATGCAACTACTAGAAAACTGACTTTTAGCCACGGCAGATTGCCGTCCAGGCTAAAAGTCCAAAACCGTGGTATCTAAAGACTTTTAGCCACAGTCTGCCCACGGAAAATGGGCGTGGGCAATACGAGCGTGGCTAAAAGTCCAAACTGTGGCTAAAAGTCCAAAACCGTGGCTAATACTGGACTTTTAGCCACGGTTCATTGCCGTGGCTAATAGTGGACTTTTAGCCACAGTTTAATTGCCGTGGTTAAAAGGCCACTCATAACATAAAAAATTCAGGCCGCCGCCGCCGCCGCCGCCCCCAGGCCGCCACCGCCGCCAATTTATTCAAAGGCTAATTGAAATAAAAATTCCTTATAAACCCAAAAAATCTCATTTTGTTTTGGCGGTGTGGGACTAAAAGATGCCACGACCTTTTGCCACGGTTCAGGCAAACCATGGCTAATACTAGACTTTTAGCCACGGTTCAGGCAAACCGTGGCTAAAAGTCCAGTATTAGCCACGGAATAAAACCGTGGTAATACTCACTATTAGCCACGATTTTTCCCCGTGGTAAAAGAAACCGTGGCTAAAAGCCATTTTTCTAGTAGTGTGCGACACCGACTAGTTAACGGGTTGTTCGATCTCACAAGCTAAGGGTGAAGAAAGAAAGGTTGGGGGGATGGAGGAGAAGCTTGCTTGAGCAGAGGAGAAGCTTGCTCGAGTAGAGAGGGAGCTTGACCAGGTACTGTCGAGCAGACAGCTACTTGAATGGTTAGCTTTATAGGTTGACGCCGAGAGAGGAGAGAAGAAGAGAGGAGGCCGCTAGCAGCGACAACAGCAGACTTCGCCCGCCGCGGCTTGAATGTCACTTTTGCGACGGGCTTTTCCTTTAACCAAGCAAGGTTACAACTTGCTATTGCACCTTTACATATAAGAGCAGTAGAGGGTACAATGGGGGAAGCTGGAGGCTGAGGAAGAAGGTGCCAGAAATTAAGTAAGAGAGGCTGCAGAGGACTGGAGAACTGAGGCTGCCGATGCTGCTCAAGCTGCCTGATGAGGGCAGAAAAAACTAAGTCCACAGCTCTTGACGACCTGGGAGAACTGGAAATCGGAAGCTGCGGAGGCTGCGCAAGCTGCTGAGGGCAGAAAAAGCTAAGTCCACAGCCCTTGACGACCTGGGCGGACTGAAGATTTGAGGTCGCAGACCTTGCTTGATCAACTCTGACAACCTGGAAAACTGAGTCCGCAGGCTTTGATCAAGGTGACAGTTCTCCTCTCCCGCCTCTAGAATGAGAGGTCTTGGGGGGTATTTATAGGCCCGAGGAGAATCTTCCAGAAGTGGGCCCAGTGACGTCAGCATCGACGACCTCGGCGGACTGAGAAAGATGAGGTTTATGATCTCGGCGGACTCGGCGGACTGACCTTTTCTCTGCTGGGGCAGACTTCCGGTTGGCAGCTAGAAGAGGGCAGGCAGGCTGAGTGACCTGAGGAGCAAGCAAGCGGAACAGCCTGAGCAGGCAGACTGAGCGGAGGCCGTCCCCTAACGGGCGGCCTGGGACGACTCCAGGGGGAGTCCGCCCGGCCGGGGAGGCCGCCCCTTAGCGGGCGGCCTGGGCGGACTCCGGGGGAGTTCGCCAGGCAAGCTGAGGTCGCCCCCTAGCGGGCGGCCTGGCGGACTCCAGGGGGAGTCCGCCCGGCCGGGAGGCCGCCCCCTAGTGGGCGGCCTGGGAGGACTCCGGGGGAGTCCGCCCGGCATGCTGAGGCCGCCCCCTAGCGGGCGGCCTGGGCGGACTCCAGGGGGAGTCCGCCCGGCCGGGGAGGCCGTCCCCTAGCGGGCGGCCTGGGCGGACTTCAGGGAGTTCGCCCAGCAAGCGGAGGCCGCCCCCTAGCGGGCGGCCTGGGCGGACTCTGGGGGAGTCCGCCCGGCAGGCTGGGGCCGCCTCTTGGCGGGCGGCCTGGGCGGACTCCAGGGGGAGTCCGCCCAGCGGGCGGAGGCCGCCCCTTAGCGGGCGGCTAGCGGAGCACCCATCCTTGAGCGACTTTGGACTCGACAGTCCGCCTTGCGCGGATACGGTGGACATCAGGGGCAGCCTGCTCCTTGCAGATGGGAACCTGTAAGAGAAGAGCAGAAACAATAGGCACCTTGGAGAGGATTGCCGATTTTGGGGTTAACATAATCCCCACACTTTTTAAGTTCCGCAGAGAACTTTGAAAAAGTAGGAAACCCACGAAAATCGTGATCCACCCCTTGGGAAACAGGAGAGAAAAAATTTAGAGATCAGGAGAGATAGAACCTGATGTCTCTCCTCGGAAAGATCTGTCAGTGCCTATATTTTACCTGTGAAGAAAAAGTCAATACAGGTAAAAGGAGGTACATCTTGTGTGTACCTGAGTTGAAAAGGACTTGCTGGTATCTATTGATCTCTGCAAAAGAAAGGTAAGCAACAGATATGATAGGAGAGTAAGGTGCAAGTACCCGAAAGGAACTTGCTTATATCTGCTATTCTCTGCAAAAGAAAGTAAGTAGCAGATATGATAAAGAGTAAACTGCAAGTATCTGAGGGGAACTTGCTAATATCTACTATTTTCTACAAAAGAAAGTAAGTAGCAGATATGATAAAGAGTAAACTGCAAGTACCTGAGGGGGACTTGCTAATATCTGCTATTCTCTGCAAAAGAAGGTAAGTAGTAGATAAAGAGTAAACTGCAAGTACCTGAGGGGAATTTGCTAATATCTGCTATTCTCTGCAAAAGAAAGTAAGTAGCAGATATGATAGGCAAGAAAACTAAGTTCGCAAATACCTGGGCGGAATCTGCGATTGTTGGCTGTTGGTATGATAAGATATAATCGGATAACAGAACAGATACCTGACACACTCTGCTATCAACTGAATAAAGATCAAACTGCGATAATGATTGTCTCGCGTGATCAAGGTATAATGTCAACATAAAAACCCAGATCAGCGAGATAAGAAAATCCGAAATTAGATTCATGATGACATGACTTGTTAATCAAGAAGAATCATACGCCTTGAATAAATGATGTGTGGCTAACATCTGATGAGAGAACTTGTTGATTATCATCTGATAAAAACTTATGCAGGCAGCGCATATAAGATGATCATAAGCCAAGAAATATATTGCAGATCCTTAGAATAGGTTGAATTCAACATGCTAACCTATAAGAAGGTAAAAAGAGAAAAGAGGAGCTATATCCCGAGGATGAACTAAAAAGGTTGAATGCTGCCACAGGTGTTCCCCGTGGGCCTTATGCATCACTTGCCAAAGTCATCCTGGGTGTAGTCCTAACCAAAGAGGGCTGGCCGTGCATCCTTTAGAAGGGCACAAATAAACAAGAAATAATCCTAAGAAGGATCGACAGATGCACTGCTCTCTTGCCTCGGGTTACAAGCATCGCTGATCAATTAGACTAGTTACGCCAAGTGGCTTATTGCTTGTCTGCGGATTGATCAGCGGAGTTGTGAGTCCCGCGGAGGCACGGATCGAGAGTACCATAGAGTGTTCGTCCGTCACAGTTGTGAGATGATCGAGGAGACAAGGCTACACTTGATCGCCATTGCTTGTCAAGCAAAGATCATCATAACTGTAACGTATCCCTAACGGAGCACGATAGAACTATCATAGGAGGCCTCCCCTAGGCACTCACACTGCGCTAGACATCAGCCGGGATCCGAAGCCCCGTCATCCTCCGCACGAGAGTTGAACGGCCCCCACTACACATATGAGAAAACTCCTCATCATATGTGGTCATTGTGGTTTTACGCCTGAGGACAATCTCGAGGGGGCACTGAGCAAGACTTGGCGATATCTCGGTGGTTCAGTGATCTCTTTGGCAAAGAGAAAAATATGGAGAAGAAGCATCACAAAAAGGGAACTGTGTCAGTATGTGTTCTCTGACGTAAGCTCTATTGAATGAAAGAATGAAACACTTAGAAGTGCTGAAAATAGAATGTTTGAAAGGTAAAGTAAAAGCAACCAATCACGATTGTGAGGGGCTTTGAGGAACTGCGATTGTTCATAGCTGATGAAGCAAGAAATGTGTCCTCTTTGCTTCAGAATAGTCTTCCAAATTCACCTTCGTCAACGACATCAATGCACTCACTTGAAATATCAATGGGCCCCAGACGGCCCTTGTCATGTATCTATATGCACTCCAGCTGACCCTCAGCCACCTCCTTGCCTTTGGAGGTGGAAGGTTTCGAAGAATCAATCTTCTTGACCAGGTCGTTGATCTTGCCCTCGATGAGCAATCTTTCAACTAATCGCCGAAGGGCCTTACAATCTTCAGTTAAATGACCTTTCTCTCTGTGGAATTCACAGAACGGATCTGAATTTCTTGATCTCTGATTCGCCGGCTGGTAGGGCCTTTTGGGATATGCCTTATCCTTCATGATTTGGCTAACTTCTTGCATGACCTCATCTAGCTCAAACTCTGGCAGGTCACCTTCTTGCTGCTGATGAACTGCAGCTGCTAGCGGAGATGATGTTAACAATGGTAGCAGCCGTTCTTGGGCACGATCATGGCCTTGGGAGGGGTATTGATGATGATGTTGAAATCTCCTTGCTTTCCTAGAGAGAGATGGAAAGTCTTTCTGAGGAGACCTCGGAGGCTGCTTGCAAGAAGAAGAATTTTTCTCCGATACAAGCCTGGAGACGAAGCTGGGGTTGCTCTTTTTCACCGCGGATATACGAGTTGGCTAAGCCGATCAACTTTTGATAAGTTCTTGGTGCTCGGACGTTAGCTTCAAACTTTAGTGGACCTTCACGCAGGCCGTGGATGAGAGCCACTCGGTACATTTCTTGATCAACGATCTCAATGTCCAAGATTTCTTTCTGAAAACGATCCACATAATGAGACCAAGTCTCATTCTCTCACTGCCTGATCTCAAAGAGGGCTTCTGGACCGCCCTTCCTCTTTGAAGATGTAGAAAATCTGAGCAGGAACTCTCTTCGCAAGTCAGTAAAGGAAGAGATTGACTGAGGTCGCAGTCCATAGAACCAGTCTCTCACTTGACCATCAAAGGTCGTTACGAGGAGTTTGCTCTTGGTAGCATCGGATAGGGTCTTGAGAGCAACGGCTGATTTAAAAGCTTGAAGATGCTTGACTGGATCAGTTTCCCCAGTGTAAATGGGCAACCGTGGCTCTCTGAAGTTGACTGGAGTTGGTTCATACCGAACACTCTCTATAAACGACGATGGCTCTTCTTGTTCTACTGCATAAGGAAAGTAAGGAGCATGAGCAGTAGCTGCAAAAGGAGCAGGAGGATAGGAGAAAAAGGTTGATGCAGGAGGAACTGAAAGTCCACCTAGTGTCAACTATCTTCACCTAAAGGGGGGGGGGGGGGGTTAGGTGACTCTGCAGCGTAATTGCGGAATAAAGTTTTACCTGCATAAGAAAACAAAAAACCAAGCACACAAGGAACACAGACAATATATAGTGGTTCCCCGATTTGGGTACGTCCACTTTCCCCTTCGACCTATCCCAACACGGGACGACTCGGTCACTTCACCAACAGGATTGAAATCCAATCCTTGCACTAACGGAAGGAACCCTTCCACACGTAGGAGTCAACACTCCCACAATCCTGGTTGCACCCAACCCTTACAACTAGGGACCAATCGGTCCGTTACAAGGAAATTAAAAACTAGCTTGTAAGAAATACAAACAACGTTTGGAGAGAAGGTGACCCTCTTCGTTTGACGACGTGCTCTTGAAGTCAACGAAGAGTGTTCAACCCTAGATCTCACTTGGAGTGAACCTTTCCCGAAACGGCGGCGGCTTGAGGCGGCGGCAAGGCTCTCGGAATCAGCAGCGGCGACGGAGAGCAGCAGACAGTGCCAACTTGATTCAAACTTCGTAGCAAAGGAAGCAAGATCTTCCAACGGTCGCACAAGGATCGATCGTCTCGATCGATTCGGAAGGGAAAGATTTTCCCAATCAACGAATCAAGAGACAAGGATCTCTCGTTAGACACGTGAGACGCTATGCTAGCCTAAGCTTCTGTCACCGGGAGATCTGGAAGAACCTGAGATCAGCAGCGGCGACAACCGTACGAGCGGCGGAGATGACCGGCGGAGCAAGATCGCGAGATTAGGGTTTACTCGTCGGCGCTCGTTCTTTTTGAAATACCGTAAATCCGCACTCTTACAGTTCACAAATACAGTGTATTTATACCGTAGGTCAAGAAGATGACCGTTGTGGGTCCCACCAAAGTAAGGACCAAAGTTCGGTTCAAACAGCTGCAGGTAACTTGGACCGGTCCAGAACTTTCAGAAAAATTGCCAAGTCAAATCGGCGAGAATCACACTTGATTCTTGCCGATTCGTCGAGAATGCAAAGTCATTCTCGACGAATCGGCGAGAATCACTTAGTGATTCTCGACGATTCTGCCTTAGAGAAATTTCTGGCGGTGACGAAACTGCCGGCTCCAACCGGCGAGAATCAGCTAGTGATTCTCGACGACTCGGCGAGAATCACTAGTGATTCTCGCCGAATCGGCGAGAATCACTTAGTGATTCTCGTCGATTTTTTACTTGAGTGATTTCTCCTCTTTCTTTCCTTGAACTGGTCTTTGGCCCATCCTTGCTCCTTGTCTGCTCTTGCTTTATCATAGCCCTGTACTTGAAATTAAGTACACCCCAATAGAGAGAGTACACGTAGGCCAACACACTGATCTGCTCAACGAGGGATTACGTTGCACAGACCCGTGTATATTGACCCACTGCACCCTGACATTGGTGTGTACTTAGCATGGAATATCTGCAAGTACAACTAGAATTATTTCATCAAATACATTGTCTATTTACCTTGGCTTGCACAGGGGCTTCTTCAAATCAGGTACATTGTGGATGCAATACCCAACAGGAACAAATGCAGGAGCTGAAGAGAAGGGATGACTTCCCTGAAAATTCAGAAATCTAGCTGGACTTCCCCGGGCAGCTTCCCTGAAGAGGTTTTGACGAGCTGCAAACTCATCGTCCTGAGATCGCAAAGGAGCTGCAGGCCCTTGCGGAAAGGTTGGAGTGTAAAGAGGAGGTTAGACCGGCAGATAAGCCGGTGGATAGACTTGAGGAGTCTCTGATGTTGGTGCTGGATTGATTGGAGGAGATGGCGCTGCTGAAGATTGAGCGGCCAATTGCTGCGTGAGAGCTGCTAGAGTACGATTAATGGCTTGAAACTGTTGGGCAGTTTCTCTGCGGGATTGCTCTAAGGCCTCCCAAAGAGGATCATCACTTGGACTTGGAGCAAGATTCTCGGCTGGTTGATGGTCTAACATGAGTAACCACTGCTTTCACTGTCTAATTGAGATCTGAAGGTCGCGTGTTAACTGTTGATGCACGAAATGCGACACCGACCAGTTAACGGGTTGTTCGATCTCACAAGCTAAGGGTGAAGAAAGAAAGGTTGCGGGGATGGAGGAGAAGCTTGCTTGAGCAGAGGAGAAGCTTGCTCGAGCAGAGAGGGAGCTTGATCAGGTACTGTCGAGCAGACAGCTACTTGAATGGTTAGCTTTATAGGTTGACGCCGAGAGAGAGAGAAGAAGAGAGGAGGCCGCTAGCAGCGGCAACAATAGACTTCGCCCGCCGCGACTTGAATGCCACTTTTGCCGCTAGCGGGCGGCCTGGGAGGACTTCAGGGGGAGTCCGCCCGGCCGGGGAGGCCGCCCCCTAGCGGGCGGCCTGGGCGGACTCTGGGGGAGTCCGCCCGGCAAGCTGAGGCCGCCCCTAGCGGGCGGCCTGGGCGGACTCCAGGGGGAGTCCGCCCGGCCGGGAGGCCGCCCATTAGTGGGTGGCCTGGAGGACTCCGGGGGAGTCCGCCCGGCAAGCTGAGGCCGCCCCCTAGCGGGGGCCTGGGCGGACTCCAGGGGGAGTCCGCCCGGCCGGGGAGGCCGCCCCCTAGCGGCGGCCTGGGCGGACTCCGGGGGAGTCCGCCCGGCAAGCGGAGGTCGCCCCCTAGCGGGCGGCCTGGGCGGACTCTGGGGGAGTCCGCCCGGCAGGCTGGGGCCGCCTCCTGGCGGCGGCCTGGGCGGACTCTAGGGGGAGTCCGCCCAGCGGGCGGAGGCCTCCCCTTAGCGGGCGGCTAGCGGAGCACCCGTCCTTGAGCGACTTTGGACTCGGCAGTCCGCCTTGCGCGGACACGGTGGACATCAGGGGCAGCCTGCTCCTTGCGGATGGGAACCTGTAAGAGAAGAGCAGAAACAATAGGCACCTTGGAGAGGATTGCCGATTTTGGGGTTAACAGGTGGTGCTGTAGCGACTCTAGGCGGAGCAAGGCGGCGGATCCAGGAGGCGGCGACTCCAGGCGGAGCCAGCGGCGGATCCAGGCGGAGGCGCATACATTATATCGGGTATCCCCGGCATAAGACGTGCAACCCAGGCGGCGGAGTTCCAGCGGGAGGAGGCGGTACCGACGCACAGCGGCGAAGAAGAAAAACAGTGTTCATGAGATATCGCCCTTTTTGTTTTTTGATCTCTGAGGTTTTATCTCTTTGTGGCTCGATCGTGTATCGGTCTCTGTTGTAATTTGTAGCTCCTGTCATTATAAAGAATCTTTTCTGACGCGCTCTCCCTTTGGACGTAGGAGCTTCTCTCCGAACCACGTAAATTTCTGTTTGTCGTCTGTGTGCTTGGAATCTCGCTCCGTTATTTTATTTTGCGCGATTGTTTTGCTCGATTTAATTCCGTTGTGCTACCGCCGTACTCGATCCGATTGCATAACAGAAAATAAGGCACCCTGGAGGATCAAACAACTTGCCTACTTCAAGCAAAAACGATCACTAATCCTCAGGAATCAAAAGTTCAAACCACAACCATACAGAGCTAGCAAAAACATAAAAACTAGAGAGCTCTCCTCTTCTCCCCTGCAGGAGCTCATTACCCACTTAATAATGTCAAGGAGAAAGTACCGAAAAAGATACAAATGACAGGAGCGGGAAAACATAAATAATCCTTGGGGTGAGTAGACGTTGATAGTAGTTGGACGAGAAAGACACCTTGGGAAGGGATTTCGGAATGCACGGGTCAGATCCGCTTCGAGAAAGACAGTGACGTGATACCACTACAGGCAGAGTGACCATATCAGAAGACATTATTAATTGCGTGCGCAAAGTTCTGGGGACATCCAGAGTGTGGGAAAGGTGGCGGTAGTCACGATAGATGGTAGTGATGTGTATCTCATCATCACTGAGAGTCCATGTGACTTTAATAGCTGGGTATTTGATTTTGGTGCTTCCGAGCACTTGTGCTTAGATGTGACTGGGTCAGTCTTTCTAGGTGATGCTCAACATATGAGTTTATGGGGGCAGGGATAGTATACGTACAGATGCATGACAGAGCAATGTGTATGCTTGAGCGGCTACATCTGGTACCCAAGCTGTGCTAGAATTTGATATCGCTGGGTAGATTGGACTCAAGAGGATATAGTTTTTCAGCGAAAGGTGGAGTTCTGACAGTGATGCGGGGGCGTACCATGCTCATGCGATCTATGTAGTGTGGTGCTCTGTACTGGTTGATGTGAACCACAATGCGATGTGGTGCGCTCGCGATTTCTGCAGTTGACAATGTATATGGTCGAGGAGGTACATGGGATCACCCTTCTAGTGGTCTGAATAGGCGAATCAGATTCAACGATCCAGTTGTCGAACAAGTAGAGGTCAAGATGACTCGTTCAACCTGTCAACCCGACTATAATAGTTCAATGAACTTCAAATTGATCTTAGTTGGTAACATTGTACTTGTTGGATCAATATGAACTTGAAGACACTGGTTGCACCTCATTCCAAGATGTATTTGAACAGTTACATAAAATGTATATTATTGTATTGTGTGATTGTCTTTGGCTCCCTTTGATGCAGCTGTAGCGGTCGTGAACACGGTGATTATGAACCATCGTCCGCGCCCGACCTCACCTATGGACTTTACCCATTTTTATGTTCAAATGGTGGTAATCATAACTATTGTCTTGCCAAACATAAATTCTATGACGACAATGCTTTTGTCCAAACTTCCCGAAGCAACAGTTATGTTTTAGCTTTTCGCAAATCAAGATGAACTTTGTTGGATTAATATGAACTTGTTGGATCAATATGAACTTGAAGACACTGGTTGCACCTTTGGCAGACTACGCGCCACATAATTAGTGATTCTTTGCACAAGAAGGAGCAACAGTTATGCTTTAGCTTTTCGCATATCTACCACCTTTGGGCGAAAACATTACTAGAGCCCTGCACTACCTGTCCAAATGTCTGTGTGTATCCCTCTGAACTTATTGCGCAAGCACCACCTTTGGGTGAATGATTGCGCACTAGTTTTAGAGAACTCCCTAAAATATGTGAAACCGTAATCTTACAAACTGACTCGAAAAGGCCACTTTGGCGGTTGCAATTCTTATCAATCTACGAGACTCTTTCACACCGGGATATTTGAATATTGCCCTATATTAATATCGTGTTTTTTTCCTTAATGACGTATGAACTCTTAATCGTCTGAAGAAAACACGAGACTTTTGCTACGAATTAAATAATGAAAACACTTTGAGTTTCAATTCCAAAGTTTATTTCTCTCAAAATACTCAATGGGTTTTTGAATATAGTGTTCTTTAATTGAATTAAGTAGAAAAATAATTTACTCAAATTATGAAGGAGACTAATAGGTTTTGGTAAACCTGCTTTGATACTGACTATTAGTAAATTTTTAGGAGTTTGTGTTGCTACGAAAAATATATTATCGAAATTTTGTATGAATGTAGCGACTAATGAAAACTCCTACGGATCGGTTTAACCAAAACTAATAGCATCAATTTGGAACTTAAACTGAATATTATTTTTCTAAAATAATAAGAACACACAATTAAGCAAGCTTGAATGAAACAACAAATCTACTGAAGTGCAGAAATTAGATTATACCGTTTTAAAGTCTTGTTTGTGTTTCATCATGACTGTAGTTCCGAGAAATCTTCCAATATACAATTGTGTCTAGAAGCTCTCAACATTAACAGGAGTTAGCACAGAAATATACACATATTCTTTATGAATTATAAAAATAAAATAAAACCATGCACCAGCTAATATTGTAGATCCAGTAGGTTATCCCTTCTAGTTCTGTATAACTCAAGCTAAGTTACTGATGTATAATGGTTTTGTTAAATCCATGTGAATATAAATACCTGGAGATCCACTATTGAGGTAAGAGAGTAGTTAGATCCTCAATCACCAAATAGCTATGAAGCACCGACACTTCAAAATACCCAGCGTGTCAGTGTCGGACTCTCTGACACTCGTCCGACTCTCTAACACTCGTCCGACTCTCCGACACTCGTGTCGGAAGTCCGACACGCTAGCTCACGCAGGACTCGCGTGTCCCGCTCAATCGGACACGTGTGTCCCTAGACTAGCTACTCATGGTGAGGCGGGAAGCAATTTATCTTGAAAGTGCAATTTTTGTTAAAATTATTCTTAAGTTCACATATAAGAGTAATAACATATTTGTTAATGATTGGTGGAAAAGAAATTGGAAAGTGTATAAAAGTCTCAAAGAGTGAGCTATTTGAGGTAGAAAAACTAGAAAAAATGGTGAATGCTAGAATAACGAGTCTTGCTCCTACAAAAATGTATTTGTCCCCTTCTAGCATTTCAAGTAGTGATGGTGGATTTACAAGTGGGGTGGATATTTTTTTGTAGAAAAAGGAATATTGAAAGTGGAGAAAAATATTTGCTTGAGAATCCATTATTTTTACTTATAATATATAATGGTAATATATTAATGATTTATCATTTTTTAACATTTTGTTAAGTTTTGCATTTGAATATTTAATGAGTAATATTTAAACATGGCTTATTTTATTTGAATATTTGTTAATTGTTCATTTTTTATTTTTTGTTAAATGTTTTAGGATTTTCATAATTATAAAAAATAAAGATTTATTATGCATGTCCCAACGCGTCGAAATGTGGTATTTTTTGAGAATTGACGAGTCACGTGTCGTGTCGTGTCGTGCCACGTGTAACGCGTCGGTGTCGGTGCAACATAGCCAAACAGACCTAGATTTGAAATCAGATCTATGTTGTTAATCGTGCGTGAAATTGTTGATGGACTGCAATCCTTCTTAGTCAACGACGGAGATCCAACGATGCAACGTCGTTCCTTGCAATAATGAGATCTTGAGCGTTCTTGCCGACGATGGTGGTCGGCTCTTCTCCTGTGGCTCACGACTTGTAATCCAGAACAGGACAAAAGAATATATATTGTCGGAGAGATGAGATAAAGTCTCTCTCTGTTATCTTTCTCCAAACAAGGTCGATCCCTTCCAAATCCAGATGAAAAAGACTGGATCTTCAACTGCAAAGTTTTCCCGAGAACACGACAATGGAGATCTTGAGCCGCCCAGTGATCTACAGTGGCTTTACTACAACAGGCAGAGAAGATCAAGCCCTATCCTGATTTGTTCTTCAAGCCACGATTTGGAGGTGGCTTCCAGGTTACGGGCAAGGAAGGCCTCGACTTTTCCAGAATATAAAGGAAAACGAAGCGGCCGTTCTTTCTCCAGGTGCCGAACAGAGGAGTGGCGGTTTCACGAGGAAGATGAGGAAAAGGGACTCGAGGTTTTCAGCCCTAGTTCACCCGTATGAATGGAATGACAATCACCAATGGCTATTAATAGGGAAAGCCAATATATAGAGTTATAAAATGAGAAATCAATTATCATTAATTTCTCAATCCAAAAAAAATAACTCCTCAAATTTATTGATTCTCATAACCATCAAGTTTTGTGCCTAGGATGAGACCGAGTCCGCGTCCTGAATTCACAAGACAGTCGGGTCCGCCTATCACAGGCTTCGACCATTCGCGCGACTGAATTAACACACTCTTGTAAGTGTCCAAATAGACCAAATATTCGTGTACGACTTTAACGGGTCTTCTCGATGAATCGAGTCCACCCAACGGAAAATTTCCAACATTCTCCCACTTAGATTTGTATTCATCGTAACTTATGACACTCCAATAAATCTTCACTAAACTTAAGGATATCAAGTAGCGAACACAATATTGAGTCTACTCTCACGTCAATCCGGTCCAACCAAATCCTTCACTCTGAATCATGGTCGTAACCGCATCATTATGCGACACGGGACCTTCCATGGTCACAGTTGTTTACAAACTCAATCGACATGGACAAAGCGCGGTTAAATAAAATATAGAACAACACACTGAAAGTGTGCATATGAAATTTGTTCTAATTTGATGGTCAACCAAACTTCTTAAAGAATGCACTAGACTATACTGTGAGAAGTTCTTAAGTGTTCAAAAGAACAAGTATGTCTAACTTTAAGGTTCCAAAATTCATTTGTCAAAAGACAGATCACATACCATAATTTAAATGAAGTGCCCTAAGCCTTATGCTCCAACTGACACAAGTAATGAGACTCTGTATGAAGTGTTATGTGTCACATAAATTCAACGAAGATCGAAACTTAATGATATTCCTGAATGAATATTCTTTAATTATTAATGATTTGAATAAATTGCAACGTAAATGACAGAAAACTGAATTGGAGCTTCATGTAGCCTCCCACTAATCAAGCGCATTGAACGACTCTTTAAGCTCCATATTAATAACATGTTTTTGAAACACGTTAGGGCGAAGTCTTTTAGTCAATGGATCAGCCAACATGTCATCTATCCCTAAATGCTCTACTAAAATTTCACCTTTCTTGACCAATTCCTTATCGGTCAAGAATTTAATTTCCATATGTTTGGACAATGTGGTATTTTTATTATTCATCAAGAACATAACTGCAAAGATATTATCACAGTACATCTGGATGGGTCTAGTTATAGAATCGACGACCTTCAACTCTGTAATGAAATTCTTTAGTCACACTACGTGTGTTGAAACTTCAAAAAGAGCTACGAACTCCACATGCATTTTTGGACGAAGTGATGAGTGTTTGCTTGACGCTCTTCTATGAAACAGCCCCACCAGCAAACTTAAAGATATAATCTGAAGTAGACTTCTTGTCATCCTCATACCCGGCAAAATCAGAGTCTGTATACCCCACCAACTCAAGGTTTTGAATTCTATGGTAGACCAGCTTAACATCCCGAGTTCCCTTCAAATACCTCAAGACTTTCTTGCTAGCCACCCAATGATCAGGTCCTAGGTTCGACTGATATCTGCCTAAGAGTCCTACTGCGAAGGCAATGTCCGGTCTAGTATAGACTTGAGCATACATTAAACTGCCTACCGCACTAGCGTAAGGTATATCCCTCGTATGCTCTCTCTCTATATCATTCCTGGGGCATTGTGATAAGCTGAGCTTATCACCCTTAAGCACAGGTGCATCACCAGGCTTACAACTGAGCATACTAAATCTCACAAGTACACGCTCGATGTAGGCTTTCTGAGAGAGTGTTAATGTAGGGTGAGATTGGTCTCTAATGATCTCGATTCCTAGAACAAAGGATGCTTCTAAAAGATTTTTCATATCAGAGTATTTTGACAGAAATTGTTTAGATTCATGCAATAATGTCAAATCATTGCTCGCAAGCAAGATATTATATACATAATGAATTAAGAAGATGAATCTGCTCTCACTGATCTTGAGATATATACAACGGTCTACCTTATTATCTACAAAACCAAAAGAAGTAACTACCTCATCGAATTTAAGATATAACTATCTAGAAGCTTGCTTCAAATCATATAAGAGTTTGTTAAGCTTACACATAAGTTGGTCGAAATGACTAGACTTGAATCTCTCAGGTTGCACTATATAGACCTCCTCAGCAAGATCGCTATTCAGAAATGCGGTTTTACATCCATTTGGTGTAGCTTCAAATCATAATGAGCTACTAATGTCATTATCACTCTGAAAGAGCCTTTAGAGGAAATAGGAGAAAATGTCTCGTGATAATCGATTCCTTCTCTCTGCATAAATCCTTTGGCTACCTGTCTGGCCTTAAACCACTCGACCTTTCCCTTAGATCTTTCTTTGTCTTAAACACCCATTTAGAACCAATGAGCTTACAACCTTTGGGTAACTCAACCAACTCCCAAACCTTATTCAGCTTCATAGACTCCATCTCGTCTTTCATCACATCCCCCCACAGATCAACTTGAGGTCAAGACACAACTTCATTAAATTTTACTGGGTCAACCACTTGACCAATGTCATAATCACTCTCTCCTAAATAGACTTCATAGTCTGAGGAAATTACAGGCCTTCTCTGCCTAATAGACCTCCTAGAGGGTGAATGAACCTCCTGAACATGAGGAGGAACCTCAACTGGAATTAGTAGTAAAACCACTTCCACATCATCCACTTGTTCCGTCACAGGTTCAGGCACCGCAGGATCTCCTAGCGAGGGAACAGATAAATTAATGGTCACAACTTCCTCATCTTCACTTATATGGAGAGAGCAAATAGGTTCGTCAGTGACATTTCATTCTAAAAATTTAGTTATTTGTGACTTCACAATTCTGGGTCTTCCTATAGAAGAATAGAACTTAAATCCCTTAAAGTGATCTGGGTAGCCTATGAAATAGCAACGACAAGACCTGGGGGCTATCTTACTCTCTAATGGGTTGTACAAACAGACTTCTACAGGACAACCCCAGATACGCAAATGATTAAGACTGGATCGTCTATCAGTCCATAACTTCAATGGGGTTTTAGGTACTAACTTAGACGGAACTCTATTAAGGATGTATACTGCAGTCTTAAGCGCCTCACCCCATAAAACTTCAGGAGGATTTGTCCTACTCATTATGCTCCTCATCAGTTCCTTAAGGGTGCGATTATGCTTTTCAGCCACACCATTTTGCTCAGGACTACTTGGCATGGAGTACTAGGCAACAATGCCGCAGCTCTCCAAGTATCTGGCAAACGAACCTTTATGTTGCCCTGAGATATCATGTCTACCAAAATAGTTACCACCTATATCGGACCTAACAATCTTGATGACTTTCCCTATTTGTTTCTCAACTTTAGTCTTGAAAATCTTGAATTTTTCAAGAAATCCAGACTTCTCTATAATTAATTACAAATAACTAAAATGGGAGTAGTCATCAATGAATGTAATAAAATAGGTGTTTCTACAGAGGATAGTGTGATGTAGGGATATCAGGAGATATCCGGAGATCAATGGAGTCACGTAAATAACCTCTCGATAAATTAACTTATAACCGCTCCCAAATCTACGTCCGCACTTTCCACAACGTGAAACCAAGCAACAACTAAAATACGGATACAACCTGTTGTGTGAAAGGACAAAGGCGATAAGCCAAGATCCGATCACGCTAAAGGGACGAATATTGCATCCGGTCGAGCGAGTTGTACCAAAGGAGATCTATCCAAAAAATAACGATCCAAAACATGGAAGATCTCCCCCAACAAAAAAATGCGAGGTTCGCCAAACCCAAACAAATTTAAATCAACTAGTAAGTAAATGATAATCGATTTAGAGGCTACTACGATGCATTCAACGCTACCGAAATAACACCAACGCTTAGCCACCACAAAACTATCAAGAGGGAAATCACAAGTGGAGGGAATTTCGTTACCCAAGTTAGAATAGATGATTCTAACTATCTAATCTCGATCACCCGTTCACGGTTCCTTCGGAAGCGAGGAGTAGGAGATGAGGATCTCCGTCGTAGAAGCGTCACGCCAAACCAAAGCCGTTGCAAAGACTTCTCCAACGACACGAATCCTCTGGGAGAGAGGGAAGCCGACCCGCAAGGGGCTCTCAGTTTTCTTGTGGGAAGTGGACGAGGGGCGGTCGGGTTGATGCCGAGACGGGAGAGGGGAATCGGAGGGGGTGGCGGCTTGGTGGAGAGGGAGAGGAGGCCGTGAGATATGGAGGAGAGGGGGAGTGATCAGATAGGGGGGCGGCGGTTTGTAGAGGGGCGATGAAGGGGCGGCCGAGAAATAAGAGACGGGGAAGGAGGTGTGAGGCCGGCGGCTAGAGAAGGGGGAGAGAGAGGGATTTAGGAAAAGGGAAATTTAGGGTTTTCTTTTTCTTTTCATCCTACCCAAAATAAACATCACTCAAGCCTATATATAGGCTTAAGTCAAAATCCGGCTATTTGCAGCCCAATAGCAGAAATTTAAATGTTCTAAAATACGAAAATAAGTCCTCCCAAACAATGAGCAATATAAATAACGACTTCTAAATTATTTATCGGGAGTGTTGCGCCGCGGGCGTAGGTTGTAGCGTCTCAAATCCCTTGGTGGAGACGAAGGGGGGTCTTTCGCGTCCGTGTTGTCGTTTGCCTCCGCATGTTGTGGGTCGTAGTCTCCATCAACCTTCCTGATAGTTTAACTTTCAAGGCAGCCTAAACACCTAGAGGGGGGGTGAATAGGTCCTGCTTCTTTTTCTAAAACTTCTAGACAGAATTCAATTTATTAACTAATACAAAAACACAGCAATCACAGAAAACAACACATCACAGATTGCACTATGTTTTATAGTGGTTCCCCAAGGTCTGGGTACATCCACTTTCCCCCTTCACCTATCTAGCTGTATGCTAGATTCGGCCAAACTTCCACTTATCTCAGATCAATAGATCTTACAACTCAGAACCCAACTGGTTCCTACAACTCAGGCACAACTGCCCTACCTCAGCCTTGCCCCAAGGCCTACAACTCAGAGAATATCCTTCTCCTACACTCAGGCAATCAGCCCTACCACTCAGAGTTCAACACTCCTACACTCAGCCTTTATAACATAGGCTTACAACTCAGATCTGTATAAACAGATCCTACAGAAATATAGAAAAGATTGTTTTAAATTGTCTTGCCAAGTTGAGAGAGAAGAGACAATGACAATTCTTAATCAGCTGATGCAATCAACTGTTTCTTAGCCTTCTTCAAAGCTTCTTGAAAATGTACTTAGCTGAGTTGATTCCAAACAGCTTCTTGAGAATCCACTGATGGATTCTTTCTTCTTCTTCAAATTCTGACTTGATCTCTCTCTGTCCAGAACTTTGAATGATTCTTCTGAATTCTGATTAGAACTCTTCTTAGATCTATCCTTAGATAGTCTTCTTAGATCTCCCGGAGAAGATCTTCTTAAGTGCCTAGCACTTTCTTGAAATGAGTAGAATATAACCCTTCTCCAATGTATTTCAAAGGATCAGTTCTATATCTTCTTAATTGTGTGTGTTGTTCTTTCTTCTCCTTCTGAATCTGTCTATTTATAGACATTCTTCATGGTAACCGGCTGATCCGGTTTCTAACCGTTTTCTGACAAGTCTGACAACTTCAGTTAACTGGTGATAACCCACAGCTGTCAAGTCTTCAAACAAGTCCTGTGCCTTAGTGTTGAAACAGTCTGTCAGAAAGTGTCGAGACCATCTGTCTATTTGTGTCGACACAATTGACTTTGGTGTCGACACTGCCTTCAGTGATGTCGACAAAATTGCCTTTGTGTCGACACATCTTCTTCTGAAAATAACTTGGTCTTTGACTCTGCAGTGTGTCGACACAAGTCCTGTGTGTCGACACAGTTGTTGTAGAATCATAACTTTAGTAAGTGTTGACTGGGCCTTCAGGTGTCGACTATTTTCTTCTGTGTCGACATATTCAGATGATGTCGACAAACTGGAGATCGACTATACTCTTCAGTGTCGACACATTCTCCCAATGTTGAGGTCGACGTTTTTCTTCTGTGTCGACACAATTTCCCAGTGTTGTGTCGACTTACTTCTTCTGTGTCGACACTTTTTCCCAGTGTTGTTGTAGACTATGTTATGTGTCGACACTTTTTCCCAGAGTAGTGTCGACTTACACCTTCTGTGTCGACACACTTTCCCAGTGTTGTGTCGACAACTTTCTTCTATGTGACGACACATGTTCCTTTGTGTCGACACTTGGACTTAGAATTTTTTCTGTAAACTTTAACAATTCTTTACCTGCACATGTCAACTCAAAACAACATCAAATACAACATGATGTATATCATTGAGCTAGGTTGGGCTTCTTCAAATCAGGTACACATTTTCCAATGTACCCAACAATCTCCCCCTATTTGGAGAAGTCATAACCCTTATAGCCAATGATATACACCATTTATAAATAGTATAAAATGATGATAAATGACAATACACAGGGATACTTAATTATAAACAAAATAATAAGAACATCATGGATAAAACAATCTATCACAGATTTAACAATATTTTGTTTATTAATGGGTAATGTTTGATTACATGGTTTTTCTTTGACAGATCACATTACATCATTACAAAACATTATGAAAGAACTAACATTATCAGGATTGATTAGGCTCTCTAATAACAATCCCTTGGTCAGATTTAATTTTAGCTGTCACAGGAGCTTCTGATTCTTCAGCCATCTTTTTTCCTTTAAGATCAGCTTTCTTCTTAGCTTCTTCCTTGAGCCTTTGCCTTTCAAAATAGTGAAAAGGCTTTGGGAAGTATTTGCTTGGCTCCATAGCATCAGGTGGAAGTCTTCCCAGCTTAGCTTTCCTTCTGAATTGTACAATGGCTTCTTGTCTTGTCCTCATACTTCTGCCATTCCTGCTCATTGTACCACTTGCCCCTTTCATGAACTTGATCTTTGACAGCTTTCCATGCAGTGAGTATTATATTTCTGGAAGTAGGACTCCACTGCTCAAAATCTGGCTTCAGCTCAGCCTGCTCTCTAAATCTTTTCTTTGACAGTAGAGCATCTTGCTGTTCTTGCAAATTTACCTCAGGCTTATCAACCTTTCCAAAGATAACATTTACAACTTCCTTTGAAGGACTATACATATATTGCACTTGCTGATCCAATATATCAAAATCTGGAGGGGAGTATATGACTTGGGCAACCTCAGGTTGGTCACCTTCAAGTAGTCCTGTTTGTAGACCTGACTCAGCCACCATGTTATCATCACACAATGGTGGATATCCCAATGTGGCTCTTATACTATTGGTCACCCATTTGGCATGCTCAGAGCCTGCATGAATTAGCATCCTCTCCCCCTTTATGGCTTCTCTTGAGACATGATCTCTAAGATCTTCTTTCTGGAATCGAATTTGGCCATCCAAATAATTCACTCCCTCCTTGAAAAATGGTCTTAACTTTTGAAGCTTTTCAGATATTTCCTGTTGAGAGGTTGTGATGGCAGTCTTAACAGATGCAATTGCAGCCTGAAAATTCTTATCAAACTCTTCCATTTCTTTGGCTCTATCTGCAGGCATCCCTGGAACAATCTTTTGCACCTCTAGAATGATCTCATTATGTGATTCAGTTAAATTGTCATTCATTCTTATTTGATTTTCCAGAACATAACCTTGCTTCAAAGCAATATCATCCACCTTTGTAGAGATAGCCTGCTGTTGTTTAGCCAGATAAACTACAGCATTGCCACCCTTGTGGAAGCAATCTGTCATTTCAGTTTTATTCAAGTTGACTTGAAATTGGATAGATTTGATATCTTGGGCTAAGTCAAACTGCAGAGTTTTGTTTCTTTCATCAACATATTTCTCAATGGCCACCCTGTGGTCATCCAATTTCACCTGTAAATCCACCAAGAACTTGTTATAATCAACTTCAGGAGGTGGAGGTGGAGGTGTTGTCTGTAAAGCCTGCTTATAAGTTTTGCTTCTTCTTTTAAATACAACCAGTTTTCTTCTCTTAGCCAACCTGGCTTCTTCAGTCTCAGATTCAGAAGTACTCTCAATGTGAACTCTATCTGCTTCAGTGCCATATTGCTCAGTTTCAACATGTACTGGCTCCCCCTCAATTCTTTGCTCCTCCTCTATTTCTTGAACTTTTTCATTCTCTTGAACTTTCTCCACTTCTTGTTCTAGCTCTATGTCAAGAGGCTGCTCAACATCTTGGTCCTCTTCTATTCTATCAGTAGCTATGTCATCATTAGGAAATAACTCATCCAGAGTATATTCTTTTTGAACTGGAGCATTTGAAGATAAATCATTAGGTGCATCCTTGTGCACATTCTCAGGCAGCTGCATATCTGGAGTAGGAGAAGACACATGCTCCCCCTGAACCTGTGCAGTGAAAAAAAAAAACTTTTAGAAAGTCTTTTATAGTAAAATACATTTGCTCCCCTACACCTGTACCACTTGTACCTGAGTAGGGGTAGATACATTTTGAGCAGGAGATTGAACTGGCTCCCCCTGCATCTGTGCAGATGTATCTACTTGATGAACTGTAGTGGAGGCAGGTTGTTCTTCACTCTGTATCCTTAGTGGGTCCTCTTGTTGTTGCTCAGTCTCGTGAGCTGGAGAAGGGGATCTCACAGGGGTGTCTGGCCTGCTCTCTTCAGGCACATCCTTAGTCAGCACCCTTTCCCACCTGGAGAATAGTCTCATGTCCATCCTTCTCATATGATTGATTTTAGATCCTGGCAGTTGCTGCATCACTTCAGGAATTGCTCCATTGAGATATAGACTTATGATCCTAGCCATGTTAGGCTTCTTGATCCCTTCTTTAATCTTGTCAAATAGGATTACTGACCAATCAGTAGGAATTGTAAAGACAATCCTGGTCATAAGGTTGAACATATAGGCAGAAATCCTATCATGTCCACCTGTCTTGCAGATAATTACTTTCCCAACTATTTCAGACAAGAACTTTCCTTGCTGATTCATACCCTTCCTATTGAATGCAGCACCAATCTTCATGTTTGAATCCAAACCACACCATTGAAGGGCTTCCCTTGTCTTAGAACTAGGAACCTCTTCTTCATTTTCAACCACATGTAATTGCAAAAACTTTCTCAAACCTCTTTGGGTAATCTTAATCTTAGTCCCGTGAACAATGGACTTGATCTTGAGTTCAGTAGAATGGACTGATGCTGAGATAAAGAACTCATGCACCTCCTTTTTCCAGATCTTGGATGGTTCTGAGACAAGAAATTCTAACCCTGATGCAGAGAGAAGGGTGATAACTCCTTGAACATCAGGCGGCGCCTCTGCAAACGCCTGGCGCACCAACTCATACCCTTCATTAACATTGTCTTCAATCCTTGGCGCCATCGTTGTGTCGAGAAAGCTTGAGAGAAGAGAGAAAGAAAGACTGTCGACACAGGGTTTGAGTTTCGAAAACCTTGAAAGCGTGTCGACACAAAGAGCTTTTTGACCTATTTATAGCTTCTGTTGAAAGAAGTTCAAAAGGCGCCAAAGACAGTCTAAATGTGTCGACACAGACGGAATGTGTCGACACAAGCTTCTATTAACTCGACATTTCTTCAGTCTACTATGTGTCGACACCAATTTGTGGTTATGTCGACACCTTGGATATATAGTAGAAAGACAGAAATTCTGTGTCGACACTAAGACAAGTGTCGACACATATTTTGTAAGTGTCGACACCATAATTCTGGTTGAGTCGACATTACATTCCTGGTTAAGTCGACAATAAAACTCTTAAGTGTCGACACATATTCTCTGTGTCGACACAATATTTCTGACTTGTCGACATAATTTCTCTGAGTCGACACATTATTACTGAATGTGTCGACACATTCTTACTTAGCCAATTTCTGTAACTTCAATGTGTCCTTTTTAACACTTGATTATTGTTGTTACTACTTTTACTTACTTATTAACCATTTCAATAGCATTGTTAATGATTTTGTTTAATACATTAATCAATGGTTAACATACCTAATTCAATTTTGAATTTATTGAATTTGGTTTCATCTAAAGGCTTAGTAAATACATCTGCTATTTGATAATCTGTTTTTACAAATTCCAATGAGATGTCACCTTTTTCTACATGTTCTCTAAGAAAATGATATTTGATTTCTATATGCTTAGTTCTACTATGAGAAACTGGATTATTAGCAATAGAAATAGCACTCTTAGAATCACATAAAAGGGGTGTTCTACTTACCTGAATACCATAATCTTTAAGCTGATGCTGCATCCATAATAGCTGTGCACAGCAGCTTCCTGCAGCAATATACTCTGACTCAGCTGTGGAAATTGCCACACTAGTCTGTTTTTTACTACTCCAAGATATTAGTCTTCCTCCCAGGAATTGACAAGTACCTGTAGTACTCTTTCTATCCTCTCTACATCCTGCAAAATCTGCATCTGAATAGCCTGTTAGTTGAAAATCTCTATTCCTAGGGTACCAAAGACCTAGAGTAGGAGTGCCCTTTAGATATCTCAGAATCCTTTTTACTGCAGTATAATGAGATTCTTTAGGGCAGGCTTGGTACCTAGCACAGACACATGTTGCATACATAATGTCAGGTCTACTAGCAGTGAGATATAGTAGTGACCCAACTATTCCTCTATACAATGATTCATCAACAGGTTTACCTGCCTCATCTTTGCATATTGGCATACTTGTGCCCATAGGAGTTCTCATGGAGGAGGATGACTCCATACCATATTTTTTAATTAATTCCTTGGTGAACTTAGACTGGGATATGGACAATCCATCATCAGTCTGTCTTACTTGGAGTCCCAAGAAGAACTTAAGTTCTCCCATACTGCTCATCTCAAACTTCCCTTGCATAAGTTTGGCAAACTTTTTACAAAGGTTGTTTTCAGTAGATCCAAAGATTATGTCATCAACATAGATCTGGACTAAGATGATCTTTCCTTTGGATTCCTAAGGAATAGAGTTTTGTCTATCTTTCCTCTTGAGAATTTATTCTCAATGAGGAAGGTAGACAGGGTTTCATACCAAGCCCTTGGAGCTTGTTTTAACCCATACAAAGCTTTCCTAAGCTTGTACACAGAATCAGGTTTAAGAGGATCTACAAAACCTGATGGCTGCTCTACATATACTTCTTCTTTAAGATCACCATTCAGAAATGCTGACTTTACATCCATCTGGTATACTTTGAAGTCTTGGTAGGCTGCATAGGCAAGGAACATTCTGATTGCCTCCAGCCTTGCTACTGGAGCAAAGGTTTGATCAAAGTCAATCCCTTCTTCCTGCCTGTATCCTTTTGCAACCAATCTTGCTTTATTCTTTATTATTATTCCACTTTCATCTAGCTTGTTCCTATAGATCCACTTAGTCCCAATTATGTTGTGGCCTCTTGGTTTAGGAACAAGCTCCCAGACCTTGCACCTTCTGAACTGATTCAGCTCCTCTTGCATAGCATCAATCCAGTGCTGGTCTTGGATAGCTTCTTCAAACTTCTTAGGTTCCATTTGAGACAAGAAACTAGAATGCAAAACTGTGCTTTGATTTCTGCTTCTAGTTTGCACTCCTTGTCTTGGATCACCAATTATCTGATCAGTAGGATGATCTCTTAGATATCTTATAGCTGGAGGTAGATTCCCTTCAGGTTGAGCATCTCCAGCTTCTTCATTCTGCTGCTTCCTCTTGGTTTTCATCAGCTTCCATTATCTCTTGTACTCCCCCTGGACAGCAGCCTTCATTTTCCAATGCTCCCTCTTCCTTTGAAGCTTCAGCAATGGAGAGCTTGTCCATCTTCTTGCTTATACCTGTTGAGTCATTTGATCTACAAGACAATTCACAATTGATTAATCTTGTTTCATCAAATACAATATGCACAGATTCTTCAACAACTTGAGTAGTTAAGTTGAAGACTCTATAGGCCTTACTATTTGTGCTGTACCCAACAAATATCCCATCCTGGGATTTGGCAGCAAACTTAGTCAAATAAGACTTACCATTGTTAAGTATATAGCACTTGCAGCCAAAGATCCTAAAATAGGATAGATTTGGTTTTCTGCCTTTCACAATCTCATAGGGAGTCTTTCTGTGGCTTTTGGTGATAGAAGCCCTATTGATGACATGACAAGCAGTGTTAACTGCCTCAGCCCAAAAATATTCTGGGAGAGAGGTGTCACTCAATAGAGTTCTACCAGCTTCAATTAATGATCTATTCTTTCTTTCAGCAATTCCATTTTGCTGAGGTGTTCTAGGTGAGGAGAACTCTTGGAAAATCCCAAAGTCTATACACAAGTTTGTCATGCTTTCAGATTGAAACTCAGTACCATGGTCACTTCTGATTTTGACCACTGTACTGTTCAGTTCATTCTGAATTTGCTTTACAAACTTAAATAATACACTTGGGGTTTCAGATTTTTGTCTCAGAAAGAACACCCATGTAAATCTAGAATAGTCATCTACAACCACTAGTGTGTAGACCTTCCTTCCTAGACTGTGAACTGGCATAGGACCAAAAAGATCCATATGCAAGAGGTATAAGCACCTCACAGAATCCTTGTTTTCAAGGCTTTGAAATGAGGTTTTTGTCTGCTTGCCCTTTTGACAAGCTGAGCATACCCCTTCCTTTATACACTTAACTTGAGGCCCATTCCTCACTAGTTCTTTACTAAAGAGTTGGCCAATTGTCTTGTAGTTTAGATGAGCCAATCTCTTGTGCCACTTAACACAATGAGAAGCATTGTCATCAGCTACAAGACAAATGGGGGATGCCTTATTCTCACATTCAAAATTAAGGCAATACACATTTCTCTTCCTATACCCAGTCAATATGATCTCTTGATCACTTGACCTTTTGATATGACATCCATCCTTACCAAATGAAATGTCATATCCTAGATCACTCAGCTGGCTTATGCTTATTAGATTATGTTTCAAACCTTTTACATAGGCCACTTGGGTGATAGTAATTAGGTTTGAAGAGATGTTACCAAATCCTTTGATGACTCCTTTTTCAGATCCACCAAAGATCACTTTATGTCCATCTTTGACAGATGAATACTCCTTCAGCAGCCCCTTTGTTCCAGTCATGTGCCTGGAACAACCACTATCCAAGTACCATATAGGGGCATGGTAACTTGGATTCACCTGCAATACAGAATTACTTACCCTTAGAACCCAAGTAAGTCTTGGGTCCTTGGTTCAGGTTAGCCTTAATAAAGTTATCATAACCTCTTCTAACAGGTAGACTCTTATTCTTTATAACACTTGTGTTATACCAGCAGTCCAATGCAAAATGACCCCTCTTGCCACAGCACCAACATTCAAACTTATTGTATCTAGATCTAGATACATCCTTGTCAGAAGCATTTCTGTTCATTGCTGGTGCTGTTGCAACTTCTCCTGCTGGTTTCTTAAAACCATAGGGCTTATGACCATAGGTAGGCCTGCTTGCCTTAACACCCTTGTTCTTCAGAACATTTGTCTTGATATGATCCTGAATGTCTTCATGATCATATATGTTAGAAGGCACTTTCTTCTTACCAAACCTTATGGGGACTGAAAGGTTTAGTGGCTGAATAGGGGCTTTGCCTTTCTTCTTGAATCTGCTAGCCCTGGAGTTACCCTTAAATCCTAATCCAGCCTTACCCTTCTGAGTGACAAATTCATCTATCAAGGGTAAGACAGATTTTGGCTTAGAGTAACTAGCCACTAAATCCCTTTCAATTCTAAGTCTGTCCTCCAGACTCTTTACTTGATCATTAGTATAATTAATTGTGCCCATCTGAATAATAGTTATATTTTTCAGCTTGGCAATTTCAGCTAACTTTTGATCAAGGACTTTTTCTAACTCAGCTGTTGTAACCCTTAGATCAGCAATTTCCTGAGCCTGTGATTTAACCAGGTTCTTGCTTTTCTTAAGGGCCTGCAACAAGTCCCCATACTTGTCTATCAATTGATAGACATCTCCTTCAGATCCAGATGCATCTTCATCACTTGATGCAGATGTAGCTGATTCTTCACTTGTACTACAAACAAATGTACTGGAAGGACTGTTTACCTCATTAGGACCAGACTGATTTTGGCATAGGTCCTCTTCTGATCTAGTCATCAAACCCATGCATTGATGTTCATTGATGGAGTCTAGCAACTGCATAAACTCCTCTTCCTCAGATGCAGCATATAATCCAATATATGCTTCAGCTTCAGATCCTGATTCTGAAGTTGACTGGTCTGACAGACTTTTATCTTTCTTTGCTACAAAGGATTTCTCCTTCTTGCCTTTCTGATAAGTCTTCTTCTTTTCTGAAGATTCCTTCCTTTTGTCAGGACACTCAGCCACTACATGTCCAGGCCTATTGCAACAATAGCAGACAATCTTTGAAGTAGTGGCTTTGCTGGGCTTTGACCTGCTTTTCTCTTTCCTAGATGACCTTCTTTTCTGATAATAGTCATCTACTTGCTGTGATGATGAAGGCCTAGACTTCCATTGCTTCTTTTTCAAGAACCTTTGAAATTGCCTAGTGAATGCAGCAAAGTCTGCATCTGAATCACTGCTGACTGAACCCCTATCTGAATTTTCAGAACTACCTTCTTCAACTTCCTTAGGAGGAGATGGTGATTTCCTCCTATTCTTTCTAGTGGCTTCAGCATTAAATGCCACAGTCTTTTCTCTATGCTCTCCTCTTGAGTTTCTTTCCTCCTCCTTCCTTACCATAAGTTGCATTTCATAGGATAGCAACTTTCCAAACAGAGTTGGAGGAGATATCTCTGCCAATTTTGCCACTTCTCTTATGGCACAGATCTTTGTATCCCAATCCTTTGATAAGGATCTTAAGAATTTGTCATTCAGTTCATAGGTACTGAAGACTCTTCCATAGGAAATTAACTCATTCACAATTCTATAGAATTTCTTATAGCACTCAGTTATGCTATCAGATTTTCCTTGTCTAAAACTTTCATACTCCTGATTTAGCATAGATTTTCTGTCCAGCCTTACTTCTTCTGATCCCTCCATGTAGACAATCAATGTGTCCCACATCTCCTTGGAGGTCTTGCAGTGAATCAGATTCTGAAATGTTGAATCATCTATGGCACTGACAATGATGTTCTGTGCCCTTTTGTCCATGGTTGCCAAGATGATTTCATCCTTGGTCATTTCAGAATAAGTCTTTGGTGTTTGGATATTTGCATCAAGAACAGATATCTTCATTGGTATGAAGGGGCCTTCCTGTACTGTGATGTAAATCCTTGGGTCAGATGCTTCCATAAACAATCTGACTCTTTCTTTCCAGATCCCAAAGATTTCCTTCTTGCATATGGGTAATTTCATTGACCCTAGCTCCTTATGATTCTCTCCAGAACCCATCTTCTTGATTCTTGAATCTGCCTATCAGATCTACCTCAGACTGTTAAGTCCTTTTTTTTTGAGGAACCTCCCTCTGATACCACTTGATAGTTTAACTTTCAAGGCAGCCTAAACACCTAGAGGGGGGGTGAATAGGTCCTGCTTCTTTTTCTAAAACTTCTAGACAGAATTCAATTTATTAACTAATACAAAAACACAGCAATCACAGAAAACAACACATCACAGATTGCACTATGTTTTATAGTGGTTCCCCAAGGTCTGGGTACATCCACTTTCCCCCTTCACCTATCTAGCTGTATGCTAGATTCGGCCAAACTTCCACTTATCTCAGATCAATAGATCTTACAACTCAGAACCCAACTGGTTCCTACAACTCAGGCACAACTGCCCTACCTCAGCCTTGCCCCAAGGCCTACAACTCAGAGAATATCCTTCTCCTACACTCAGGCAATCAGCCCTACCACTCAGAGTTCAACACTCCTACACTCAGCCTTTATAACATAGGCTTACAACTCAGATCTGTATAAACAGATCCTACAGAAATATAGAAAAGATTGTTTTAAATTGTCTTGCCAAGTTGAGAGAGAAGAGACAATGACAATTCTTAATCAGCTGATGCAATCAACTGTTTCTTAGCCTTCTTCAAAGCTTCTTGAAAATGTACTTAGCTGAGTTGATTCCAAACAGCTTCTTGAGAATCCACTGATGGATTCTTTCTTCTTCTTCAAATTCTGACTTGATCTCTCTCTGTCCAGAACTTTGAATGATTCTTCTGAATTCTGATTAGAACTCTTCTTAGATCTATCCTTAGATAGTCTTCTTAGATCTCCCGGAGAAGATCTTCTTAAGTGCCTAGCACTTTCTTGAAATGAGTAGAATATAACCCTTCTCCAATGTATTTCAAAGGATCAGTTCTATATCTTCTTAATTGTGTGTGTTGTTCTTCTTTCTCTCCTTCTGAATCTGTCTATTTATAGACATTCTTCATGGTAACCGGCTGATCCGGTTTCTAACCGTTTTCTGACAAGTCTGACAACTTCAGTTAACTGGTGATAACCCACAGCTGTCAAGTCTTCAAACAAGTCCTGTGCCTTAGTGTTGAAACAGTCTGTCAGAAAGTGTCGAGACCATCTGTCTATTTGTGTCGACACAATTAACTTTGGTGTCGACACTGCCTTCAGTGATGTCGACAAAATTGCCTTTGTGTCGACACATCTTCTTCTGAAAATAACTTGGTCTTTGACTCTGCAGTGTGTCGACACAAGTCCTGTGTGTCGACACAGTTGTTGTAGAATCATAACTTTAGTAAGTGTTGACTGGGCCTTCAGGTGTCGACTATTTTCTTCTGTGTCGACATATTCAGATGATGTCGACAAACTGGAGATCGACTATACTCTTCAGTGTCGACACATTCTCCCAATGTTGAGGTCGACGTTTTTCTTCTGTGTCGACACAATTTCCCAGTGTTGTGTCGACTTACTTCTTCTGTGTCGACACTTTTTCCCAGTGTTGTTGTAGACTATGTTATGTGTCGACACTTTTTCCCAGAGTAGTGTCGACTTACACCTTCTGTGTCGACACACTTTCCCAGTGTTGTGTCGACAACTTTCTTCTATGTGACAACACATGTTCCTTTGTGTCGACACTTGGACTTAGAATTTTTTCTGTAAACTTTAACAATTCTTTACCTGCACATGTCAACTCAAAACAACATCAAATACAACATGATGTATATCATTGAGCTAGGTTGGGCTTCTTCAAATCAGGTACACATTTTCCAATGTACCCAACACTTCCCCCGCCCGAAAGAACTCATCATTGATGAGTTGACTCGAAGGTACTTGCGTAGTAGAGCATCGTCCAACCGGGCCAACTCCGACTCAAGAACCCAAGAATCATCGGAGGCCGGCCGATTGCGCCATCAGATCAAGAAGCGGCGCACATCACCATCTGGAGAACATAGTACATCATCTTGAAGAATCCTGTCCGGCATGTAATGTGTCCTGGCAAAACTTGGAAAAGCGTTAGGCAACAATTGCGGAAAATCTTTTTCATCATCCAACCACGTACCTTCGTTGGAGACCAATGAAGAGGGCGATCGAGAATTACACTCACCCCCCGTCCCAATAGATTTTTCAGTGGAACTAAACGGAGAGAGAGATAAATCATGTGGCGGAGCAACATATGGTGTTAAGTCAGAAACATTAAAAATAGGGGAGATTCCCCAATCATGTGGTAACTCCAACAGAAAAGCATTTTCCCCTAGCTTCTTTAAAATTCGGAAAGGTCCCGCTCGCCGGTTCGCCAATTTTTTTATGGTGCCCGAAGGCAACCGTTCAGGGATTAGACGTACCATGACCAGATCGTCAACCTATAAAACAGACGCTCGCTTATGTATGTTAGCTGAAGCTTGATAAGACGCGTATTGAGTGACTAACGTTTCCCGGATGAGCGTGTGTAAGTCATAAATATGAGACGCAAAATCCTGTGTGAATTGACTTGATTTATATGACGGTGGTAAAGGGACTAAGTCAAGAGGCACAGGTGCCTTGTAACCGTGCACGATCTCGTTAGGGGACATTCCCGTGGACCTATTCCGGGAATTGTTGTAAGCTAATTGGACGTGGGGAAGGACTAGGTCCCAAGTACCTTTGTGGTCTCCCACAAGACAACGTAATAAACTGCCCAAACTTCTATTCACAACTTCCGTTTGCCCATCCGTTTGCGGATGGTAAGCTGAAGTAAACAGGAGTTTGGTGCCGATAATTCGCCAAAGGGTCTTCCAAAAATAACTCGTAAATTTTACATCCCTATCCGTAACAATAGATTTCGGAACGCCGCGGTGACCCACTACTTCCGTAAAATATAATTGCGCAACGTGTGATGCGTCATTGGTTTTATTGCAAGCGATGAAATAGGCCATCTTGGAAAAACGATCTACCACAACTAATATCGAATCGTGACGTCTAAAAGTGACCGGAAGGCCCAGAACGAAGTCCATACTAACGTCTGACCACGGAATAGAAGGAATCGGAAGAGGAGTGTAAAGCCCCACGTTTGTCTTGTTCCCCTTAGCCAATTGGCACACACGACAACTTCCTACAACTTTATTAACCATGGCCTTAAGACCGGGCCAATAGAACTTATCCTCCACTAACGTGATCGTCTTGTCACGGCCAAAATGTCCCCCTAACCCTCCACTATGCGATTCCCACACAATAAAGTGGCGTAGGGAGGAGCGGGGAATGCATAGCCTCGCATGGTTGAACAAATACCCGTCACGAATATAAACGAAGTAATGGTTGACGGCTCGTTGTCTTGGGTGGAGAAGTAGATATCCTTGAAATATAGGCAGTTGACGTACTCATCCTTAATTCGGTCAAAGCCAATCACCTTAACTTCTAACGTGGCTTGTAATAATGATACACGACTCAGGGCATCGGCCACGCAGTTTAGGGTACCCTTAAGGTGTTTTATGATGAATGTATACTCCTGGAGGAAGGAGACCCACTTGACGTGCCTAGGACTGAACTTGGATTGGGAGTTAATGAACCTTAGCGCCTCATGGTCGGATAAAATGACAAATTCTTTAGGCAACAAATAATGTCGCCAATGCTGGAGGCAGCGGATGACTGCGTAAAACTCCCGATCGTAATTAGAATAATTGAGTTTCGGGCCTGCCAATTTCTCGCAAAAATACCCCACGGGGTGGCCTTCCTGGCTCAGCACACCACCAATTCCCACCCCTGACGCATCACATGACAACTCAAAAACCTTGGAAAAATCAGGTAGTCGGAGAAGGGGGGCCTCCGACATACGCGTCTTAATTAATTTAAACGCCTTAGTGGCCGAGCTTGACCAAATAAAGTCACTTTTTTCAGGCACTCGGTTATGGGGGCCATAATGCTGCTAAAATCCTTAATAAATCGCCGATAGAATGTGGCGAGCCCATGGAAACTACGAACGTCCCTAATGTTGGCGGGCTCGGGCCAATCTCTAATGGCTTGCACCTTCCTTGGATCCACGTGGATTCCCTTCGAGCTCACTATGAAGCCGAGGAACTCAACCGAAGACACGTGGAACGCACACTTCTTAATGTTCACAAACAATTTCTCCGTTCTCAACGTGGTAAGGATGATCTTCAAATGCGTTTCATGGTCGATCGTGGACGTGCTAAAGACCAGAATATCATCAAAATATATCACGTAAACTTTCCCATAAAGGGTTGGAAGACATGGGTCATCATCCTTGAGAAAGTGCTTGGGGCATTAGAAAGCCCAAACGGCATGACAAGCCACTCGTAGAGCCCTTCCTTAGACTTAAAAGCGGTCTTCCACTTGTCACCTTCCCTAATGCGGATCTGATGGTAGCCACTCCGAAGATCCAACTTGGAGAAGATCGAGGCTCCGGCCAACATATCTAACAAATCGTCTAAACGGGGAATGGGAAAACGATACTTGACAGAGATTTTATTACTCGCTCTACTGTCCACACACATCCTCCACGAACCGTCCTTCTTGGGGGCAAGTAAGGCCGGAACGGCACACGGGCTCATGCTGTGGCGGATAAAACCCTTCTGCAATAAATCCGAAATCTAGGCTTGTAACTCTAGGTGCGCGGAAGGATTTAGTCGGTAATGGGGAAGGTTGGGCAAAGAGGAACCCGGGATAAAGTCTATCGCATGCGGATGTCTCTCATGGGTGGTAGCTCGGACGGAAGCTCGTCCGGATACACATCCACAAACTCTCCCAAAAGTTCTCTTAACGTCGGGGGTAAACCCTCAAAAGAGACCACCTCTTCCTTAGCTTGTAGGCAAACTAGCGCATATAGGACCCCGTCCATGAAAGAGGTTCTCTTAAACTCCTTCCGACCTATTAAGCTTAAGGCTTTCTTCTCAACCGGGACGACCGTACCCTTGGAGGGGACCGATGGGTCCTTTGGCGGGGCGGGCTTCAAGATGACGGTGCGGTCATTGAACTTGACCTCATAGGTGTTTGCCCTACCAAAATGGGTGACGTCGTGGTCATATAACCAGGGGCGACCCAACAACACATGACAAACATCCATAGGGATGACGTCACACCAAATCTTCTCTGAATATGCCTTGATGGTAAGGGGCACCAAGCATCGTTTCGACACCAGGAGGGACGACTTGTTCACCCAAGCCACCTTATATGGGTGTGGGTGGGGTTCAGCCGATAGAGACATATGCTTCACTGCAGCCTCAGATATGACGTTCATACAACTACCACTGTCGATAATCAACCGACACCACTTCTCTCCACACTTGAAGTTCAAGGTAAAAATATTCGTTCTGTTCCAATCGTCCAACGCTCTAGGGGTCGCCAGGATACACCTCATCACTATCATATGGGAGTCGTCCTCCATATCACTAGGTATTCCGTCCGAATCACTCTCTTCCCCCGCCTCGAACGTGAGGTCGTCAGACCCGCCAGTGGAATCTAGCAAGGCTAACGGTTTGGGCTTGGTAGGACAGTCACTAGCGTAGTGCCCCTGAATACCGCACGCAAAACAAGTGACGTTCGTCCGGGTGACCCGACCCACGGGGACTCTCTCACCTGAGGGGTTTCTATTATTTCTAGTCGTTACCACAATAGAGGCCAAATCGGGGGATCGTTATCTTCCTTTATCTTTCGTGGTGGTCGCGGGAGGTGGTCCTAAGATGGACTTTCCCTTCTGAAACGGACGCGTCTTACCCTTAAGCATATTATGCTTCTCGATATCTAAGACGGCGTTAAAGGTGACGTGCAGGTCGGTGTGACCATAACGCAGTAATTTTCCTTGGATGTCGGAGTTTAGCCCCTTTCGGAACCTAGAGAGGGTTACCTCGGGCATCTCCTTAACGTCACACCTAACCATCATGTCCTTTAGCAGGCTCATGTACTCTGAGACCGATCTATTCCCCTGAGTGAGGGTAGCTAAATCATCGAACATTTGGATTCGATGGTACGTGGGGACATACTGCTCGGTAAGTTTGGCTTTCATTTCGTCCCAGCCTATGGGCAAAGCCCCATTCTCTATCCTCAGACGATGCTCCTCATTTAGCCAGAATATTTTGGCACGCCCAAACTATTTCATTCGTGCTACCCACACCTTATCCGCATCATTCAGCGTATACCACTCAAAATAACATTCCATCTCCATGATCCAGTCCTGGAAGACTTGGGGGTCCCCCAATCCATCGTAGGAAGGTGGTTTGACTCGAACAGCTCGAGTGAGATCAAACTCATACGGTGCTCGCTGAATATACTCATTTGGAGGGTTGGGATTAGGATTGGGATTAGGATTGTGGTTCCCTCCCATCCGAGGGTTAGCGGGAGGATTACGTGGTCCCCCTTGTGCTAGACCCATCCCGTGAATCGCTTCCCTAAGGGCCATCATTTGCTCTGTGAGATCTTGTCGGAGCACCTCAATCTCCGTGAGATCACGAACATCATCCCGTTCATCCGCCATGGTGGAAGATGTGGGGGAATACTCCGTCCCTGATCTAGTGCGCATGCAAAACGGAGACACAAGTTTGAGACAAACTTAGTTGAATTAAAACCCACTTAATTACTAAATAAAAATAATTTTTTTTTGATTTTCTTACAGCACTTAGCAAGTAGATGATTATTTTTTTTCTGATTTTGACTACTAACGAGCAAGCAACGACGCGGAAGGCGGGAGTCGATTAAGAAATCGACTTGAACCTCCCTCTGATACCAAATTGATGTAGGAATATCAGGAGATATCCGGAGATCAATGAAGTCACGTAAATAACCTCTCGATAAATTAACTTATAACCGCTCCCAAATCTACGTCCGCACTTTCCACAACGTGAAACCAAGCAACAACTAAAATACGGATAGCAACCCGTTGTGTGAAAGGACAAAGGCGATAAGCCAAGATCCGATCACGCTAAAGGGACGAATATTGCGTCCGGTCGAGCGAGTTGTACCAAAGGAGATCTATCCAAAAAATAACGATCCAAAACATGGAAGATCTCCCCCAACAAAAAAATGCGAGGTTCCCCAAACCCAAACAAATTTAAATCAACTAGTAAGTAAATGATAATCGATTTAGAGGCTACTACGATGCATTCAACTCTACCGAAATAACACCAACGCTTAGCCACCACAAAACTATCAAGAGGGAAATCACAAGTGGAGGGAATTTCGTTACCCAAGTTAGAATAGATGATTCTAACTATCTAATCTCGATCACCCATTCACGGTTCCTTCGGAAGCGAGGAGTAGGAGATGAGGATCTCCGCCGTAGAAGCGTCACGCCAAACCAAAGTCGTTGCAAAGACTTCTCCAACCACACGAATCCTTTGCAGGGAGAGAGGGAAGCCGACCCGCAAGGGGCTCTCAGTTTTCTTGTGGGAAGTGGACGAGGGGCGGTCGGGTTGAGGCCGAGACGGGAGAGGGGAATCGGAGGGGGTGACGGCTTGGTGGAGAGGGAGAGGAGGCCGTGAGATATGGAGGAGAGGGGGAGTGATCGTATAGGGGGGGGCGACGGTTTGTAGAGGGGCGATGAAGGGGAGGCCGAGAAATAAGAGACGGGGAAGGAGGTGTGAGGCCGGCGGCTAGAGAAGGGGGGAGAGAGAGGGATTTAGGAAAAGGGAAATTTAGGGTTTTCTTTTTCTTTTCATCCTACCCAAAATAAACACCACTCAAGCCTATATATAGGCTTAAGTCAAAATCCGGCTATTTGCAGCCCAATAACAGAAATTTAAATGTTCTGAAATACGAAAATAAGTGCTCCCAAACAATGAGCAATATAAATAACGACTTCTAAATTATTTATCGGGAGTGTTGCGCCGCGGGCGTAGGTTGTAACGTCTCAAATCCCTTGGTGGAGACGAAGGGGGGGTCTTCCGCGTCCGTGTTGTCGTTTGCCTCCGCATGTTGTGGGTCGTAGTCTCCATCATAGTGGAATAAGGACCATTAATGTCCGTATGAATAACCTCTAATAAACTTGAACTACGAGTTGAGGCTTACTTTTCAATCTTGGTCATCTTACCTCTACAGTAGTCTACGCATGTCTCTAGGTCACTAAAATCTCGAGTAGGAAAAATATTTTCCTTAATTAATCTTTCTACTCTTTCCCTAGAGATATGACTTAACCTTTTTTGTCATAGCATGGAGGACTGTTCTTTAATGAGAGGATTTTTACTAGCATTATTTTCTATATTATATGAGGTGACATAATAATTAACATGTGTGAGCTATATAAACCATTAGATAGAGAACATTGGTCAATAAATCGTGATTCGTAAACTAACTTAATCAAAGCACCAGAAATATTAAAACCATAATTAATTCTATCTAATGCAGAAACAACAACTAAGTTCTTTCTAAACGAAAGAATATAAAATATGTCTTTTAATAGAAGTTTGTATCCTGAATCAAAGACTAAACAAATGTCCCAGATGAACTTCACCTCAGCATTGTTGTCAACCGTGAGTCTGTACTCACCTTTGCTTGGCCTCCTCCTTTTGATGAACTCATGCAGTGTGTAAGTAACATGATTAGTTGCTTCACTATTGAGTCACCAAGAACTTGATGAGGCTTCAATTAAATTGGATTCACAAAGAACTAGAGCTAAAGGGTTACCTTTAAGTGCAAATCCACGCTTCTCCATCCAAGACTTAAACTTCAGGCACTCGTGCTTCACATGCCCCTTCTTCTTACAAAAGAAGCAGCTGAGAGGCTTCTTTTCACCAGTGTCTTTGCTCCATGAAGTCTATCCATCCTGATCTTTAAAAGGAGCTTTGAACTTTTTCTTCTTATTAAATGGGGTTTGACTACGAGCAAAGCAGTGTTCATCTTCTCTTTCTTCAGTTTCTCCTCCTCAGTAACGCAGTGGGTGATGAGATCATTTATCTTCCACGCCTAATCCTGGGAATTGTAGATAGTCTGCAGAATGCTGAACTCCGCAGGAAGAGTATTTAGTGTCTGACGCACTATCAAGGCTTTTGGGAGAGTAATCTCCATCTTCTGCAGCTTGGTCTGGTAATAGACCATCTTCGATCAGAAAATAATCACGGACTCCTCCTCCTCCTGAATACCTCATAGAAAAGAGGTCCTTAATCAGAATCTCAATCTCAGTATTGGAAGACACCTTATATCTCTGCCCAACAACAGTCAGAAAATCCCTGACGACGGTCGTGTGTGAAAATGTTAATCGCCGAACAGACCTAGATCCTCAATCACCAAACAGAACTAGATTTGAAATCAGATCAATGATGTTAATCGTGCGTGAAAATGTTGATGGACTGCAATCCTTCTTAGCCGATTACGGAGATCCAACGACGCAACGTCGTTCCTTGCAATTGTGAGATCTTGAGCGTTCTTGCCGACGATGGTGGTCGGCTCTTCTCATGTGGCTCACGACTTGTAATCCAGAACAGGACAAAAGAATATGTATATTCTGAGAGATGATATAAAGTCTCTCTCTGTTATCTTTCTCCAAACAGGGTCGATCCCTTCCAAATCCAGTTGAAAAAGACTAGATCTTCAACTGCAAAGTTTTCCCGAGAACATTTCAATGGAGATCTTGAGCCGCCCAATGATCTACGGTGGCTTTGCTGCAACAGGCAGAGAAGATCAAGCCCTATCCTGATTTGTTCTTCAAGCCACGATCTGGAGGTGGCTTTCAAGTTACGGGAAAGGAAGGCCTCGACTTTTCCAGAATAGAAAGGAAAACGAAGCGGTCGTTCTTTCTCCAGGTGCCGAACAGAGGAGTGGCGGCTTCACAAGGAAGATGAGGAAAAGGGACTCGAGGTTTTCAGCCCTAGTTCACCCATATGAATGGAATGACAATCACCCTTGGCTATTAAAGGGAAAGCCAATATATGGAGTTATAAAATGAGAAATCAATTATCATTAATTTCTCAATCCCAAAAAAATAACTCCTCAAATTAATTGATTCAAATAACCATCAAGTTGTGTCTAGGATGAGACCGAGTTCGCGCCCTGAATTCACGAGACAGTCGGACCCGCCTATCACAGACTTCGACCATCGTGCGACTGAATTAACACACGCTCATAAGACAAAATATTCGCGCAAGACTTTAACGAGTCGTCTCGATTAATCAAGTCCTAAGAGGAAATTTCCAACATACACATCAACCTATGTTTCACGACACATATTAGAGGCAATGACCCAAAAAAAATATAAAGACATTATGATTAATTCATGAAAAATTTAGGACTGACTTCTTTGGCAAAGTGAGAGCAGCATGTCAAAAAATTATTAAGTAAAAGACAATGCATTAATATACTCCGTTGATTTCGGTAAGTCTCGGTCATATTCAAGACTTGCTTTAATTAATCAGCTTGAATTTTAGACTAAGACTTTGTTTGGGGGGACTTATTATTACCAGTCAAGCGATTACGACCGTATAAATCGGACCATAATTAACATCCGATTCATGCGGTTGTGACCGCTTGACCGGTGAAAATAAGCCCTCTCAAACGGAGCCTAAGACTCTGTTTGGGAGGACTTATTTTCACCGGTCAAGCGGTTACGACCGCATGAACCGAAACATAATTAAGATCTGGTTCATACGATCGTAACCGCTTGACCGGTGAAAATAAGTACCCCAAACGGAGCCTAAGTCCAATTTTAGCTCATGAATTCTCATCAATTGGATTCCACCTGTGCTTGACGATCAAATTAGAGCTAATTAATGTTCCATAATTTGTAAATTCTATAATCCTCGTGAAGACTGCGGCGGTCGACCTTTCACACACTACTACCAGACCTGAATAATATTTTTGATATATAATAATTTAAAATTAATGAATTGAATAATCTGAGAAGCATTGAGGGAATACGTGGGGCCAAGTGAAAGCAGACAGATTAAGAAAATCACAGGGAACTTAATTAATTTGTCGTAGAAAAATATTGTTTTCTTCTATGATTAGTCAAAGTCAAAGTAATTCCAACTTCTCCCACACAACGCTACGTCGCTGCCTATAAAGAGAAAAAAAATACATTAGAGTTAGTTGAGTTCACTTTCTAAAAATAGCAAACCAACTATTGACACGTGAGCAGTTCTGCCGGATGACACGTCAGAGTGAACATTGCGAAGTAACCAGCGCAAGACTTCTGGTATTAATAAAAGACAATATTTAAATAAGTCTTTCAAGTTTAGGGTCGATATCTAGTGGAGTGAGAACGACTTTGGTTGAACTCAAAATCAAAATTTGTCTCGAACGTGGCTCGAAATCGAAGTCGATTTTGAGTTGAGCCGGCTCTATTTGAAATGACTCAATTTTGAGTTGGCTCGAAATCAAATCACGTAGACTCAAAATCGAATTGAGACGGCTCGAAATTGAGCAATTTTTCTCTTTATTTCTAGTTAGCTCAAAATTAAATTCGACAACCTATAAATTCAGCAAATAAAACACTGAAAATTTACATTCTTTTTATTTAGGTTTAAATTTTATTGTTTTTATTTTTAAAATAAGAATATATTAATAAATACGTAATATTTGTATTTAATTCGAGCTGATTCGAATCATATTTGAAGCGATTCAGGGCTGGTTCGAAATTAGATTCAAGTCGAATTGAATCGACTCAAATTGAGCCGAATCAGTTTTAATCGATTTTGTTTCGACTAAATATTTCAGCGATTTTTGAGCGACTTTCGAGTTTTGAATAATATGTTCAGCCCTACCCAAATTTAGGCCTCATTTTAATTTGGATATATAAGTTTTTTTTAATTCATATTAGTCCCTTATCTTGAGAGTAAAAATCATATTAGTCTGTTTGATTTTAAGTCAAATTAATATCAAATATGGACATAAAGTTTTAGTTGCATCAAAATAGTCTTTGAAATTCTTATATAGGGACATTGTTAGCCCTTCAATTGAACTCAAAATGAAGCCTGATGTTCGCTAGAAAGATGAAAATGACACAACTTAAACTTTTAGGTACCAAAATGACATTATCTTCCTGCAAGTCATCGCTTAGAGGACGAGCAATCGTCTAGCCATTTTGTCCAAAAATGTTCAACTCTGGGCTCCCTGACGATCGTTGATCGGGTTAGCCGCAAGCTCAGCAATTTTGACGGGTGAAGTTGGCCGAAAAACAATTACCTCATTTGATAATTCAAAATCCTGTTTGGCGCAATTACTATCATGCCCCGGTAAAGCTATAAATAATTAGCCCTTAGATATTCATTTGAGGACAAGCAAGCAAAGCGAAAAGAAAGAGTTCTAAAATTTTACAACAAAGACTTAGCAATAGTATGCAACTGGCTCCTTCACTCAAAATTCACTCTCCTCTCTCCAAAGTGTACCGCTCCAGACAAGACACTAGTGGACGCTCCCACAAGCACTAGAGAAGTCTCATGAGAACGCTTCTGTGAGCGCAGTTGGAGATTTACTTTTTTCTCTTTTTTTCTTTCTCAAAGGCTTGTAAACAAAAATGTTGCTTATCGCACCCTCTTGGAACATCAAACTCTTGTATAACCACCAACAAAATATTGGAATTTGGCTAGCACCGATCAAGTCACGTCTGTTTGCACGCATGGAAGTTAGGGGAATTTTTTTTTCACCCGTGACTTGTACGAAAAATACGGTCCAAGAAACCAATGCGAACAGAGAAATTAGCGGGGCCCACCTTGCACATATTTACTACTATGCACCGCGGACTCCACAAAACACAAGATTTCTCCTTGTATTTCATTGATCCAGACTGTGTTTTAGGTCCGGCTCACAGCTTAATTTTAGCGTTTGTTAACCGCACCCTCATTTTGCGGAAGCCGCACTCCGTCTTCCTCTTCGCCGAGCTGCTCCCGTCTCCAGCAACTTCCTCGCATCATCTTAATTACTCTATTAGTTGTCTCACGCACATCACCAGAGGATATTTTTGTATCCGTCCAAAAAAATATTGGGATGCGGCAAGAAAAAAACGAGGTGCGGTTATATTTTCAGGTTACAGGGTGCAAATAGCCAAAATCGGATTGCGGTGAACGTTGGCCTTAATTTTTGCTCTCCAAGATATGTCAGTTCAATTCTCAAGAAGAGAATTCTAGAAAGCGACCCGCAACGACTCCCATGCAAATAATTACAATAAACTTGATAAGCGGTATAAATATATAATTATATTAAAAAAAAAAGTTATCTTGTGGAGCATAAATATTAAACCCTGCCATTATCGACATAGAAGCTTCGTCGCAGGAGAGAGGAGCCCACTTTAACACTGTTCGCCACCTTTATAGTATGGAACCAAACCTGCCGCTCAAATATATTATTAATAATTAATAATTACGGCTCCACCGCGTACACGTCAGCACAAATTGAATTCCACGTCAGCCGTTCAATTACTTCCCCGCTAAGCAGCGCGCGCTAGCTTGCTCCTATATTTGCCGTCTGTTTGGAGGAATCCTATTTCACTCCTTCCGCTGCCGCCTCTTGAGAAATAAGCTGTCCTGTTCCCGGCGGCCGCCCCTGCAACCAGTTGCTACGCCGGAGACCCACTCCGGCCACTGACTCGCTCATGGGCGTTCGTGGATGTCAAAGGGGCGATGAGTTCAAGTGCAAAACCTGTGGCCGGTCCTTTGAGACCTACCAAGCACTCGGCGGCCACCGGACCGGCCACACCAGGATGAGGGAGAGGGATGGTGGGATGCGCAAGGCGGCGGCGGCCGCGGCGGCGGTTAAGTCGAGAATCGTCCACGTGTGCGAGATCTGCGGGGCGGGATTTCTGAAGGGTCGGGCTCTCGGAAAACATATGCGCCGGCGGCATGACGAGGTTGTCGGGCCGGCGGCGTGCTCGCTGTGGGAGAGAGCGGTGAGGAGGAGGAATGCGGTGGATTTGGACTTGAACTTGGTGCCGGCCGACCTAGAGGAGGATGAGCCGCCGGAGCTCACGTTGAAATTAGGGTTAGTCATAACCAGCTGACCCTATTATGCTAGCTCGGTCGAGCAGTAGTCTGTCTACAAATTATGTATATTAATTGTTTATTTTTGTAAAGAAAATAATTTCATTGGATTTTGTATCCAAATGATTAAGCTTTTGTTTGTTTTAAGTAGTTACTAATTAATTGATTTTATGATTATTTGGAGTGATAGAAATACTTGTTAATTGCTTTCTTTTTGTAGAAGTTGGTTAATTTCTTGTGGTTATGAAATGCCGTTCATGAACGTCCGATCTCACTTGAGGAATTTTATATGCTTTTTTGTTCAACTAATTTTTTTTTCTCGTTGACGGCCATATAACCATTGTCTGTCTCGGAAGGTGGCATTTTTATCCAAATTCATTGGTGCAAAAAGTCATCTTGGTTATAAACGCGGTGGTTTTGAACCACGGTTTGTGAATGCTGTGGTTATGTGTTGTGTTGCGGCTTGTCCATGCACTACAAGAAAATTGGGATTTAATGACCAAATTTAAGTGACGAAATATATTTCGTCACCAAAGGCATGACTTTAGTGACAAAAATAAGTTTAGTCAGTAAAGAATTCGTCTTTAGTGACGAAAGTAATGTCGGCCACTAAAGAGGCGTCTTTAGTGACAAAATTAACGTTCGGTCACTAAAGACACGACTATAGTGACAAAATTAAAGTTCGGTCACTAAATGTATATCTCCAGTGACAGAGATTTTGAGATAAAATATATTTCGTCAATAAATGCGTGATTTTAGTTGCGCAATATAAATTTGTCACTTTAACTCATATTTAATGGAAAAAAATGTTGGTTACAAAATAATTTACTTAGTAATCAAAAATATCATAGACATATCCTATTTTATAAGAAAATTAGCATGTCTATAATTAAAAATATATGAGTACTATACAATTTGACTTTCATTTTCGCAAGCAGAAAATTTTGACTTTGTCGCAATTTAAGTCGCGACTGTACAACTCCAACGACGAGCCAATGAAAGATGAATTGTCGTGCTAGGTGCATCTGCACGAGTCCTTTCTCTGCATGCCATGAGCTTTGAGTGATCGAAAAATTATAAAAAATATATATTTCTTCTTAATTATACTAATTTTTTATACTTACAAAACATAATAGGTTTTATTTTCCCATTTATTATTTTTTCCTCACTTATCTAATGTTTCATGGGTGTTGATATATATATTTGTAGATCATATTTGACTTTTTGTATCTCTTGGTTATTTGTAAATTCTGAAATTATAATTATACTCTAAGATACTATTTATACCCCAAATTTTTTTCTGAGAATAAGACAAGAATCCAAAGTTGTAGATCTTGAGTTTTATCAAGCATCTGACCTCTTCTTCATCCAATTTTTTGACATCTGATTTTACTCAACCATGGCTAGTTTGCCAGGTGAGATATGTCATAAAAAGATTGTTGTTATATAAATGGAAATTTACGGGGGCGCGGTGAGGAGGTGGACGAAGATAAATGAGGATGAAGGTGAGGGCTCAAAGCACGTTGTCGCCATCACGCTTGCACTATATAATCTATAGAAATTTTTTTTACAACATTAATGTGTTTTAAAAAAAATTTAGACCACAATTAACATTCTTGCACTTTTCCATTTACGTAGGACAATATAAAAATTTGAACACTCATCAAGATTTTAATTTAAAACATCGGTCCAATCAAATTTATTCTACTCTCCGTCTGATCAAATTTATTCCACCATTCGTCCGATCAAATTTTACATACTTATCAGATCCACGATTCCAATAACTTCCACTAACACCAATCCTGTAATTTCCTCTGCCCTAACCCGCACTCGGAATAAATCCACCGCTCATCCAACAGAACTACGCAAAAAACCTCCCAAACCATTTCATCTCCGCTCAAAAAACCTTCGCTACTCCCGCGCATCCCCTTCGCTTACCCTGCATCGACGGCCACAACTCGAAGCCCGTCGACTCCAACCACCACTCAAAGCCCGTCGACTCTAGCCACCACTCAAAGTCCCCTCCGCTGCCGCTGCCGCTCCTCCTCCACTGCACCCGCCGATGTTGCTCCTTTTTCGGTAAACCCTAGCACCTCACACCTCACGCGCTTCTCCTGCATACGTCGGCCACCTCTCAAAGCCCCCGCCGCTCGAAGCCACCGCCTCTCAAAGCCCCCGCCGCTCATCTTCCTCTTCCAGGTTTTTCTCAATCATATAAAATTTGGGCTTTTTTGCATTCACTTCTACTCTGTTGGCAGACTATACTAATATCCATTAAAGAATTAGTAGATAAAATGACTAAGAAGTGAATCCATTTTGTTGCAAGGAGGGATTCATATAATTTTGGACATTTTTCCAAAATAATCCCCTACACAAATTTAATTACCAAAATCATCCCCTTCAAAAATAAATGCCCAAAACCATCCCCTTTCATCCACCTCAGCGCTTATGTGGCATTTTTTATTACTTGGGCGGTATGGTGATTATTCCCACACCGCCTATGATCTTTAACCCCTCCTCTTTATAAGAGGAGGGCTGTTGAGAGGGAATAGAAATCCCCTCTCCTTATCTATAGCCGGCCCATGCAATAAATCCTGCTTATAACGTTAATCACTTGTTAAAAAAATTTAGAAAATTTATTTTATATATAATCTGATTTACTAAATAAAATTGCAAGCTAATTATTATTTATGCAAAAACGTCGAGCTCAGCTCCACGTTTACAAGCTAATTATTATTATTTATATAAATTATTATTTATATTAATTATTAATTATAATTGTTTATTTTATAAATAGAAATAGCTTGACGCGATCAAGATTTTATTTTTAATATGTTTCATGCTATGTAAAATTTCATTATGTTTGAATTGAACAAGCATTGCAAATTTATTATGTTTCATGTGAACGAGAGTTTTTAAGAAAAAAATGTTTCAATTGCCCAATTAAAATTAAAATCAAAATATTTATATTTAAATATAAACGTCGAGCAGAGCTCGACGTAAAACGTCGAGCTCAGCTCGACGTAAAACGTCGAGCTCAGCTCGACGTTTTTGCATATTTCTATTTATAAAATAAACAATTATAATTAATAATTAATATAAATAATAATTTATATAAATAATAATAATTAACTTGTAAACGTGGAGCTGAGCTCGACGTTTCTGCATAAATAATAATTAGCTTACAATTTTATTTAGTAAATCAGATTATATATAAAATAAATTTTCTAAATTTTTTTAACAAATGATTAACGTTATAAGCAGGATTTATTGCATGAGCCGGCCATAGATAAGGAGAGGGGATTTCTATTCCCTCTCAACAGCCCTCCTCTTATAAAGAGGAGGGGTTAAAGATTATAGGCGGTGTGGGATTAATCACCATACCGCCCAAGCAATAAAAAATGCCACATAAGCGCTGAGGTGGATGAAAGGGGATGGTTTTGGGCATTTATTTTTGAAGGGGATGGTTTTGATAATTAAATTTGTGTAGGAGATTATTTTGGAAAAATCATTTTTCCAAAATAATCCCCTACACAAATTTAATTACCAAAATCATCCCCTTCAAAAATAAATGCCCAAAACCATCCCCTTTCATCCACCTCAGCGCTTATGTGGCATTTTTTATTGCTTGGGCGGTATGGTGATTATTCCCACACCGCCTATGATCTTTAACCCCTCCTCTTTATAAGAGGAGGGCTGTTGAGAGGGAATAGAAATCCCCTCTCTTTATCTATAGCCGGCCCATGCAATAAATCCTGCTTATAACGTTAATCACTTGTTAAAAAAATTTAGAAAATTTATTTTATATATAATCTGATTTACTAAATAAAATTGCAAGCTAATTATTATTTATGCAAAAACGTCGAGCTCAGCTCCACGTTTACAAGCTAATTATTATTATTTATATAAATTATTATTTATATTAATTATTAATTATAATTGTTTATTTTATAAATAGAAATAGCTTGACGCGATCAAGATTTTATTTTTAATATGTTTCATGCTATGTAAAATTTCATTATGTTTGAATCGATCAAGATTTTATTTTTCAGTAAGTCAAGATGTTGCTCTCCCTCTTATTCGCCTCCCGCAACGTAATTACTATCTTCTGAAGTGTCGCACAACCCTGCATTAATATATTGAATGCAGAAATTATGGAGGAGAGTTGAGAAAATCTTGAAATGGGCAGGTGGAGGAGAGTTGAGAAAAGCCTATGTGAGCTTATCGCATAGGATCTGGATTTCCCCTTTGCCCATTTACATTGCCAAAACTTATTGGTACTAATATTATACGAGTCACTACTTATGCTTATTAATTATATAAACTAATATGATTATATCCAGATTATGTGGAGAATATCCAAATTAAAACTGATGACTACGAGAAATTTTATAGAATAATCGCACATGATTTGGAATTTCTATTAAACTATTAAACTTAGTTGCAATGGCTACTTTACAATCCCAAAACTAATATGCTTACTAAATATAGAAATTTAGTCTCTGTTTAGGGGGACTTATATTCACCGGTCAAGTGTTTACGACCACATGAACTGAACCTTAATTAAGGTCCGGTTCATGTGGTCGTAACCGCTTGACCGGTGAAAATAAGTCCCCCCAAACGTAGGCTTAGGGTTCGTTTGAGGGGGACTTATTTTCACAGGTTTAGGGTCCGGTTCATGCGGTTGTAACCACTTGACCGGTGGAAAATAAGTCCCCCCAAACAAAGCCTTAGTTACAGCACAACTTATGATAATTTCAAATAATGTATTAATGTATTATCCTTTGGAGATGAGGTTGGAAAAAATGAAAGTGAGCCCAAAAACATTAAGGAAAAGATTAAGAGAATTCATGATGTGTTGGACGATCCCCTTTTCCTTAAAGGAGAACCAACAGAAGCACTGATGGTAAGTTCTTTTGTGTACATTTTATGTTCTATACATTTATGTTGTCCATTTTTTAATGTTTTTTCCCGCAATTATCTTTGAGCTTATTTTTTTAATGCATCGTTCCTTTCCATATTAAAGGAGACCTTTCTACTTCCCAAATTATATAATTTCTCTTATTTAATACTATTAATATGTTCAAGACGTATTAAACTCAGTTCAACTTGTTCTCAAGGTGTGGACGTATCCATAAGTTGTGAGATTTTCTAAACTATAAATATAGTTTTTCAGAAAATTAGAAGGTTACTAAGCCTTCGTTTGGTTCAGTGTTTAGAGCAGCAGGTGTGAGGAGACGGGCGGATTTTGGAAACAGAGGAGGTAGGCTGCGGCTCAAAATGGAGTGGTTTGCTCCATTTCCAAGGGCACGGTGGGTACAAAAGCGGTAAACGCCGTAGCGCAGCATTTTATTACCCGTCATGCGGCAGCGTTTGACGCAAGAGGCGGGTCCAAACGCCCCGCCAAGCGAAGCCTAAATATGGGTAACAATGGTTGAATATTGTAAATTATGCGGCGAATTTAGTAGGGTAGTGCTTATCTTTTTTTTCTTCATAGATTCCAGGCAGTGTTACTACCGCAAAAGGATTCATAGCTGGAGGAATTTATGCTAGTTTACGCGCAAAAGAAAATGCTTATTTGGCTTTAGTAACATGTGATGTTGGTGCCATTTTAGCAGGTGATGGCCTCCCTTTTCGGTGCTACAATTATCTCTGCTTACATGATATAAATGATTTTGAATAGAATTAAATGCACTTTAAATATCTATATGGCATATTCTAGAAGTTGTTTATTCATCATTACATATACTCGATGTTTCTTTCCGGGGTTCAACATCTTTATCCATAGTTCTAAAATTTCTAGTTTCTAAGATTTTTTAGCAACATAGATCGCTTGTTTCTTCTAAGATAAAAATAATAAAATTATGTTAAGTTGATTAACAAACTTTTCTCTTCAAATGGCATTCTTACATCCAACGAGGTCATGATATTTATGAAATTTGAGTTAAATATATGGTTTAAAACCTTTGTTGCCTCATAAGAACTTACCCACTAACACATATGCATGGATTGAAATCTAGGTTCTAGAGCATTTTGCAAGTTGAAGAACTATATTGGGTATATATAAGCTTGGGTGCTTTTAGTACTATACTTATTTTTATGTAGAATTATGGTAACATCATGATCATGTTATAACTAGCATCAATAGCCCTTCTGAGCCTAGCATTTGCAGGAAGCTTTTGTAACATCACGATCATGTTAAAAATATTTTGATAATTTGCTCCCTCTCTCCCCTACCAATCTCCGTTTTTCTTTTTCTCTCCCTCTTTACCTCTCTCGTCTCTCCCCCTTTCTCCCACTCTTTCCCTCTCTCCCCCTTTCTCCCTCGCTTTCTCTTCCTCCTATACATGTGGGTCCTACAGATTAGAAAAAACATCACCAATTATGGAGATTTTGGTGCTTGATTTACTTTGTGTGATGAAATAATGTTGGAAGATTAAGTGATATACAAGTGAGATTTATTTGATAAATTCAAGTCCCTTAGAGAAGCACATAAGATTATAGTAATCTTCTATATGAAAAGCTGGGTGGTTAAAAATTTTATGAGGAACTTTTCAAGAATATTATAAAACTAGCTAATAACACAGAGAATTTCCGAGGGTTAAAATATGGGAATATTGCAGTTATGTGGAAAAAATTAGAAGATATTGTATACTAACTATTGATAAAAAGAACCAAACTTAAAAATATACTATTAGTTTGCTAAAAGATTATGATAATTTTTTTGAAAATTATTCTCAATACCCATGAACCTCTTACATAGTGAGTGAATGTGAATTCATTAAGTTGACTTCAATTAGTTAGGATAATGATAATGACTATGATTCATAGTTTTTATTTCATTTAGGAGACATCTTTTTGGATTTAAGTGAAAAAGCATGTCAAGTGTTTGTTTTATCTTACACCACAATAGTAATCTTATAGCAATTCTCACTACTTCGGTATGCCTTAAAATCATATGATTTTTGGCTTACTTGCTAAATCATTACATACACACCTTGATTTATCTTTTGTAGTTGCGCGATCAGAAATGAGCTACATTATTGAAAGAGAAAAGGGCCTTTAGTGGAATATCTTGCTCTCTACGCATCATTGTAAGTGATCCTAGATTTATAAATCATGGTATTCATTTTAATAAAGATGTTTAGAAATGCAGTTCTATTGATAAAAAAAAAATCTTTTCTTATGTTTTAACTCACTTTTGGGGAAATTTTTCAGATTTTTTTTGCAAGAATTGTCCACATTTGTAGGAGGTGTTTTAAATTCTGAAGTTGACTGACTTCGATTCTACACATTCTTTTTCTCTAGCTCTATTTATAAATTTGACTGATTTGATAACTTGTGCTAATGATATGAAATGCATGAGAAGCTTTCTTGTTTTTATTTATTTTCCAGCCTCTCATTATCTTTGTGATGAGCAATGCAATTTGCTTTGATGAGTTAGCTAATGAGAATGATGATAACCATTTAATGAGTAAGTGTTAATCATTTATGTACTGTAATAATGATTGTCTTATATAATACTTTATCCTGATGAATTACTTTAATTATGTCATTCTTTGTCTTTCCCATTACATTGTGTGCTTGTTTTTTTCAGGTTCTAGTAGTTATATTACTTGACCTACTTTATCATGACAGAGATTAGATCATATGTGGACAATTTATGTTGCTTAATCACTACTAATATATCATTCCCAACCATCAAATTATGTTGCTTCACATTTCTCATATATAATATTACCAAATGCAGGTTGGTGTACTTCAATAAGGACATGGTGGAGTGTACAAAGAAGACTATCAATGTGTTGAGCGTCGCCGCCGCTGCCGCTGCCACCAGTAATTGTGAGGTGGAGATCAACAAATACCTAACTCATATCACCGACAACATCACTAATGGACGAAGTTCGAGAAGGGCAAGCAAATCTTCCATCGGCCTTCAGATGTCGGGCCTGCTTCTCACCTGGACTATCATTCTCACAGAATTTATAAAAAACACATTTAAATATGCTAAAGAATGAAAATGTATTCAGTTTAATTATAGTTTAAAACTGTTATTCTATATTGAGAGATTTGGATCACCTCCCACATCTTTTTTCGTTATTAATAAAATTATGTTGAACAAATTTCTATTATGATTGCGTATTTAGTTTATTATTGTGCTTGAATGTCTTAATATTGAATTATAATGAATAGTAAATGGAATTATATGGTCTTTTTGAATAATTGAATAGAATTTATTGACATCTATTGTTATATTGTATTTTCTCTTTAGTAACCACATATTTCGTCACTAAAATTACAAATGCAGTGATCGAGTTAGTTTGGTCACTAAAATATTATTTAGTGACTGAATCAATCTTGCCACAAAAAAATTTATTTACTGACCGAATTAGATTGGTCACTAAAATTGTATTTTGTGACCGGCTCAAACACAGTCACAAAAAAGTCATTTTGTGACTAAATCTATTTGGTCACTAAAAATCTTTTTGTGACCAAATCAATATGTTCACTAAACATTCATTCAGTGACTGATTCAAGTTAATCACTAAAAATAAATTTAGTGACCAGATCAATTTAGTCACAAAGAATCTTTTGGTGACTATAGTTAAGTGAGTCACTAAATATGTAAAATTAGTGACGTAACTCATTTTGGTCACTAAATACATTTAGTGGCGGGGCATTTGTGACCACCTCGTGACGGGCAATATCAGGTCACTAAATATCTTTAGTGACCAAAATTTAACTTTTAGTGACGAAAATATTCGTCATTAAAAGGCAATTTTCTACTAGTGATGATTCATGCCGGAATGTGCTCCTGGCTGGCCCTCTTTTTTGGAGACCGTTCAATTCGCGTTCTCTTTTGGAATTTCTAAATTCCAGCTATATTGTATTGATGACAGAATATATTTCTTACCCTGCTTTGATTGGACTCAGCCGGCCCCTCCTCTCTACTCGGTTAGGGTTCTTCACACTTATAAAATGAGTGGTCGGTTATCCCCAAACTTAGTGAATTCGGACAGCAAGATAACGTAGTTGAGGTCGGTCGGGTTTGACCGAACCTTGGGTTTTGTTCGTTGTTACCGTGTGTGTGTTTCTTTGTGGTCAGCTGTCGCCTTCTTTGTCATCGAGCTTCTTCCTTGCTGCACCCTTGCCGTCTAGCTTCCTCCTCGCTGCAGCGTGCTCGACTCTCGGCCACAGACTCTTCTCTTGTCGTCAGATTTCTTTCTCGTCGTAACGTGTACGTCCGAATTTTGGAGGATTCAAAATCGTCATTAATCTCTCGGTTTATTTTTTCCCTCCTATATAGTCGTATTGTATGTTTGAGAAAATAAAATAAAATATTTTGTCTGTACAGTGGACATACCTAATTTTGGGGAACCACTTTATATTTGATGTTTTTTGTTTGTCGAGCTTCTTATTGTTACGTGCTTATCGTTCTTCGTAACCGCTCTTTTTGTCGTTAGATTAATTTTTTGAGGATCTGGAAATTATTTGTATGAATTGTTTTCATAACAAGTGGTATCAGAGCAAGATTCAATCGGCGACTAATTGGACGTTCCGTTTCAAGTTGGGTCAACAGTAGGTGACGACATCCGTCCGCTCCCTATCGTCTCAATCTTAATCCTTGAATTTATTAGGTTGTCTCGGTCTCAGTGCAGATTTTTTGGATTGTTCTCTAGCTATGGCTTCTTCTACACCTAGTGCAAAGTTCGAAGTTGCGAAGTTCAGTGAGAAGCGCATTTTTTTCCAGTGGCAGGTGAAGGTCAAAGCACTACTGATCAAAGAATTCCTACACCGTATCTTATTTGGAGAGCTCATAAAGATGCTGAGGTTACCGATCGCATGTGGGAGAAATTGGATCTCAGAGCTCTGTCCACCATACAACTTTTCTTACATGGTGATGTGTTATATGGAGTTCTTTCAGAGATGATTGTCTCTGGCCTTTGGGAAAAGCTGGAGAGTATATATATATGATGAAATCACTCCCCAATCGCATCTACCTCAAGCAGTAGTTGTACAAGTTTAGTATAAATGAGGGTTCCTCTCTACATGACCACCTGAAGAGTTTCAAAAAACTATTATCAGAATGTCTCGACATGGATACTAAGGTGGAGGAAGAGAACAATGCAGTTTTTCTCATAAAATCTCTTCCAAAGTTCTACGAGGGCATGATCATTACCCCTACCTACAACAAGGACGTTTTGGATATAGAAGAGGTCACTACAGTCTTACTCGCAGATGTAATCTGTAAGAAGCTGTTCGGCTCGGGGTTTGCTGAAAGTTCAGTTTTATTTTCTTGGGATCAGTCTGGTTCAGGTAGAGGAGGCAAGTCAAAGTCTAAGGATAGTTTAGATTGTCGATCACTGCAACTACTACAAAAAGAAGAGTCATGGAATCAAGGATTGTTAGAAGCTTCAAAACAAGGAAAAATGGAAGACCCATGGTGATGAAATGGTAACCTTATCACGCGATGCTAGCTTTATTCTCATCACGCTCCCCTTATATACGCATGTCTTAAGTATAGAGATATGCTTGTGATAAGGTCTTCAATGCATACTCAAGCCTTCAACTTCTATGAAGTGTTATCGCACCACAATATAGCTCATCATATCGTTTGTGTGTGTATTGATGGTCATGGATGTGCTATGAACTAGTAGCCCGTGACAGACATCCTACTTTATATGCTCACAATCTATTTCTCATTCCACATAATTATCATATATAGATCGTATTCAACATGATGTTGGTCTTATTAGTTTGGATCCAAATCCAGCCCAGACAATTAGGTTTTATGTTTTATTATAAAACCTATTCCTTATTTTTCTCCCATGCGGGAGACACGGGAGCCGCTCCACAAGAAGGAGCCGCCCATCTCCCTTTCTCTCTCTCTCTCTCCTTCTCTCCTTCCCTCATTTCTCTTTGCTCATTGATACGCGCAAAATAGAGCTTGAAAACGCAAGTATACGTGTCGTACAAGTAATATAAAGTGAGTGAGATCGTTCCCACGGAGAAGTGATGGGTTTAGCGCTTACAATTACTAGCTACACCGTTTCTATGAATCCAAGTAAAACGGTTAAATGATTTTCTGAAATTAGATTGAAATTTTTAGATAAATATTAAAACTAATTTAACTAGATCTTAAAGTAACTTCTTAGCAATTAGAGAAAATAGCCTTGCATTTCTGATTTCATATGTATAACATGATGACGATAAAATAAATATTTCATTTGGTTGAGCTTTGAATTATCTTGCGATGAATTTTAAAGAAGAAATCTTCATCTCTCGATACAAGAAGTCTTAATATCTACGCAACCCTAGTTATCTCTAACTTAGGCGAAACGAAAAATATTATAAAGCGCAAAAATCTAATTCGCTAGCATGAAAAGGAAATCTCTTTCACTTTTTAAAACTCAAGAGATCTTGTGATGCACGCACGTTTCTCCTCTCTCGATTCTTGAAACGCCGTAAAAATAAAGAAATTTTGGTTAATGATTCACACTGCTCATCTCTCGATTCTCGCACTGCGAAAAACTAGCCCTTAAATTATTATTACGACGCTCATCTCTCGATTCTCACGGCGCAATATAATAAAAAGACATGATCCAACAATTTCACCATAAAAATCACAAGATCTATAAAGATAATCACAAAACAAACTCAAAATCCAAGATGTTCATCATCAAAATACACATACTACTCTCATCAAGCAAGACTAGAGAGTTTTAGTTCATGACTGCGGAAAAACAACACAAAACTGAAGAGATCTTACTAAACATTTCGAAAGAAATGTGAATCTTCCCTTCTCCAGTGACGTGGAAGTATTTCCTTCAGCCCGAATGCCGAAAACTGGACTGTTTTTTTCCCTTGACAGAATTTCTTCACTAGTTCTTCCCTCCTCTCTAATGGCCGAATATGGAAGAAGATGATCCCCCTTAAATGGCTGAAATCTTCCTCTTTTAAACTTTTTTTTTCCTTCTCCCAGTGGACCCCACATCCAGTCATTTTTTAAATGCTGAACGGATGCTAAAAATTAGGATGTAACTATTGAAAACTTGGTAATTTCGGATTTGAATTTCTTGTAACTGCCAGAAATGTTGTGAATATGTTGCAACATTTCTGGTTCTGTATTTCTGCACAATTTGACCTGCCAGATTTGTTGAGAATATGTTGCAACATTTTTCCCAGATTTTCCACAATACTTAGTCTTCAATGCTTGACTTAAATTCTCCTCGAATCCTATCATAAAAACATATAAAAATGAGAGTAACAACCATTTTGACTTCAAATCATGCGGCAATTGGATTTTATCTACTTTTCATGTAAAAATATCACATAACATGACTGAAAATGGTTAAAATAGGGATGAAGATAACTTCTTTTTGTGAAGTTATCACTCATGTAATCGGGGAGGCCGCTGGCCTCAAGGAGGATCGTCGTCTTGAAGGGGATGCCACTAGACTTGAAGGATAGCCACCGACGATTTACAAAGAGCATTGTAGCCAATCTTGGAGGATATAGTCGCAAACGTTGGTGGAGAGTATCTTCACCAGTCTTGGAGGAGATACTTGTCAGCATTGGTGGAGAGTGTCGTCACCGTTCTTGGAGGAGATAGCCACCAGCGTTGGTGGAGACCGTGGAGAGGAGTAGATTTGTCGTGGAGAGGAGAAGCGCAGTTAGATCCGGCTTGGATTTCCTCTCCGATGGTAGCGTGATCTTCGGTGGTGGTGCAGTTTGACATCGAATATTAACGTCGAAGGTTCCGGTGAACCTTGTGCATTTGCAAGGCAAATAACAGTCCAGATCTCTGATTTTCCCTGTGAATCATGCATGTTTAGAGCAGCCATGACGTACTCGTCGGGCGGTCATATATTTGTGTGGTTGTGTTTTACTCTGCATTTATTTGAGTTGTGCACGGGTTGTGTACTTGATTTTATAACAAGTGCACTACTAGAAAACTGACTTTTAGCCATGGCAGATTGTCGTGGCTAAAAGTCCAAGACCGTGGCTAAAGACTTTTAGCCACGGTCTACACACGGAAAATGGGCGTGGGCAATACGAGTGTGGCTAAAAGTCCAAACCGTGGCAAAAAGTCCAAAACCGTGGCTAATACTGGACTTTTAGCCACGGTTTGATTGTCGTGGCTAATACTGGACTTTTAGCCACGGTTTGATTGTCGTGGCTAATACTGGACTTTTAGCCACGGTTTAATTGTCGTGGTTAAAGGGCCACTCATAACATAAAAAATTCAGGCCAGCCGCCGCCGCCGGGCCGCCGCCGCCGGGCCGCCGCCGCCGGGCCGCCACCGCCCGGCCGGCCCCGCCGCCCGGCCGCCGCCGCCATATTTATTTCAAATACTAATTGAAATAAATTCCTTATAAACCCAAAATTTCATTTTGTTTTAGCGGTGTGGGACTAAATGTAGCCACGACCTTTTGCTACGGTTCAGGCAAACCGTGGCTAATACTAGACTTTTAGCTACGGTTCAGGCAAACCGTGGCTAAAAGTCCAATATTAGCCATGGATTAGTCAACCGTGGCTAATACTAGACTTTTAGCCACGGAAAAAAACCGTGGCTAATACTCACTATTAGCCACGATTTTTCCCCCGTGGCAAAAGAATTCGTGGCTAAAAGCCATTTTTCTTGTAGTGGTGGCAGCAGATCTAGGTTCTGAGTAGATAACTGATTGGATGTTTCAGTTTAGGTCTGGGTCAACGGTAGGAGATGAAATTGTTCTGCTCCCTATATTCCCTGATCTTATCCGTAAATTAATCAGATTGCATAAAGTTATTGTTGGCAGCTATATATGATAGGGAAGAACCCAATGTTGGCAAGATATTTATTTTGTGGAAAAATTTGACGATTGCAAGAACTTTAGTCTATGACAGATTCGGGTTAAGGACATGTTGATTGAGCAAAAGTTTATCCAAGTGCTACGAGGGCGTGTTTCTTTGCCCACTCTGGTGAAGAATTTTGAGTGAACTGAGATGGATGAGTGCGCCACCAATGCTATCAAGATGTGAATTGACGACTAGGTGTTATTTAACATCGGTATATAAGAGTTTGTTATCATGTCATAGGAGAAGCTTGAGGGTCTCTGCATGAGCAAGTCATTGGCCATGAGGTTATTACTGAAGTAGCGAATGTATGACCTGAAGATGCAGGATAGTAACCTGTAGGAATACTTCAACTTGTTTAATGACCTTCTCAACAATTACATATAGACGATATTAAGGTGGAGGAAGAAGACAATGTAATATTGTTTCTTACCTCGCTCCCGACATTGTACAAGAATATGCAAACCACTCTGCTATATATATGGAAGGATACAATAGACGTGGAGCAGACATATGCGTTACTGTTCAGCCAAATGATATCAGACCCCACTTCAAGGGGTGAGCTGGCGTTGACATCATATGGACGAGGGAGGCATCTCGGGAAGGGATCTGCGAGTGCACAGTCTAGATCCGCTTCAAGGACTCAATTGATGCTAGTGATGTGTCTCTTATCATCATTGAGAGCCCATGTGACTCTAATAACTAAGTATTAGATTCTGGTGCTTCGCAACACATTTGCTCAGATGCGGCGATGTTCAGTTCACTAGAGGTGATGAAAATGTCAGTTTTTTTGGGCGACGACTCATCAACATGTCAGGTCATGGGGACAGAGACAGTAGACATCTGAATGTATGATGGAGTAGTATGTAGGCTTGAGCAGGTGCATCTATTACCCAAGCTGCGTAGGAATTTAATATTGTTGAGCACATTGGGCTCATGAGGATGCAATTTTGCGACGAGAGGTGGAGTTCTAACGGTAAGGCGAGGGCACACTGTGCTTATGTGAGCTATGCAATACGGTAGTACGTACTGACTGATGGGGACCATGATGCAAGGTAGTACTCCCATAATTTCTGTGACCGACAAAGTGGATGGTAGAGGTGGTGCATGGGATTGTCCTTCTGAAAATCCGAGTAGACGAATCAGATTCAGCTATCCTGTTACATAGACATTCAGAGGATGAGCCCAAACAAGGATGAATCGATTGGAGCAGGTCGGCTGGCGTCTCAGGTTCCAGGGGCAGAGCTCAGTGCAGTGTTGCTTCGCACCATTGATGCCACGTGCAGTTGATGATTTGTCCAAAAAATGCTTCGTGCATGTGGTGGCTCCGGAGCCGCCCAAAAGTCAAAACGTGTCGGCGCTCTCGCAGTAGACCGACTTCCGCCTAATTCCCCAAACAACAACTCTATAGCACCAATTAAACAAACTATAAATCAATACCACCAAAACACCAACAATCTAAAACCGAGTAACAAACGTAGCTTCGGAGCCTCACAAACTATCCCAAATTTAGCCTTTCCAGTTTCCACCCCTATTTATATCAACATCTATGTATCCACACATATTATATATATATATTATATATATTAAAACACAAACTCTCGTCCCTCACGGGCAGCTCTATACCCCTTCTTTCCCTCGGGCAGCTGCCCTACACTCACATTCCTGCCCAAATTCTCTCCCCACGCGCCCTCATTGGAGCTCGGTCAAAATTTTGAATTTTTTTAAGGGAAAATATATACAGGATGAGTATGTCCATGGTGTTCTTCTTCCTCTCTCTCTTGGGCTTGTTTGTGTTTCAATCTGCGATGGGAAGCAACGGCAGCTGTTACAGGGATAGCTGTGCTGATAAATCTAAATCAAAAAGATTTATTTGCTTTCTGACTTGCACCTTCAAGCAGGATCCCGGCACCGTTTTAGGTTCCCAACCCGCTGATTATTATTTTATTATTATTACTATTAGTTTAATAGTATCAGTACTAAATTTTAGTCTCCCCTTTGACACAAGAGAAATATTTAGGTACATATTTGTGATTCTAGGGCAGAGTAATTTTTTTGATGAAATAAGAACGTATTAAAATATGATCATATTTATTGATATACGATCATATTTCGATCAATTACAGTTTTTTGTAGGAACCGACGGTTTGAAAGAGCTTAACGCAGGATGATCATAGGTGAGAGTAACGCACGAAAATAGTTCACCCCTTTGACACCGTGGTGGCATGGTTGTGCATGCTAATTAGCAAAGCGTTATCTTGTGTTCAGAATGTTTATTGCTAAATGATCAGTTTTTTCTTGTAATGTAATCTGTTTTACTTGGGCTTCAAAAAATATTATTTGGAGCCTCCCACTCTCTGGACCTCTTTATGTTTTTCTACAAATATGGAAATTTCTCTCTAGAAAACCTAGTAGAATTATTATCTCTTTAGAGCTATTTATTGTTATTATTTTTTATTAATGTTTTCTCTAATTATAACTTCAGGTTTAGATAAATATTTCAAAAGAATTCTCTTTCTCTACTAAAACATCTCTCACAATGATTATGCCTCTGTTTGGCACGATAGTGGCAGTTGTAAATGGATTGGTTAAACTGTCATTCGTTATGGATCACCTAACAAGATTATCTGTTAGAACAGAAAAGTGGATGAAGTTCCTTAGGCGAGCGTTAACGAATGACAATTTAACCCCTCATGTTCATGACCACCACCATCGTGCCAAACGGAGTCATATATATATCTCATTTTGATTATCTAGATTTTTTTCACCATTAAATTTCTCTCTATCAATATTTTTTTCACCATTAAATTTCTCTCTACCAATGAATTTATTTCTTAATCATTTTATTTATCACTTTTTGCTCACTAATAAAGTCCTTTCTCATTAGAAAATGTTTCAATATCAATTTACTCTTTCTAAAACTTTCATGAAGTTTTTCTATCACTTAAATAGTTATTTGGATTGTCATGCAAATCTCTATATAATTTTCTCTCATTTTTTTTATTGTTTTTCATGCCATTACTTTTTTAACAACTCTAATCTGCCGCAACAGTCCTCCCAAACAGAGCCTTAATACTATATAAAATTCCATAATTCCTCCCTACTATGAAAGAGTATTTAGGGATGGAGTTTGGTGGCATAATTGTTTAGGTTCTCATTGTTATCCCAGAAATCGGCGATCCCTCCCAAGGAGCCAGCTCACAAGTCGCGGTCTGCTCTAGGAGGTCGCGGCCTGTCAGCCTTTCTCTCTAAGGGTGGGCGGACTGATCTCTCAGTTCGCTCAGTCCGCGCGGCTAGGGCGGTCTCCCCGGTCTGACCGCCCAGGTCGCGCAGTAGCCGCTCGTTTTGCAGGGGTTGCGGACTGCTTGCTCAATCCGCCCCTGCAGGCTGCGCGGCTAGTTCGGTTAACCGTCTAGTGGTTCCTTTTTCCCCTCAGGTGCGAACTACTCAACCAAGTGGCGGACTCAAATTCTTATCCGTCCAGACCGCACGCTAAATGCTCAACCAGAGGCGGCGACCAGCCCTCCTGTCCGCCAGCTGTATGCGGACTCAATATCAGCTGACCGCGCGGTCTGCCGACCTCACTGGTCAGTCCGTCAGGTTGCCAACCCTTGTCCCCAAGCAAAGGGTGCCACCAGTCAACAGCGGCTCTCGCGAATAGGCGCGACCCGGACTCTTCAGTCCGCCAGGTCGGCAGTCCTTGTCGCCAAGCAATGGCGACAAGCCTCGAGCAGGCAGCCTGCTCAACCTATCCGCCGCGAGTTAGGCGGGCTCGTTGCGCAGTCCGCCCGATGAGCCCCAGCTCGACAGCCGGCGATCTGCCTCCTCTCCGCCGCGGGCTGGGCGGACTCGTTCTGCAATCCGCCAGCTAGCCCTCCAGCTTCCCGGTGTCCGCTTCTACCCAGCAGCAGGCGAACTCCTCAGCTCGCACAGCCCAGCGCGAGCTCGTTCAGCAGTAGGGGCGGACTCGTCCCAGTCCGCCAGCAACAACAGCCATCTCCAGCTCCAAGTCCCTAATCGCGCGGCCTGGCGCGGACTCCGCGGACTCAGCATTGTACTCGCATAGCTCACTGCCTCACCGATGGTGACGTTACCAAGACCGTTACCTCCTCAGGCCTATAAATAGGCCCCCATACCTCTCATTCGGGAGGGACAAACGATGCGGCAGAGGCGTCCAGATCTCGGCATCAATCCCTGCGGACTCAAGTTCCCAGTCCGCGCGGCCTGCCTCCCGGTTTCTTCTCCCGGCTCGATCAAGCGGTCCGCCCGGCTATGTCCAGCGGGCTCCTTGGTCAGCTAACCGCGCGGTCTGCCGACCTCCCCGGTCAGTCCACGCGGTCTCTGGCATTCTCCTCTCCTTAGCCGCCAACTTCCCCCCTTGTACCATTTATGCTTCTTTCCATGTAAAGGTGCAACCTCAAGCTGTAACGTCAATTATAATCAAAGGAAAGCCCGTCACAAGAGAGGCATTTATGTCGCGACGGGCGAAGTCTACTGTTGTCGCTGCAAGCGGCCCTCTCTTCTCTTTTTCTCTCTATCTTCATGCGCGACTCAGAGTAACCAGCTGCCCGGCAGTCTCTCAAACCTCTCCTCTATCCCCGCAACCTTCCTATTCACCTAGCTTGTGAGATCGAACTACCCGTCAACTGAGCGGTGTCGCATTTCGAGCATCAACACTCATAAATTTGGATCAGAGAATTACAATTCCAAATTTGTCAACCCAATCAAATTATAAAATTAATTGGGATTTTAAGAAAAAAACATTTTGGTTGAAAGAAACCTAAATAAAAATAAAAAAAACACAAATCAACAAATAATTCAATAATTGGTGTCTTTAGACTTAGCTTTTTCCTAAAGGACATATATATAACACTTTTCCTAAAAATGCAGTATTAAAGGTGAGCGTAACAACTCACATTTGTGAGATGAACACTTTTCCTAAAAATACATGAATAAGACGTATTTTCAAAAAGAAAGGAGACTTTAAGGTGAGGATAGCAGCGCCCTACTCAGAATTTCGAGAATAGTTTTGGGGTGGGTTTGGTGGTGGATGGGAGCAGGTGACGTCCTGAAACTTCATTCTTGGAAATTACAATTATATTTTGGAGGATCAAGGGCTGTAGTTCAAAAGAGTGTTTTCAAAAAAATTTAATGGAGAAAAAAATGTCTAGCCTAAGTTGTTGAGGCTGCTTAAGATCACGTCTCATCAAAGAGCGTAGGTTGCACGAAACCCAATGCCATTCCAGTCTTGACACGCACAAACATATAATTAAAACTCTAACAATCTCCTTTATGCTTGTGGATGGAGAGAGGTTGGGGTGAATGTATTGAACATGGTCAACATTAAACATAAGTTCACCTGTTGAGGCTACCTAGAACCCTTTCGAACAGTGGAATATTGATCATTCTTGTCAGGAACCCAATTTTCACATGTCTACGATAGGAGAATTTCATTTAGAATGAATTCCAACCTTTAAAAATTTATATGTATCTAGTCTACTTGTAGAAACATGGCACTTTAGGCTTAAAGGACATATATATAGAGTATTAAAGGTGTAACAACTCAATTAATGTTAAAGAACAAAAATGTGCACTTTCCCTTATGAGCCCTATGTGAGGAGAGAGGTCCTCCTTTGAGCTCAATGGATATTGACATAGTCTTTTTGGTCGTGTGATGGGGAGACCGTTACAAAAATGTGCACTTCCCCTAACTCACATGACCCACCAGATGTCCTACCGTAACACACATTAGGGGTCTAGTCAGAATGGGGATGTTACAAAAGGTTCTACCTCAAAATCTATTATATGTTTCCAGATAAACGATCTTATGGACTTATGGACAATGCAACTATATATGTGACCCAATATGGAATGTCGCGGTTACTGTTCTTCTAAAGTTAATTGAAATTCATCAAGTATGGAATGAAACAAATAAATAAAAGAAGAGACAAACTGATTCAAATCGTGTTATCAAATATGGAATAACATTCTCCTCCTAGGTAAGGAAGACGAATCCTGATGAAGTTGTTAATATCAGATATGGAATGAAACAACTCACCAGATTCGTACTCAGCAACCCTGATATTTAGAAGAGCATAACACGCTAGCTTTGACAAAGAAAAGTGGAAAGAATCAAAAATATTTATACTAAGGCTGAACCGAATTGCCTATCCTTGAACTAAGGCCGAGCTAAGTCGTCTTAAGTCTCATTTCCCTCACTGTTTTGATTAATCGGTCTTTGGGCATTCTTTTCGTCAATGGATCGGTCATGTTATCATTCGACCGCACATCGATCAAGGTGATAACACCTTATTCTTTCAGATAATTCAATAGATCATGTCTCAATCATACATGTCTTCTCTTAGTATTAAAAAGTGCATTCTTAACGACTTAACTACTGTCTAATTATCACAGTACATGCTCAAAGAATTGATTTGCAGCCTAGACAAGGGAATATCTAGAATCAAATCCTGATCCAGTCCGCCTCTTCACCAGCCGAAGCTAAAGCAAACAACTCAGCTTTCATAGATCACAAAGCTATATAAATCTATCTTTTGGATTTTCAAGCAACAACAGCTCTACCTGTAGTGAATATAAATTCATTGGTAGACATAATATTATCAACTTATGAACACCATGAGACATCAGAGTATCTATCCACAGTAGGAGGGTAACCAGTGTAACACAGAGCATGATCTCTAGTACCTCTCAGGTATCTCATCAGTATGTGTAGAACATCTTAATGCTCTTTGTCTAGGCTACTGGTAAAGCAACTCAGCATGTCAACAGAGAAGACAATGTCTGGTCTTGTATAACTTGCGACTTGCATGAGCCTACCAATGATCTTCAAGTATTTTACTTGATCAATGTTGATCCTTATATTCGAATGCAACTTGACATTTAGATCAAACGGTGTCTCTACAGGCCTACAATCTTTATAACCTCAGGTAGAAAGAATTTGCTCTATATAATGAGCTTGACTAAGAGTAACGTGATCCTTGTCTACTCTAACTTTTATTCCTAGAAGGGTATCAACTAGACCAAGGTCCTTCATAACAAATTCTTTTGCAAGAATGGATTTAATATCCCTCACTAATGCAAGATCTGACCCCATAATCAACATGTCATCCACATACATACATATGATGACTGTTTTATTTGACATTGAGCGGTGATAGAGGCACTTGTTGGAGAGATTGGACTGAAGTCCAACACTCTTTACCACTTGGTCAAATGTTATGTGTCACATCTTAAGCATTTGTTTAAGCTCATAGATTGATTTGTCTAGTTTGCACACTTTCTCTTTTAAATTTTTATGTACATAACCTTCAGGTTATGTCATGTAGATCTCTTCATCAAACTTTATATTTAATAAGGTCATTTTTACATCTATCTGATGAAATATAAAGTTCTCGATAGAAGCTAAAACAATAAGAAACCTAATAGTAGATAGGTGACATACAGGTGAATAGACGTCGAAGTAATCAATTTCGCATGTTGTTTATAACCCCTATCTACTAGACATGCTTGGTATCTGGTTATAGCTAAACTCATCACTGTGCAGTTTCTTCTTCAATACTCACTTGCATCCTAGGACTTTAGCTCCTTTTGGTAGGTCAACTAGATGCCAAATGTTATTTTGTAGCAGCGAGTTCATCTTATCATCAATAGCTTCTGCCAATATTAACGAATCTCTAGATCCTTTTGCTTCCTGATAGGAGAATGGATCATCCTCTATGTGGTGTGTGAGGTACTCTATGTAGAATGTGATTTGTAGTTAGAATTGCTCCCCCACCCCCTAAAAAAGAATTAGACATGTCAGCTGTGAGGAGCATAGAATTCAACATCTTTGTAAAAGTTCTATTCTTATGCTCAGAAATATCATTCGACTGGAGTGAGTAAGGAGCTATGATTTTTAAGACTATACCCTCGGAGGCACAAAAGTCCTTCAACCATGTTGTAGTGTATTCTCCTCCACAATCACTTCTAAATCTCTTAATTTTTAGGTTTAACTGATTCTCAACACGAGTTTTAAAAATCTTAAAGGTCTTGAATGCTTCATCTTTTGATTTTAATAGGTAAACATGACAATATATGGAAAAATTATCGATAAAGGTAATAAGATGCTTTCTTCCCCCTCTAGTGGTATGACTTCGAAAATCACAGAGGTCAGAATGTATCAATTCAAGAAGTTATATACTTCTAAATACTGACTTGAAAGAATTTCTAGTAATCTTAGTTTGGGCACAAACCTCACACTTATCAAATCAAAAAAAGATCTAACGAGATGTTATGATTCTTAGCTAAATCTTGTATTTTCTTATAGTGCACATGTTCAATTCTATTATGTAATAACTTAGAATCAATCAAAGTTGAACTCAATTGATTAATGCGCTTGTTATCTAGGCTAAGTCTATACATACCATTGATCATATATGCACAACCAAAATAATGTGAATTAACTACTAAAGTTATTCTACTGGTTTCGATTGTGAAAGAAATTATAGTTGTTGAAGCCAAAATTTGATCTCAACGAAAGTTTGAAAATATGGGCGCAGCCAACACCTACTTCTCCCAAGCTTCGACCTTGGACTGGTTGTAAAGGACCAAGAACCGACCCAAAGCCTCAGTAGGGAGGTCCCACCTCTTACCCGAAAGATCTCTGAGAGCTTCCCCTCCAAATCCAAAAGTGGGCTTGGAGCTCCTCAGAAAACACTAGAAGATCTTAGAAAAATATGAAAGCTTGCCTTCTGAGGAGCCTCTGTGGGTCTATTTATATCCTTTGCTGGTCTGAAATTACTAAATTACCTCTGGCTGGTCTGCCAATAGTCAGACTCTGCTGTTTTGAGGAGCTAAATGCAGACCATGGGGGTATACAGGTAATTTTACCTGAGGGCATCCAGGTAATTTCACCATAGGCCCTGCCCGGCGGGAACCTTCCTGTTGAGAACTGAAGGTGTTTATGCCTCGGCGAGAACTCTCCCGCCTTCACCGGGCTGGATCTAAAAGGGTATTGAAGACTGCCACCGGTTATGCCTGCTCCCGCCCCCTGCGAGGCGTGAGCCTTCTCGCCCGACTCTGGGCGAGAGCCTTCTCGCCCGACTCTAGGCGAGAGTAGGTCTCGGTCTTAGCCCGTTCTGCTTTGGCGGAATCGAGCTCTGCCCGATGAACTGCTTACCTGAGCGCGGGCGTTCTCGCCTGCCCCTATGCGAGAGCTCTCCTATTCTGAACCTGCTCAACAAATGTCGAGCCCAGCTCGACGAGATTTAGGTTGAGCTCGACGAAAGTCGAGCTCAATCCTGATTTGGGCAAGAGCAGTAATTTCACCTGGGGCTAGCCCAAAGCTAGTCCAAACCTGGCCCTGGGTGTTTCTGGGTCCTACTCAGCGAATATGGGGTTGTACAATAGCCTTATCTAATAAACTCTTTGAGGCTAAATTTTTAGTTAAACTAAATACTATTCTAACATGCTTTAAATTTAAAGTTTTATCAGAAGAGAGAACCAGCTCTGTTGTCCCAGCATGAGTAACCTCGGTCTCTTCTCCATTGCAGTTCTCAACCTTGTCCTAGTCTGCTCTAACCTCTGAGAGAAGACCTCTATCATTAGTGGTATGACAGGTTGCAGCACTATCCATCCTTCACTTAAAATATGCACTATGGTGACTACTCTCAAGCATAACCACAAAGGACTTAGGATTGGAGATATTAACCAGCAAGTTTACAGTATTCTGTGGGGATTCCTCCTTCTTCTTCATTCTGTACATTTCATACTTGAAGGTGGTCCACTTAGGAGGCCGCTTGCTAAAAATCAGACTCGCAATCTGATTATCAACCGTTCAGACTGTTTGTCTTCCAGCTTGTGACGCATATTTTCTAGTTCTATGAACTGAAAGTGTGCGTTCAAGCAGTCTCAAATCTCTTTTGATGTCTTATACGCACTATAGGTCATGGCAAGACGAGGATTCGGGGAATTCAGAAAGGAATCCCTGGAAAAAAAATCATCGTCTTTGCTCCAATTGAATGTTCACATCCTCACGGGTAGTGGCAAAATCGCTAAGAACGGTGTAGAAAATTTCACGTTCTTTCATTTTTAGTTGGACTTGTATTTTCCCAACTAAGGAAGTTAGTGTCGTCGAATGAATGCAATTTGATAGTGTCGAGTACACTTTTCTTCAACATCTTGCTTTGATTCTAAAATACAAAACTAGAACAAAATCACCTGATCCGTGCGTCGACGAGACAAGATCTTTGGATCCAATCAAAAAAATATTTGCTCCCCCTTTTCCGGCTAATGCAGTCGCCAAAGACTAGATCCAATCAACAACAACACCAGATCGGAGTCTCTCCTCTTCTCTAGATTGCACTAAGAAAATTGACATTCCCCAGGATCTGGAACTGAACAGTAATTCTAAATGATTTCCAATATCTTCTCTACCAGAGATTGGAGCAAAAGAATGGAGATCTGAGGATGAAATCCATTGTCAGAGTTGACATAGAAGTCTACTGGATAGAAGATCTCCTCCAACAGAAGAGATCGGGATGATGTCTCGATCCTACTAGATCACACAACTGAAAACTTTTCCAGATCATAGTAGATCTAAGAAATCCACTGATGTATCAATCCAGCACCGGGATAGAATGATTGCACTGGAATTGATTTGGATCTACACGCTGGGTCTAGGGCTCGAGATTAAGGTCGGAAAAAAATAGGCTCCTCCTTCATGCAGTGGATCACGAGAGATAACCTAGATCTGCAGCGGTGAAACTTTTTTTCATGATTGAAAGAGCGGCACCGGGAACACCGATCCAAATCACGACAGGATTAAAACGGAGGCGGCGATTTGTGGATCCCGGCAATGTTCTTTGATTCCCGGCCACGATCTGGTGAAACCCAATCCAAACCGGCAAATAAGACGCCAGAGGCAGCGATCTGCAGGGAAAAATAGCCGAAACACGTGAATCAGTGACATGAAACTCTTGTGAACACCGGTGAACACCTTGTGATCTACGGCGGGAGCAAGAAATCACAGAAATTTTGATTTCTTTTACTCGGGATCGAGAGCGGCGCCAGAGATTTCAGGAAACGGGAGCGTCAAAAACGAGAGCGGGTAGATCCCCGAGATCGCGAAGAACGGGAGCAAACGAGATGAGAGAAGAAAGCCTTAATCGTATCTTGAGAATGTTGAGGCTCCGCTCAAGATGGTCCACAATAGCTCATCGAATGTGGAATGACTATTTATAGTATCTTCAGCATAAAGTCATGCTCTAGAGTGACATGAACCTGAATTGATCGTTCCGAGTCGGTCTCGACACGCGTGGACATATAATTTTTTCCCTAACATAAGTCTCCATGGATCTTTAACAAACATGTATCGCGAATTAAACCCTCTGATGAAGAGAATCAAAGAAGGAAAGGAGGACCTTACTTGGGCATCACTAGTGTTGATGGGAGTGCATGGGTTCTAGAAACAAATGATGAGAAAGTGAGGGTGCGAGCAGAAGAGGGGGGAGAGAGAGAAGGGTAGAGGATGAACATTTACCTAAAGAAGTAATAATAGAGAGAGGGATGTTTGCGCAAGTACCCGGGAAACATAAGATCGTGTATAGGAGGAAAATACTTCACTGGTTATAATGAAACTAAAACACAGAAAAATTAAGAAATGCCAGGAAAAAGGGTTTTAGCCCTTCATTTTAAGTAGGGCTATTCATAGGTCACGTTAATCAATCGGGTAGTTTTCACAAGCGATAGTTTTGTGAAGGCTCTATCATTTCAAGCTTTTATGATCAATTCAAGTCATATGATTTCAGAGTTGGATTTGATGGTTAACTCACCAAAAGGATCCAATAGTGGGTTGAAGGGATAAATGATTGTTTTCTCCCTAAATTTGGTGCTTGATTATACTTATGTCTTGGAATGAGGCGAAGGATAGTGAAAGGGACAAATATAGTGGACTCGGAGGCTAAAATGTGGCTTCTCACTGGGATACGGGACGGCTTAGGGTAGAGAGCTTATCCCGGTAGGCGGAGACCATCTTGATTTAACTACCAGAAATCATCTTATTAGGGCCTGCGTGACATCATAGAGAAAGTAGGGAAAGAGAGAGGATTTGCCACGTAGCGCCCGTTGAGAGAGTGTAACGAGATGTCTTACACGGGCTAGATATATCTCTCATTGTCTTGTTGTGGGGGCGATAAGAGAAGCTTTTCTCATATGTAGATGCACCATGCCAACGATCTAGAATGGACGTGTAAGATATCTGCCTAACAAACCTTAAGTTTCCCATTAAATATATATATATATATATATATACACACACACACACATTAGTTGTGGGTGGGAACTGGGAACATTGATAGTGCGCGACGACATTGCTTGTGGGCGACAACATTTTTCGTGGACGGCCACATTCGGCATGAGAGGTGACAAACATCAAACAAAATATGTAACTGAGTGATTCATTCATATTTTAATAGCCAATTGTCTTTGAACTCTTTGAAAAGGCATGGGCTAATGCGGAATCCAAAAAATTTTGATTCAAATGGCTTGATTGCTATGAGAATAATTTCAAATAAAATCATATTTTCTAATCATGTACATGCTTCTTATATTCATTTGGATCTCTACCAAATCATATTCAAATTATGTTACATGGTGAGGGTATAGTATATGGATCATTTAAGCAATAAATAATGGCTTGGTAGTAGTGGTTTGGCTCGGGGCGGAGAGATTGAAATTATGTTACATGGTGAGGGTATATTCATTTATATTTGCTTGTTCACATCAGGACTTCAAATTTATCTGAGCCATGTAGTTAGAAATTACCTTCCTTAATATGATAACATGTGAAACTATTAGATTTTTAGGTATGAAATATATGCTAGTAAAGAGAGGATAAATTCAGGTTAATTAGGATTAATCAGAGCTAATAAATAACACCACTGTCCACAACACACAATAAAAAACCACAACAGCATGTGGAAGAACTTCTCTATTATGCTTAATGTGGAAAACAAAACTCAACAATACAGAATAAATTCCAGCATCTCAAGACTTCAATAACAAAAAACAAAATAGTAGATTGTTATCTAGTGACTATGGAAGAAAAACTTTTCTATGTTATGAATCAATCAGAGCTTTGAAAAGCTTTAAATATATTCATCAATAGCAATTTTAACTATTAAAAATTATGTAAATGCAACTTACAATTTGAAAACAAAGCATTTTAAACTCAGGTATAAAAAAAAAATCAGTAGCCAACAAACCTTAATTAATCCAGTTGTTTATGACATATTTTTGCAATCTCATTGATGCTCATGAGAACCTTCTCAACATAATATAATTTACTTTGCAAAAAAAGGTGAATATTTAATTTAAAACTCTAAAAAAGAATTAGAGCTTCAAATAATGTGGAGGATTAGAGGCATATTACCTGATAGTCAGATATCCCAGTGAAAAATGAAGATCATACATATTTGTGATCATTGACATGATATAAGATCATACATATTCTTGGTCATGGAAATTATGAAAATTAATTGTATGCTGGTGGAGTATTTGTAGTCTGAAGTCGGAGAAGGACCCTAAACAGACCCTAAGTAGACTAAGGCTCTGTTTGGGGGGACTTATTTTCACCGATCAAGCGATTACGACCGCATGAGCCGGACAATAATTAAAGTCCGGTTCATGCTGTCATAACCGCTTGACCGGTAAAAATAAATCCTCCCAAACAGAACCTAAATAATATACATTAATTTCAAATTTAAAAAATATCGTAAACAGTGAAAATAATATACAAAAATTTCAAGGAGGAAATGCAACCTAGCTAAGCAGTGTTAACTGTGTTACCAGAAAGAGATAATTTTATGTGCGGTACCCCCACGGGGAGGACCGTGGGGGAAATACAAAATCCTTTTATGTTTTTTGTTTTTTTCACAAAATAAGTCATGAAATTTGATCTATGTATTTTTACGCTTATTTTAAGTACCCACATGACTATATTTTCGGGTGAAAATACAACTGTAAAAAGTTCCTTTTTTTGAACTAAAAATCTAGTTCTTTTTTTGAACTAAAATCCAGTCCATTTTTACAATCAATGAAAATCTAGTTGTATTTTTGAACTAAAAAAAGTCCCTCGCCGATCTCCCGTGATGATACCGCACAGAAAATTTCTTCACATTGTTAGAGGATGTATAGCCCAAAGTGGGAGGAGGATGTGAAAGTTGAAATGGAATATGAAACCTGACGCGTATTGCAGAATGAGCATGTATCATGGAGTCTGAAACATAACAGAATGAAGATCTGGCTGGTAAGAACATCAAGGATGTAGTTAATTAAATGGAGTCAGAGGAGGGTCGGTGTCGTAGGATACAGTAGAAAATGTTGGATAATTAATATATGTGAGCGTGTGTCTAGACTGACTCGATAGCGTATAATTAATGAGTTCTTGTCTACCTAGAGTAAGACTCTACGTTAGAGGTACAATAAATAGTCATTCAAAACTTGATGAACTATTATAGAACACCTTGAGCGAGATCCTAGCCCTAACCCCAAAAAACCTAAAATCTTAAAATACCAGAAGCCAAGCGGAATGTTTGAACGGCTAGAGGAAGGGTTAAGTTGAGGGGCGGTGGTGTGACCTAGCTAGGTCGTTGGCTTCTTCGGCGGTGGTATGAAGTCCACACATTCGAAAACGAAGTTTGAGGAGGATGAATGCTTTTTGATGTCTTCGCCGGCAGAGGAGTGGGGCAACCTGAGTAGATGTGGTTGTGAAAGAGGCATGCCTGCAAAGAAGAGGGAGGATGAGGTTGCGGCGCGAGCACATGGCTTTGCCCGCAGAGAAGAGGGGCGACTAGGGTAGATGCATTTGCGGGAGAGGCGTGCATGCGATGAAGAGGGAGGTTGAAGTTGTGGCGCTATATAGTGTCCCCGAGAAATGATAAGCGCGAGGGAGTTGTGCGGGTTTTTTTGATAGCCTCCTATTAGGATTCCATTTAGAATCAACGGTTCCTAAATTATCATGTCATTATTGACGGACACAAGTTTGGAGTGGAATTTCACTTACATGATTCACTATTTCTTTCAAAGTAGTATTGATAATTTATATTTTGGGGGAGAGAGAGGTGTTAAATATCAATTATTTTATTTTCTTATGCCTTAACGTAGTTTTAGCCAACCTCATTATAATGAGATAAAGACTTGAATGTTATTGTATACGTTAACATAGTTTGAATGTTATTCTTTTGAATTTTTTGAGCTCGTGGCAATTTTTCTTCTTTCTTTGTGGGCAGATGATCTACATGGTTCTCGAAAGCCGAAATATATTTCTAAACCATTTACTGCGGCTCATGACTCTGCTTACATCTATGGGCGTCGGCATGGTCGCAATAGTCACAATCTTCAAGGTATCTATGGAACTCGGGTCGGTCACAGCCGTCACAATAATCACGCAAATGTTCACGAAGCTCGTGATGGCCACAACGGTCGCAATAATCATGCAAAGGGTCATGAAGCTCATGCTGGCCACAATGGTCGCAATAATGGTCGCCGAGCTCATGCTGGTCACGGCCACCACATTGGATATAACATTTAAATCTGTAATCACTATTTGGAGTTATTTGAGATATTATTAAGGCTCTGCTTGGCACGGTGGTGGTAGTTGTGAATATGGGGGTTAAACTGTCATTCGTTAACGCTCACCTGAGAAACTTCATCCATTAGCTTTTATGTTCAAACGGATTTTGTTTGTAAGGCGATCTTTGAGCAATGATGTTTTAACCCACGAGTTTACGACCGCCGCCACAGTGCCAAACGGAGACTAAAAGGAATTATATTCTTATAGGGCGAGATAATCAACCATTCTACAATAATTCAAAATCCTTCACTTTGTAATTTTTTGATGTTATTAAATTGAGCTTGTGCATTACTATTTGTATATTGTAAAAATCATAGAAACATTGACAAATTTAATAGTGTCTTAAAAGGAATTATATTCTTATTGGGCGTAAGACCATCAGCCTATGCGGGCGAGCGTGGTCTGATAGAGCGGCCAGCTCGCGCGGCCGCACTCTGCGTGCGCGCATGACTGCACAGCGCGTGCGCGCGGACTGCACGCATGCCGCAGCGCCATGCGCGCCTGCGTGCCGTCGACCGGTGCCGCCTCCGGCCACTGCCGTCGAGCACCCTGCCCAGGCCGCCTGGACTGCCCGGAGGGCACTTTTTTCGCTAAATTTGGTAATCCAGGTGATTGAAATGGAGCGATGTCATTCGCCAGCACAAATTTCGTCCCGACGCAATTACCAACGTATCACTCCAGAAAACTATAAATAGCCCTCAGGCCTTCATTTATATACAAGCAACTCCAGAGGTTAGAAGGAGTTCTTAGGTTTTCCGGCGAGATCGTGGACTTATGTCGATCCTCCGCTCAGGAATTCGCTCCGCTCCTCTTCTAGCGAAAAATTCCAGCAGGCTCCAAGGCACGCCACTATTCCTCGCAAGAGCGTTCTCATCGAGATTTCGTGGTCTTAGCAAAAATCTCAGGTCGGAACGGTTCCATCAAAGTTCTGTGGACTTAGCAAAAATCACAGGCCGGAACGCTTCCATCGAGGTTCCGTGAACTTAGCCAAATTTCAAGACTAGAGCGCTTTCATCATCAAGACTTCGAGGACTTAGTTTTTTTTTCATCTTTTTCGCACTTTGTGTTTATAACAGAGAGGTGATATGTCACCCTCTAAGGAAACGCCTCATACTCTTGTAAACTCTAACAAAATAATGGATTTTGCCTCGACACAAATCTAATCATGTGGTTTTTCACCTTTTTCGGATTTTCTACGTCAAAAAAGTCTTTTGTCATTTGTTATTGCTTTTCTTTGACTGTTTGCGCACTCGGTCCGACTCCGAGCTAAGACGGTTCGATTCTCCGGACCGCCAAAAAACTGGGCGACCTACAGCAAACTCCTTTGATGTATTTTTATGGTTTAGATTCATAAGTTTGGGTGGAAAGTTTGAAAATTTATAATTTTTTTTATGGTGCGTTATTAGCCATATAATGTGAAAATATTATTTTATGGAGTATTATTTGTAAGGAATCCGGAGCGCCGAGAAGAAGAAATTTGAAACGAATAACAAAACACAAGGAAACAAAACAGAGCAATCACAAACACAGCGATTACAGAGGTTCACCCAAAACCGGATTACGTCCTCTCTCCCCTTCCTCTCCCCTTCTTGTATCACCAGAAAGTTACAGATTACAACAAAGGTTACAAGGATCTAAACCCGATCCTACCTTCTTCCACTTCTGGACAAGAAAACCGCAGAAGAAAACCTTCTGGATCGACACCAACGAGAACCTCGTACTCGTCTCCGAAAGAATACGCCGCCGCAATTTAGTCTAAATCGTACCGCTCGAGTCTTACCCTAAAAAGTGGCGGAATCCGCCTTAAATAGGCTTCCGCCAAACAGATCGTCGAGCTCGGCCGGATCGTCGAGCGGCGGTCGACGATCGATCGACGATCGTCGAGCTCTGTCGAACGTCGAGCTCGGCCAAATGCCGAGCAGTGTTCGCCACGTCGAACGTCGAGCAGGGTTCGACATTCGATCGACGATCGTCGAGCCCTGTCGAACGTCGAGCTCGGTCAAACGCCGTGTAACATCCCGAAACTCAAAAGAGAGACGGGTGGCATTTTTAAGCCAAGACGGGGTTTTGAAGCAGGTGACACGGGTCTCGACACGGGCGTGTCGGAGGCCGTGTCAGGGCGTGTTCGACCACGGGTCGTGCGGTCGACGCTTTGGCGGTCGACGATCGTAGAAGGCTGGAACACGGCCTGGGACACGGGCGTGTCCCAGGGCGTGTCAGGCACACGGCATGTGACACGGGCGTGTCACATGGTCGTGTCCTCCTCGGTACATTTCTGGTCCTGCGCCATTTTTGGCACACGGGTAGTGGCACGGGTGTCGACACGGGTGTGTCATCCGACATGGGTAGTGACACGGGCGTGTCATCCGACACGGGTAGTGACCCGGGTGTCGACACGGGTGTGTCATTCGACACGGGTGTGTCATTCGACACGGGTAGTGACACGGGTGTCGACACGGGCGTGTCGGTGGCCGTGTCCTTCTCGGGTTGGGAAAGCTGGCCGATTGCACACGGGGGGGTGACACGGGTCCCGACACGGGCGTGTCACAGGTGACACGGGCGTGTCGGAGGCCGTGTCGAATGTCGTGTGCTGGTTTTTGAGTCGGTCGAGACGGCTGATGGGTGACACGGCCAGGCACACGGCCGTGTTGCAACCCGTGTTCGGCGCAGATTTGGTATTTTTCAGGCCCGATCAAGGCCGTTCGTTTCTTTGATTTGAGATCCGACGGCTGGGGGTTGTTTCCCCAGGGTTATACCCGGGAATAGGGTTTAGAAACCCTCATTTCTCTTGAGTGGTTCTCTTTCTAAAAGCTAGAGAGAGGAGAGAGCAAGGAGGAGGAAGAAGGGCTAGATCCGGTCGCCGGAGGAGATTCGGAGCTCCAAATCGCGAACCGTCTTCGGATCCGCGGAGGCAAGAAGATTGCGGTGTTTTTCATCCACATAGATTTTCATGGCGCCGCGGAAGAACGCAAGGGTAACGATTCTCATCCTAGGGCATGTGAAGCCCTCTTTTCCTTTGCATAGGAAGCCCTCTCTCGCGATTGAGCGAAGAGTTGGAGCATTCCTTGGGGTAGATATGTAAAGTCCCCCTTGTATAGAGTCCGTATGCGAAAACGGATATAGGCATTGTGTGTGAAGCCTATTCAGACATGTTGGTCCGGATCGATGATGTTGCATTGCATTTGAACCGGGCAAGACTCCGGATGTTTGGGTGTTTGCGGGTTTTCTACGTGATAGATTGCAACAGGGAGCCTTAGAGATTAACTCTAAGGTGCACCCGGAAAACTGGGCAAAAACGAGTTTTGCCAACACGATGGCCGGGGAGCCAACGTGAACATAACCGGGTTATGTGATTGTTGTGGTGGAAGCGGGACTCGGTGAGTCTTGACCTGCACATATGGCTTAAATTGTCGTTGCGGTGTGAGCACGGGTCAGGCGGAACCGTACCCGGTCTATGTCGTTCGGTAGGACCGTTGGCATGGATGAGGGTCTTCGGCGGTCTATGGCTTAAATTATCGTGACCAAGGCCAGGAAGGCAAAATGCTCATATGGTTGGCCGTCCAAGAGGCGGTGGTGGAACGGGAACGTCTATGGCTTGAATTGACGTGACGTTGGCCGGTTCGCCGTGAATGTGCCCTGTGTGCACGAGGTGTGTGTCCGTGCAAGCCTACGCCTGTGATGATGTGCGTTTATGCTAATAAATTGCCTATACTAATAAAGTGCAGGGAAAGAGCATCGCCGCCCCGATTTTGGGGCGGGATCGTTATAATTTGGTCAGCATAGCTGACCGTTGCTTTTGTTTGCCACCGAGCGGTGATTTGTGCTTGCAGGTGCTGCGGAGCCGAGCGGAAAATAGCGGGCTAAAGCCCAAGTTGCTGAGCCGGCCCTCGAAGGCCTAATTTTGAGTGTTTCATTGTGACCATGTGTGGCCGGCCTGCGAGCCGATGTATGAAAACACTTTTGTATCAAGCAAACTATGTAAAGCCTTAAGGCCATTTCTGTTTTATGTGTATTGGAATATTCCTGCGGGTGTTTTTGTAGTGGACATTCATGCTGTTGGCAGGGTTCTTAATTGTGCAACTTATTAATTGCTTCTGCTAGGTGTTGTGTAGGACGTTATGATTGGTTGATTGGTTTCAACGTGTAACCAACCGGTCTGTCCGTAGTATATGGCGTCGGGCCCCGGCCGGACCTACTGCTATATGCTATACGACGGATAGGGGTGTTACACGCCGAGCAGTGTTCGACACGTCGAACGTCGAGCAAGGCTCGACGTTCGACGTCGGGCTGGGTTCGACGATCGTCGATCCTGGTTCGACGATAGTCGAACCCAGTTCGACTACTGAAGGAAAAAATTTCCTGGAGATGTGGCCGGTCCTGGAGATGTCGCAAGGGAGGTTCACACTTCGATTCCTCTAAGCTCATGTGGGCTAACCCGGTGTGAGAAACAAGAGGACCGGAAGTGTTCCACAACCCCAACATTCTCCCACTTGATGGAAAACTTCCGCAGATGAGAGCAGCTCCTCCAATCTTCCTCTTCAACCCCACTGCTGTTGCACACCATTCAAACTTAGCAACAGGCACAACCTTGGTAAGAAAATCAGAACTGTTCTCCTTGGTATCAACCTTCTCCAGTTGAACCACCTGCTTCTCTATCTTTTCCCTGATGAAGTGAAATTGGATGTCAATGTGCTTTGTCCTAGCATGAAAAGCCGGGTTCTTGACTAACTGATGAAGTGAAACTGGACGACCTACAACAAACTGGGCGACCTACAACAAACTCCTTTGATGTATTTTTATGGTTTAGATTCATAAGTTTGGTTGGAAAGTTTGAAAACTTATAATTTTTTTATGGTGCGTTATTAGCCATATAATGTGAAAATATTATTTTATGGAGTATTATTATCACATGGACGATATTAGCGACTTTTGTGTTGTTATTAGCATTGCTCTAATTATAACACTTAAAAAATTGTCTAAACTTTTTGAGTTTTAAATTTTCAATTAAAAGTAAAACAGTTTTCGACTGCCTAATCTGCAACAAAGCAAAGCAGTTAATATCACGACCGTCGACAGAACAGAGACTCTAAGGCTTCGTTTGGGGAGACTTATTTTCAGCGGTCACGACCGCATGTACCCGACCTTAATGACCGCTGAAAATAAGTCCCCCCAAACAGAGCCTAAGAACCTCCTCTTACCTTCCAGCCAATCACAATTCATCTTACTCTGCCTTTTAAAGTTCAAGTATTCCATTTCCATTCGATTTGACAAAATTGAAATTGAGGAATTAGAATTCAGCAATTCCAAAACCTGAAAGAATTGCGGTTTTGCTGAATTCCAATTATGATATTCGGCGGCAATATGAAATTGACCAAAACCTATAATTGTAAATGAAAATATTGATCACAAATATTAGCAAAATATTTCTCAAAATAATCTACAAATATTCTCAAAATAAACTCACGCTTCATTTGGTGAGGCGATGGCGGGTGGAACTGATGATTTTGATACCAAGTACTCAGGAGAAATATACAAACACTGATTTGTAGTGTTATATCAGACAAGTGTTAATCTCTTTTTTATTGTCTTACTTCAATATTACAACATGGGCCTTTTTATAGACCACAACCAGCTCTTTGCTTTAATATAACTAATGAGCATGAATAAGTATTACACGACATATACTTTCATTATTATTTATATACAAAAGCTGCAGATAATAGGCGGTGAGCATATCCATCAACAGATACATGTGTTGGTAAAGTTTTCTCTTCAGCAAGCAGCTTCCAATAGTGTTTGATTTTTATCTTGTAAGTCTTTGCCTTTGATTATAGTAGCAACTTTGGCTTACATCATCATTTCCCCTTAAGCCGAAGGTCTTTCAACGCTGATTTGAGTACGCAAGTTAGCAAACCGTACCCGATGGTGGGGTTTCGTAAATATATCGGCGAGTTGATTGTCGGTAGGGCAATGTTCTACACAGATTTCACCATTTTTGATTTGGTCACGAGTGAAGTGAAATTTCATGTCAATGTGTTTGCTTTTACGCTGAGTGATAGGGTTCTTTGCCAGGAAGATGGTTGAAGATTATCACATGCAATTGTGGTGGGTTTAGTTAACACTGTGCCTGTAAGATCGTTGAGTATTCGTCTCAGCCATATGCATTCACAGTCGGCGGTGTTGAGGGCCATGTACTCAGCCTCCGTTGTTGATAATGCTACAGTTGGTTGTTTGCGTACTCTCCAAGCGATTGGTTTTGACCCTAACATGAAAAGGTAACTGCTTGTACTCTTTCTGTCTTCAAGATTTGCTTCCCATTCGGAATCAGTATAGCCATGTAGAGTATTGGGTGCTTCATGTTTATAACTAAGTCCATAGTCTAAAGTACCTTTGATGTAGCGCAATATGCGATGAAATGCAAGTATGTGAGATCTAAAAGGTGTTAGAATATTTTATATTCTAATAATTAATATGGACTTATTTATATCGAGACGTCCCGACATATCGTACGCAAATATTTAAGGCCGTTCGGGCTCCCGCAATGTGAGTTAGTTTAGTCGCGCGAACGTTCGAAACCCGTGATAGGTGGGCTAGATCGTCTCGTTACTTTATGACGCGAACTTGGTCTCGCCTTGACACCATATTTTGGAATGATATGAAATTCAATTAATTTTTATGGTTTTCATATATTAATTAATTTTAATATAGGAGTTTAATGGAATTAAATGTTTCCTTTTGGTAACTCCTATTTTAGGCTCATCCTATTAAAGCCAATTATTTCATTCCAAAACTGAAGAAAAAATCTTAAGGGTGAACAAGGTGAAAACCTTGAAAACGCATATCCTAGTCTAGTCTCTTCGTTGCTCTTCCTTCTGATTTTGAAGATCAGATTTTATTGGAAAGACAAAACTTTCCACTTTCATCCAATCTCACGGTACAGCCAGGGAAAAGCAAAGTGCAGGTATTGGCCGGATTTATTTGGCTTTGGTTTCTTTCTTTTTCTTTAGGAGGAAGACTTCGGATCGCCCCAAGCAAGAACAAGCCCCGGCCACCTCAAGATTCGTCTTCAGTTTTTCATATATTCGACCCGTAAAGAACTCGGATTCTCGAGTTTATTCAAGTACTTTAGACGGCATAAAAGGGAATCGTTTGCATGTTATCGGACTCCGCTGTTGCAGCGAATTTCATTCGGAAAAATACTGGATCGCTTTTAGGAATGGCGGCGATTGTGCGACACGAAACTGAATCAAAGAATGGTATGTGATAAGTTTTCCGCATTTCATTTATCGTTCGTTCAAGCACACTTTATTATTGTGTTCATAACTTAGGAAAATAATTATTGTGTTGTGCTCCAATTGAGATTAATAGTGTTTAGTTAAATGATCCTGAAGGTGTATGCGTCGCTGCATACATTTGAAATTTTGATTATATTGTTTCGACGTAGCGACGCTTAATCTTCAATTTTTAATATCAGTTGGTATCAGAGGGATTTAACTCAAACTTATTGTCTCCTTCATCATTTGGAGTAAATTTTTTTTTTTTCCACTTAATTAAATTAGAAGAACACAATATCAAAACCCATTAATTAGTTTGAGAGAGATAAAATTTGGGATTGAACTCAAAGTGCTTTTCGTAAATCGATCCCTGACAAAAGTCTTGTGTTTTCTTCAGACGATTTGGAGCTCATACGTCATTAAGCAAAAGAAACACAATATTAGTTTAGGGCAATATTCAGATATCCCGGTGTGAAAGAGTCTCATAGATTGATAAGAACTGTAGCCGCCAAAGTGGCCTTTTCGAGTCAATTTGTGAGATTACGGTTTCACATGTTTTAGGGAGTTCTCTGAGACTAGTGCGCAATCATTCACCCAAAGGTGGTGCTTGCGCAATAGGTTCAGAGGGTTACACAAGAACATTTGGACGGTAGTGCGGGGCTCTAGTAATCTATTCACCCAAAGGTGGTAGATCTACGAAAAGCTCAAGCGTAACTGTTGCTAGTTCGTGTGTGGAGAATTACTAATTGTGTGGCTCGTAGTCTGCCCAAAGGTGTTGCGAGTTGACACGCCTGAATTCTCTGCCTAGTGTGCTATTTAGGGTTTTATAGCCACTGTTGCCCTATCTGTCACTGATTTTTATTTTCTCTCTTTTCAGTCACCTTTACAGTTCACAATAATATGGCGACCATTGAGAAACTCACTGGATCGAATTTTAAGAAATGGAAGTCCGACATCACATTTGCTCTAGCGATGGCGGACATTGAAATGGCCATGAGTACCGACCAGCCTGCGGCCCTCACAGCGACCAGCACTCAAACTGAGAAGGATTATTATGGTGCATGGAACAAGTCCAACAAAATCTGCTTGTTGACTATGAAGCGTTCCATTCCAGAGCACCTGCTGAGTGGTCTTCCAGATACGACCATTGCCAGGGATTTTCTGACTGCTGTTGGGCAGAGGTATAAGGTGTCTTCCAATGCTGAGATCGGGACTCTGATTCAGGATCTCTTCTCCATGAGGTATTCGGGAGGAGTCGGAGTCCGCGACTACATATTGAAGATGGTCTACTTCCAGACCAAACTGCAGGAGATGGAGATTACTCTCCCTGAAGCCTTAATAGTGCATCATGCACTGAATACACTTCCTGCGGAGTTCAGCATTCTGAAGACCACCTATAGTTCCCAGGATGAAGCATGGAAGATCAATGATCTTATCACTCGATGTGTTGCTGAGGAGGAGAAACTAAAGAAAGAGAAGTCGAACACTGCACTCCTCGTAGTTAAAACCCCGTTTAAGAAGAAGAAGAAGTTCAAAGCTCCTTTTAAGGCTCAGGATGGACAAGCTTCAGGGAGCAAAGACGCTGGTGCAAAGAAGCATCTTAGTTGCTTCTTCTGTAAGAAGAAGGGACACGTGAAGAACGAGTGCCTGAAATTTAAAGCTTGGATGGAGAAGCGTGGATTTGCGCCTAAGGGTAACCCTTTAGCCTTAGTCCTTTGTGAATCCAATTTAATTGAAGCCCCATCAAGTTCTTGGTGGCTCGATAGTGGAGCAACTAATCATGTTGCTTACACACTGCAGGGTTCATCAAAAGGAGGAGGCCAAGCAAGGGTGAGTGCAGACTCACGGTTGGCAACAATGCTGAGGTGGAGGTGGAGTTCATCGGGGACATTTGTTTAGTCCTTGATTCAGGATATGAACTTATTTTGAAAGACATTTTCTATATTCCTTCGTTTAGAAGGAACTTGATTTCTGTTTCTGCATTGGATAAACTTAATTATAGTTTTAATATTTCTGGTGGTTTAATTAAGTTATTTCATGAATCACAGTTTATTGGCCAATGTTCCTTATCCAATGGTTTATATAGCTTATGTCTTGCACCTGTTAATTTTTATGCCACCTCATATAATATTGAAAACATTGCTAAGAAAAGACCTCACATTAAGGAACAGTCGTTCTCACTATGGCATAAAAGATTAGGTCATATCTCTAGGGAAAGAGTAGAGAGATTAATTAAGGAAAATATTCTTCCTACTCTAGACTTTAGTGACCTAGAGACATGTGTGGACTGTTGTAGAGGTAAGATGACCAAGATTAAGAAGAAAGGCTCAACTCGTAGTTCAAGTTTGTTAGAGGTTATTCATACGGACATCAGTGGTCCTTATTCCAGTACCCTCTGTAGGAACACCTACTTCATTACATTCATTGATGACTTTTCCCGTTTTGGTTATTTGTACTTAATTAAGGAAAAGTCTGAGTCTCTTGAAAAGTTCAAGATTTTCAAGACTGAAGTTGAGAAACAATTAGAGAAAGACATCAAGATTGTTAGGTCTGACAGAGGTGGCGAGTATTTTGGTAGACATGATGCCTCCGGGCAACATAAAGGTCCTTTTGCCAGATACTTGGAGAGCTGTGGCATTGTTGCCCAGTACTCCATGCCAGGTAGTCCTGAGCAAAATGGTGTGGCCGAAAGGCGTAATCGCACTCTTAAGGAAATGATGAGGAGCATGATGAGTAGAACGAATCTTCCTGAATTTTTGTGGGGCGAGGCGCTTAAGACTGCAGTCTATATCCTTAATAGAGTCCCATCTAAGTCAGTACCTAAAACCCTTTTGAGTTATGGACTGGTAGGTGACCCAGCCTTAATCATTTGCGTGTCTGGGGTTGTCCTGCAGAAGTCCGTTTATATAACCCATCAGAAAGTAAGATTGCCCCTAGGTCTTGTCGTTGCTATTTCATTGGTTACCCAGATCACTCCAAGGGATTTAGGTTCTATTCCCCTTTAGGAGGACCCAGAATTGTGGAATCTCAAACAGCTAAATTTTTAGAATGGGATGTTGCTGACGAACCTAGTTGCTCTCGTCCTATTAGTGAAGTCGAAGAAGTTGTGACGGAACAAGTGGAGGATGTGGAAGCGGTCTTACCACCGGTTCCAGTTGAGGTTCCTCCTCATGTTCAGGAGGTTCATCCACCCGCTAGGAGATCCGTTAGGCAGAGAAGGCCTGCAATTTCCTCAGACTATGAAGTCTATTTAGGAGAAAGTGATTATGATATTAGTCAAGTGGTTGACCCAGTGACGTTTAAGGAAGCTGTGTCTGGACCTCAAGTTGATCTGTGGTGGGATGCGATGAAAGACGAGATGGAGTCTATGAAGCTGAATAAGGTTTGGGAGTTGGTTGAGTTACCCAAAGGTTGTAGGCCCATTGGTTCTAAATGGGTGTTTAAGACAAAGAAAGACTCTAAGGGAAAGGTCGAGCGGTTTAAGGCCAGACTGGTAGCAAGGGATTTACGCAGAGAGAAGGAATTGATTACCACGAGACCTTTTCTCCCGTTTCCTCTAAAGACTCCTTCAGAGTGATAATGGCATTAGTAGCTCATTACGATTTGGAGCTACACCAGATGGATGTAAAGACCGCATTCCTGAATGGCGATCTTGCCGAGGAGGTCTATATGGTGCAGCCTGAGGGATTTAAGTCTGGTCATTCCACTGACCAGCTTGTGTGTAAACTTAACAAATCTCTATACGGTCTAAAGCAAGCTTCTAGACAGTGGTATTTGAAATTTGATGAGGTGGTCACTTCATTTGGTTTTGTAGAAAATAAGGTAGACCGTTGCATATATCTCAAGATCAGTGGGAGCAGATTCATCTTCTTAATTCTTTATGTGGATGATATCTTGCTTGCGAGCAGTGATTTGGCATTATTGCATGAATCTAAGCAATTTTTGTCAAAACATTTTGATATGAAAGATCTTGGAGAAGCATCCTTCGTTCTTGGAATTGAGATCATTAGGGACCGATCTCACCATACATTGGCACTCTCTCAGAAAGCCTACATCGAGCGTGTACTTGAGAGATTTAACATGCTCGATTGTAAGCCTGGTGACGTACCTGTACTTAAAGGTGATAAGCTCAGTTTATCACAATGCCCCAGGAACGATATAGAGAGAGCGCGCATGAAGGATATACCTTACGCTAGTGCGGTAGGCAGTTTAATGTATGCCCAAGTCTGTACCAGACCGGACATTGCCTTCGCAGTAGGACTTTTAGGCAGATATCAGTCGAACCCAGGATCTGATCATGGGTGGCTGCCAAGAAAGTCTTAAGGTATTTGAAGGGAACTAAGGATGCTAAGTTGGTCTACCATAGAGTTCAAACCTTGAGTTAGTGGGGTATACAGACTCTGATTTTGCTGGGTGTGAGGATGACAGAAAGTCTACGTCTGGATATATTTTTAAGTTAGCTGGAGGTGCCATATCTTGAAAAGTGTCAACAGACACTTATCACTTCATCCACTATGCATGCTGAATTTGTAGCTCTTTTTGGAGCTTCTACCATGCGGTGTGGCTAAGAATTTTATTAACGTTTAATGGTCGTTTGATTCCATTGTGGACCTATGCGATATATTGTGATAACTCTTCTGCAGTAATGTTCTCTATGAACAATAAGAGTATCACAGGGTCTAGCATATGGAAATAAAGTTTTTGACTGTTAAGGAGTTAGTTAAGAAAGGTGATATTGTAGTGGAGCATATAGGGACAGATGATATGATAGCTGATCCACTTACTAAAGGACTCCGCCCCAATATATTTAATAAGGCATGCCTACAATATGGGCTTAGAGAGTCATTTGATATACTTGATTAGTGGAGGCTATTGAGCTTCACTTTATTTATCCATCTGTTAATTCAGAAAAGCACTTTAAATTGAATTTTTGTCATTTTTGATAAATATATTTGTTTTTGCAAACATTAATTAGATGTATACATATTTTTCATGTGACCTAGTTACACTTCAGTAAAGGCTTGAAATTAGTGG